>VZTZ01010393.1:86314-108450 GCA_013400955.1 Drymodes brunneopygia | reverse complement strand
GCCTGTGCTGCTCTCCATCTCCTCTCTCCATGTACCCCTGTGCACCCTCTTGCACCCCCGTGACCCCCCCCTCCCTGTGCACCTCTGATTAACGCCCGTGAAGCCACCTCCCTATGCATCCCTTCTCTCTGCACTCTCCTGGAGTCCCCCTTTCTCTTTCTTAAGTACCTCTGTGCATCCCACTCCCTGTGCACGGCCTTGCTGGCTGCCCCCGGTGCAGTCTCCCAGGTCTCTGCCCTCCTGATGCTGCACCCCAAAAATCTCTTTCCTCTCCCAGTTGTGTCATGCTTTTTTTTCATTTTATATTTTTTTCCTCGCTTCACCCCATATCTTTCCCACAGCCCTTGACAAGCTCTCAGCACCCTGCAAGGTGCACCAGGAGGGATGTGCATGGACATCCTGAGTCCTGGTAGACCTGGGGACACCCCTCATCCCCCTCCACTGCCCCACTGCTGGTGTGTTTTTAGCCACTTTTTAGATTACTTATGTTTTCAGCTGACTTTTTCTCCATTCAGTGCTGGTTCCTGCCCAGAGGCATCTGAGCAAAACACGTGGAGTTCAATCCCGTGATGCTGGGGAGGATGTCCAGAGCATCCTGAAACCAGGTCCCAGCTCAGGGGCGTTGTGGGTGATGCTAATACTGTGGGAGGGGTTTTACCCCAAAATGAAGGATAAAGGTCAGGATAGAGTGACAACAGAAATTGGAGTGGCTGAGCCGAAGGCAGCTGAGCATCTGTGCTGCTGTGAACACTGAAGTGCTTCTGCTGGTGGCTTTGTGCTGGGCTGGCACAGAGGGGCCGTTCCACCTCGGATAAACTCTGTGGAGGTAAAGAGCACCTCGTGGTGTCCCTGTGGGTCAGGCAGGTGTTTCTGCAGGGCATGAACTTGGTTGTGGAGTTGCATTGGACACGTGGGGTCAGTGCTCTGCTCCAGCTGGGCCCTGGGGAAGTGGTGGGAGCTAGGTGGCATCTCTGCTGTGCTCTGTGCCACTGCTTGGAGTATTCCATGGGGGTCTGAGCTTGGAAAAGCCAGACCTGTTCCCTTACCTGTCCATGTGCGGACTGCACCAGTGCTAGAGGTGCTGTAGGAGATGCTTTGTAGGCACTGACTTCTCCATGCCTGGGCATGGGCTGACCCCCAGCACTGTGGGCAGCAGGGTGAGGGAGGAGATTCTCCCCCTCTGCTCTCCTCAGGTGAGACCCCACCTGCAGTGCTGCATCCAGCTCTGGGGCCCCCAGCATCACAGGGATGTGGAGCTGCTGGAGTGAGTCCAGAGGAGGTCATGGAGATGCTCTGAGGGCTAGACCATCTCTGCTCTGGAGACAGGCTGAGAGAGCTGGAGAAGAGAAAAGAAGGCTCTGGGGAGACCTTGGAGTCTCTTTCAGTTCCTAAAGGGGCTCCAAGAGAGCTGGAGGGGGAGTGTTGTCTTACATCTATTGCTGATTTATTAGAAATGCACACTTTGAAATAGTTTCCAGATGTCACTGTTTCTGCAGGCTTGACGTGCTTTTTTAATTCGATTTTTTTTTGTGTGTGTGACTTCGGAGGAGGAAAGAATCCCTGTTTTACTGTGGAGGAGACAGTGACAAGCTCCTCCAACAGTGTGAAATCGTGAGATAGTTTGAAATACATTTGGAAACGCACCTTCAAGCTGAATGTCTTCATAGAGTTTATGGTGGATGCCAGGAACGTTTTTTGTCCTCTTTCACAGTCTGCCCTTCACCTTCTGCACCCCAGGCCCATCATTCTCACCCAGCCTGCAGAGCGTGTGTTGGGCTGAGCTTCCCCTCATCCTTCCTCCTGGGATGGAGCACTTGGGGATTTGCTCATCCCCTCCTCCTTAGGGGTCCCTGCAGTCCCTTCTGTCCTTGCTCCCACCACACCCAGGATCCTTCCATGGCCGAGTTCAGCAGGGAGACCTTTTGACTCTGGACTTCTCCCTATTTCTCCACCAGCAGCTGGTGACCGAGGGCTCTCCCGCTCCTGCCGCGATGGCGACGCCGGACGTCAGTGTCCACATGGAGGAGGTGGTGGTGGTGACCACGCCGGACGGTGCGGTGGACGGCGGCGGCATGGAGGAGGTGAAGACAGTGCTGGTCACCACCAACCTGTCCCAGCACGGGTAAGAGACTGGGGATGTGCTGGAAACCCTCCCACACGTGGTTGTAAGCTGGGATTTGATCCCCCACTGCTTCCTTCTGCTCGCTGTGGGGACCTCAGTGTTGGCCATGGAATGTCCAGTTCTGTGCTAGGGCTTCCCATACCCAGGGCTCTGCAGCTCTGAGCAGAACAGGCTCCACTCTGTACCTCTTTTGAGAGGGGAGGAAAAAAACCAACTGAAATACCTTTTTCTGACTTGATGTGGATGTTGGAAATCTGGTTGGAAAAGGACGCCAGTAGCTAAATCAGTGTTTTTCTGCTATTTATTTCATGATGGCTTTGCTAAGGTCTGAACTCCAAGAGATGAGTCTGTCCACACCAGACAAGTGGTGCAGCTGAGCTCCCCTTCCCTGAAGGTTGGGGAGGTTTGGGTTGGCTGGTTTTTGGCTGAACTCTGCAGGAACCTCCACTGCCAGTTACAGGAGTGAGGGTGGTGTCCTTGAAACAATGTTGCTCTGAATGGAGACACACTGCTCAAAAAAAACCAGAGTGAAGGTCTGATTGTTCAAGTGCTGCTGTTTTGCCCAATTTCTGTCTTTTTTGTTGGCATTTCATATTCGAGGCTGCTGTTTCTTTGGGTCTGGTCTGTTCAGTGGCAAGTTGGCCATGGCCAAAGAGCCTGGCTGGTACCTTGAAGGCCCACATAGTAATGGGCTCTTTGCTTTATTTCTCTATGGGTTTTTTGGGTGGGACAGAGCCTAGCGCCAGTTTTGGGCTTTGCTCTTTGAGTGGGCAGCAAATCCAAGTTCACACCTGGAGCTGCATCCAGGCAGGCTTGTCTGAAATAAGTAGGTGTTGAGTGGCTGTTCATTGCTCTCCACAAGATGTTTGTCTCCTTTTCTCAAACATGTCTTTGTGTCAGTGCCCTGGGGCTTTGGGCAGGGCAGGAGGTGACAGCGTTTGTTTCAGTCCAGGTGCTGTTTTTCTTGTGCTTCTTCAACTAAGATAAAGCCCATTAACAGATGAGTTTTTGGTAAAAAATGGGCAGGGACAGGCAGAGGCAAGAGCTGTTGGTACTGGGATGGGCAGGATCTGCCCTGCTCTTCCTCCACACCCTCAGTCTGTGAGTGTTTCCAAGAACCTTTTCAATTCCTGGAGGTGTGGTGGTGCTGGTGGGGAAGAAGGGCTCTACCTCTCTTGTTTTCTGTCCCATGGAGTCTCCTGTCTCCCTCAGTGGAGAAGCAGCCAGATGGGATGTGGCTGCTCTTGGATGCAGAATGGTTCCTGGTTGTAATGTGGCTCTGAGCCTCTACAGACCCATGTGCAGCACTGTGGTGTTGTCTGGGGAAATGGATCATGACAGAGGCTGGCTCAATCAGATGGTTTCCTTTCACTCTTAGTTCCCTTCCTGTTTTTCTTTGGAAACCTTTTCTCACCCTCCCAGTGTCCCCTGGATGGTCAGGAGCAGGACACTTTCATTTAGTTGCTTCCATGAGCAGAGATATCTTGGCATGGATGAAGAGATTCCCTGAGGGTTTTCCATGCATCTCTCTGGAGAAGAGCCTCTGGACAGGCTCTTTGATCCCCCATTTTTGGGGATGGTACTGGCTTAATGGAAAGGATGTGAATTTTGGGGTTACATACTAAAACCTACCCGACTCCCCTCACTGAGCAGGGCAGTGGGGCTGGTGGTGGTTGGCAGCATGAGCCACCCACGGTCTCTCTGTGGCCTGGACAGTTGCCCCACCAGGCTCTGCTCCTCCTGGGGCAATGCCACAGTGGTGCTGGCTCCTTCCCCCTTTCCCTCTGATTTCCCTCTGCAGCCCCAGCTGGTGTCAGGAGAGCAGCTGCAGTCATGGGCTGGGATCCCTTGGTGTTAGCTCAGTCACCACTCACATGGGGAGCTTTCAATTTGTCTTGCGTGACACTTAAACCAAACTCAGCTTGGGGGTTGGTGCCTTTTTTTAGTGCTCATCTGGGTATGGGTTTCCTGTTAAAAAAACCATCTATACAACCAATTGTTAAGAGCTTAATTAGTTCATGTGTTCTTAAGGAAAAGTTTGAGGGAAATGGGAAAATAATAATGAGCGAGAAGCTTTTCTCTTTGGTCTGCGATAGGAGGGGATCTGTGCTTGGTGCTCTGATGAGGTTCTTGTATTTCTGATCAGCACAGGATTCTGGGGGAGACTTTTCTCTCTCAAGTTTCCAGGCAAGGCAGGAGCAGAAAAGAAAGAAGATACCAGCCCGCTGAGTTATCTGCACGTACTTTCTTCTTTTCCTCCCATCTGGTTTATGGATCCTCCTGGGGAGGAAGATGAGAACCATCCTCCCCTGCCTTTGTCATGGCAACTGGCAAAGGCAGGACCAGCTGGGGGGCTGCGCTGCTGGGACTTGGAAGGTGTCTGTATTTTCTCTTGCATCTGCCTCAGTCTATTTCCCAGGAATGGGATGGGATGGGAGAAGTAGTGTGGAGTCACTCGCCTTTTTTGTGGTTTTCTCTCCTCTCCACATGTCCACAGCAGACGCAGACTTCAGTTGCCTCAGTTTTTCATACGAGCTGGGAGTTGGTTTGTTTGTTTTCTTCTGGAGGTTTAAGGCATGGGCTGGGTTATTCCTCCCCATCCAGTTGTGCCTTTCAGTCATTTTTCGGAGCGGTGCAAATGCGGTGCAGTCCTGGAGGAAGCTCTGAAAGGTGCTGACTTTCTGCTGGGGGGTTTCTTCTGGCTAAGTTGGTGGAGGTTCTTGATCTGGAGGCAGGTCAGGGCTGTGGGGTTCTGGGGTTTGCAGGCCAGAGGGCGCTGCTTCCTCTGGTGCTCTGCTGAAGTGCTGCTGCTGGCCTTTCACCTGGAGAAATGCAAGAACCCAGCAGCAAACTGATGAAAAACCCCAGGTTAGAATTCTTCTGTCAGACTGCCACTTGTGTAATAATCACCTGTGTGCAAATGCCTTAGGTTGGAGTTTACCTTTTTGAGTCCTTTCATGTAACCCTCCCCATGCTCTCCCAGGGCTCTGGACTGGTGGTCACTGTGAGCTGCAGAGGCAGAGTTGTGTCCATCCCCTTTCTGTCACAGCAGGAGCTGTCTCCCCTCTCTCTGGAGCAGCATCTCTGAGCCTGGTGAGGCTGAGCCACCACCCACACCATTCCTTATCTCTGTGCTGCTCCCCACAGGTACCTGCCCTGCAGCTGCCGAGGGGAGGGATGCTTTGAAGCTGCAGTTCCACCCTGGAGCTGTGTGTTAGGAGCCCAGAATGGAAAAACCAGTTGCTCTTGAATTTCCTTGTCCCCGTGGCATCGTGGGTGAGAAATGTGGTTGCCAGTGAGTCACTAGGACTGTCTTTTAATTCACCCATGCCGTCCCATTCCTGAGGGAGGTTTCAGGTTTATTTTCTCTGTACAGTCTTCCTAGGGAGTTTATATGCCAAAGTATGTGAAAAGCTAATTGCATTGCTCCCCCTGCCCCTGCAGGTCAAGCTTTCTGCAGCAATTAATCAGCTTCAGTAACACCAAACATACATCTTAAAGGAAGAGTAGGCTTAGATAGGCTATTAGGAAGAAATTCTTCTCTGTGAGGGTGGTGAGGCCCTGGCACAGGTTGCCCAGAGAAGCTGTGGCTGCTTCATCCCTGGAAGTGTTTCAAGGCCAGGTTGGATGGGGCTCTGAGCAACCTGGGGTAGTGGAAGGTGTCTCTGCCCATGGGAGGGGCTTGGAATGATAAGAGCTTTAAGGATCCTTTCAACCCAAACCATTCTGTGTTTCTGTGAAAACCCATTAGGAATGGTCCCTGCTGAGTGCTGGCTGTGAGGTAGGTACAGGTGGGATCCATAAGGGCATCAATGTGGGCTCCCTCCTGCAGGTCCTCACCTCCTAAGCTGAGGGGGCGAGGAACATGTCCCACATCACAGCCAGAAGTGTCTGTTCCCTCTGAGTGTGCACTGAAGCTCCTTGGAGGGGCTTGGGGCTCTGTATTGCCACAGCAGAGCTGGGATAAGAGAACAGCAAGGGAGTGGGTGCTGTGCAGGACCCACTGTGTGACTCCATGAGCAAAGCTCCCAGAGAAGACAGAGATCTCAGTGTGGGGACAATGGAAGCAGTTGGATAGCCAGCTATTAATAAATATCATGGATATATCAAATTTTAAGAGGCTCAGAGATTGGATTGCAAGTGTCTGTAGCTCATGTTATCTCTACTCACAGATCTGCTCTTGGGGTTTGTCCAACTCCTTTATGGTGTCTCTGGCTCCTTGAGGTTGTGCTCCCTGGAGCATCCTGCATACCCAGGGATTCAGCCAGTCCCTTGCCCAGACAGCAGCAGCATGTTTCACACATGTTTTTCCTGGGGAAGTCTCAGGCTAAGCTACCAAAGGCTGGCAGTGACTTCTGAGCAAGGGGCTGTGCTGACAGCATCCCTCCATGCCAGCTCTCCAGCACGGGCTGGGCTAGAGGCAGATCCACAGGGCTGGGATTAAAGGGGAGGCGAGAGAGAGCTGCCCAGGCTGCTGACAGGGGCTTGCCTGCTGTGGGGTTCTTCATCTCCACATGAAAAAAATGGAGCTGAGCCTCCCAGACCCAGAGCTGACTCTTAGCTCTTGTGGGAAAATGTGATCCAAGGGACTTCTGAGGCAATGTCTCCACAGGGCACCGGGTGTGGGGGTGGCACGGCCACATGGCTTAAGAATGCCTCTGCCTCTCTTCCCAGCGGTGACATCAACGAAGACACTTTGGAGACTGAAAATGCAGCTGCTGCAGCTGCTGCCGCCTTCACAGCCTCCACAGACCTGAAGGAAGCAGTTCTAGGTAGGTCAGCTCTTTCCAGAGCCCCTTGGTGCCAGCTCCACAGCCCTGTGCTGGGGTCAGATGGGACGGGCCAAGTGTTGTGCAGAGCTGCTGGGATTCCGGGGGTGTTCTCATGTGAGCCTTGGGGATGCTCTCCCGGGGGTAGCAGGGATGCTCTCCCAGCATCCAGGGGGGGTCGGTGACCAGCAGGGAGCTGGCAGTAGCTGGCTGGGCTGCTGCTGCCCTCTCCTGGTCCGGGATGGGTCCCTGTGTCCGGCATCCCTGGCTCCTGCCATTCCAGCTTGCCACGGGGATGTCAGTCTCGCAGCAACTTGCTGGCTTTGGTTGCAAGTAAAAGTGAGTTTAGGAAGCAAAGACTGATCAGCTGGGCTAGAGTTGACTTAAAACCAGTTTTACTTTAAAACCAAGGGTGACTCCACCCTGGTAACATCATTCTTTTTTATCAGAAATGGCTGACTTCTCACATTCCCTGTGCTCAGCTGCAGCTGGATTGGCATAAATCTGCCTGGGCTGTTTTGCCTGAGAAATTTGGGTGTTTGGATGCTTTAATAGCAAAGTGCAAGTGAGTGGTGGCCACAAACCCCAGCACACCCCATCATGCATCATCTACTGTTTTTTTTATTTCTGAGTTTCAAAACTATCATTGCCTGGGTGGCTCAGGCATGTGAGTCAGGGCCTGTGGCTCATGTTTCTCTTTGATCTCTCCCTTCCTCTGATCCCTGTGAGAAGTGAAGATGGCTGAAGATGAGGACAGTTTGGAGGCAGAGATTGTCTACCCCATCACCTGTGGGGACAGCAAAGCCAACCTCATCTGGAGGAAGTTTGTGTGCCCCGGGATCAATGTGAAATGTGTGCAGGTGAGAACAGAGAGCCCAGCACTGGACTTGTGCTTTTCCATTGTCCACATTGTGAGGTCACCTGGCTTGTCCTGGTTGTGATGAGCTTTGATCAGCTGCTTTGCATCAGAACCATGTCATGGTGGGAAAGGATGACATTTTCCTGGTGCTGGGGTACCTGACATTTGTCTTGACCAAATTGTGTAGTTCTGGCTGGAGAGATGGTGCCTCAATTTAATATGCTATTGAAAAGTTTGAGAAATTTGGGCACTTGCAGTGTCTGTTTAGTTGGAAAGTTGATAGTTTGAGGAATGTGTTGATTGGGGACTTACTGAAGAGTTGCTGCTGTGTCCTGGGTAACTCATGGTTAAAATTTGCATGAATGCAGGAACATGCTACGAGTGAGTCATTGCTGGCATTTGTACACAGCCTAAACAATACCCTGCTGAGGGAGAGTCTCCTTGGGCTCCCAGAGGATAGTCCTTGCCCTTCCCAGGAGGGATGGTCTCCTCTATCCCTGAGGCAGAGGGTAGATGCTGCTGCAGGTAATGCTGCTGCCTTCTAAAATCCATCCTCTCTGAGAGCTCTGGAGCCCTTGTCCTTGTTCAGAGATGCAGTTTCTCATGCAGTGACAGTGAGTTGCTCAGTGCTGGTCAACATGGCCATGGAAAAGAGGAGGCCTGGATTTGGGCAATCCTTTGAGATGGGCTGTAAGGCAGCTCTTAAGAGAACTGCCTGGATCACAGCTGAACTCGAGGATCTTGGAGGTCTTCTCCATGCTTTGATTCTATAATTCTGTGATTCTGCAGGTTGCTGTTAGGTCAGGGGGTGAGTTCAGGCACAGCTGGGTGTGTAGGGCAATAAAAGAAAGGGAGAGTTGGCACAGTGTGTGCCAGCTCCCTGGTTTGCAGCAGCAGTGGGTGTGCGCTGCCAGAGGGGCCAGAGGTTCCCTGATACCAATCACTGGGCTCAGGAGCAGGAGGTCAAAGACCAAAGGGGCTTCTTCCCTCTCTCCTGTGGGCCTTAACGTGCCCTTGGTCCCAAATGTTATCAGTGCAGCCCAGCTTTTACTGAGCCCATTGTTAGTGGGAGAGTGAGCAGCTCCCTGCTGTTAATGATACTTTGCACAAGCTACAGGTGTGTTTTCCCAGCTGTCCTGCCTGAGCTGGGCACTTCCAAACTCACCCACCCCGGAACCCTTGGCTTGGAGCAGCTGTTAATTAACCGTCCACGACAGCGATGTTTGGCTTTAATCTTTCTAACTTGGGCGCTGCTCTCTGGGGTGGGGAGTGCCTGCCAGCCATCTGTTTTTTGGTGGTGTGCAGTGGCACGTGGAGGCTGCAGCCGCTGCCAGGCACTGGGGAATGTCACTGGGCTCCAGCTGAACCCTGCTCACAGGGCACCCTTGGCTCGTTTATGGCTCGTGGCACTGATGTTGCACCCCTACCTTTTGCAGTTCCATGATCACCTGATCAGCCCCAAGGAGTTTGTCCACCTGGCAGGAAAGTCGACCTTGAAGGATTGGAAGCGGGCGATCCGGATGAACGGGATCATGCTGCGGTTAGTCCCTTCCTTTGGATCTCTGGACACTTCTTCCTGGGGGATTGTGGTGGGGGGTGGAACAGAGCCTTTGGAATGGCTGTTTTGCTGCTGAGGGAGCAAATGAACCACTAAATGTTTGGCTTAATGACAGCCTGGCCCCAAATGTGGTCGGTCCAATGGCTTTGTTCTGTCCGTGTGCCTAGGGAATAATTTGGGACAAGAAATATTTCTCTAGTCTTTTCAGGGCTTGAACCACACTGAGTTTCCAGCTGGTGTAGGGACATCGGAAATTTTTATGGCTGTTGGTGGTTGGGCCATGCTTGTCTGTGGATTCTCAGCATGACCTACCAAATGAAATCAGTCTGGTCATCACAAATGCTCCAGTTGCAGCACTCCTGCTTGACATCAATTCTAAACAAATCCTTGGCAAAAAAAAAAAAAGCTTTATTTGCAAGCATTTCTCTGCTCTAGTCTTAACTGCAGTAATTCAATTCTTCTATGGTCCTCCTGAACACCAGTCTGAGACTGTGATTTAATTAAAGTCTTTCCCTGCCTTTGGGCAGGATAAAAAAGAATCACCTCTTTCCCCAGGAGCTGTCAGTGGTTTTGTGCTCTTTTCACAGGGTGACATTGCCTTTCCCTATTCTTCTGCTTCAATGCAGGCATCTCCCGTATTCCTTTTAAGCAGCTTTTGCTCCATGTAAATTTTGCATAATAGGTTTAGGCTTTGTCAAGGCAGAGCTTTGAGAGGGGGAAAAAGAACTTCAGGAGGAATGACTGAAGGCAAACCCAGCAGCCCATGGGAGCAAATCTTGGGAAGCTTAGGTAGTTGTTGGCCAGCAAGGCCTGGGAATGTTTTGGAGATAACGCTTGGATGGGAAGATCCCATGTTCCAGTGTTGCCACTGCCTTTGAATGAGATGAGAGACCTGATTTTAGTTTATAAATAGGGTTATGTCCTGTCTCCTTTTGAGCTGCAGTCAAAAAGGCAAGGAAGAAGCTCTCTGTGCTCTCACCCTGAGCTGAGACTCCTGCTGACCCTTTGGCTGGAAGCTGCAGCTTCAGAGGGGATGTACTGGTGGGGCCAGATAGGGCCTCTGTCTTCCCTTCCTTCCTGAAGGAATGAGTTAATCAGTCCCAGTAAGGGCTCCTGTTGGCTCTGCCTGCTCTCCTGGCATTTTGGGACTCAGAAGTTTGGGATGAAGGCTGCCACAAGCTGCATCTCAGAGCTCTTGGTTGTTGCTGATGTGCCCATCCTTGTGCTTGCTCCCTGTGTTTCAGGAAGATCATGGACTCAGGAGAGCTGGATTTCTACCAGCACACAAAGGTCTGTTCCAACACCTGCCGGAGCACCAAAATTGACCTGACTGGAGCCAGGGTGTCCCTGACCAGCCAGACATCCACGGAGTACATCCCTCTGACTCCTGCCTCTGCTGATGGTACGTGCAGCCCTTCCTCACCCTCAGCAGGGGCTCTGATGCATCAAAGCACACAAATGCCACATAATCAAGGTCCCTGTGGCTGCCCCATCTCTGAGAGTATTTGAGGCCAGGTTGGACAGCACTTGGAGCAATCTGGTCTAGTGGAAAATGTCCCTGCCCATGGCAGGGGGTTGGAATGAGATGAGCTTTGAAGTCCCTTCCAACCCAAACCATTCTCTGATTTTATGAGTTTGACCTATAATTAACAGGCAACTGTTGGATTGGAAAGTGTTCTAATTTTGAAATATTTCTATAATTAACTCCTTTTGCTCCTGAACATTAAGAACAGCCCCTAAAGTGCCCCACACCCCAAGCTCCTGCTGGTGTCTCTGGGACAGGATAAGCTCCTTGGCTGGCTCTGCAGAGCACCCATCCACCACATCCTGGTGTTGTGGTGGGGAGGCTGCTGCTGATGCACAGCACAGCCTGCTCCAAACCCCCCTGTTAAACATGAGCTCACTGATGGGAGATGTTTGCCAGCTGCTGGGCTGTGCTGAAATAACCAGAGCCCTGAAAGCTGCAGAGTAAAGGAGCAGAGGGACTGGATTTAATGGCTGCAACTGAGCATTTCTCTGGCTCTGCACAGCTCTGTGGGGCTCTGGCCAGATTCCCATCCATCCTGCTCCTGCTCACAGCGTGAATGACGCCTGTTCCCTGGCTCTATGGTAACAAAACTGCTGAGATTTGGCAGAGCTGGAGGGAAGGAGGGGTTCCCCCTGCATCCCTGTGCAGTGAAGGGGCTGCTCTTCCCTTGGAGGCTTTAGAAACCCCTCAGACAAACGGTGGCTGGGTAAAAAGGGCTGCCAAAAAAAATCAGACTCTAAATCTGTTTGACTTTTGCCCTGAGCTGTGCTGGTGTGTTTGCAGGAGGGAAATGCTGCTCTCAAGCATGTGTTCTTGTGCTGCAAAGGTTGCAGGAGCAATCCCTGGGGATTGCACTCCAATGTAGGAAAATAAGTACAGCTGGCACAGCAACCACTTGGGCATCTCTGTTCAGCATTGAGATCTGCATTCAAACAGATGTGATCCTGTGCAATATAAAGGAGAAATCACAGAAATGCACCAAGGGAGTGCTCCCCTTGGAAACAGCCTGTGAAAATACAGGGAAAAATCAGGACCTGGGAATTTTTTTTCTCTTCTTTTCTGCTATTGGTTGCAGTGAACGGATCCCCAGCTACAATAACCATAGAAACATGTGAAGATGCCAGCGATTGGAGCACCAGCATTGGAGGTATGGCTTGGGATCCTGCAGGGCTCGCTGGGTGGAGGAGATGGGGGGGAAAGAGGGAAGCAGCAGGGTAAGGAGCAGGAAGGACCCTCTTATCAGAGCAGCCTTGCATGAACCTCCACTGGGGTTATTCCTTTGCTGCTTAAGGAATAGCACTGTGTTATATCCCAGCAGTGTGCAGGCTGCCTGTGGCAACGTTGGGATAAAGTTGTTTCCAAGCATCAGCATATCAAAGCCAGGGACAAATGTGGCTCTAGGGGAAAAAAATTCTATCAGAGGGGTCATGAAATCATTCTTGGTGTGCTCTGAGCTATGGACTTTGCTGTAGCAAAGTGTCCTGTTGGTGTGGGACGGGTGAGGAGAGCATATCCTTCTCCTTTGGGTCCATGCTCTGGGTGGGCTTTGCCCCAGCCCCCTGACATCGGGGGTCTCTCCCAGCCTGGCAGGACTGCACCCCTGCAGGGGTGTCCGCAGGGAAACCACAGCAGATCACCATTAAACCCTGCTGAGGATTTTGAGGTTCTCCCTTGCTTTCTCTTTCTCCAGATGACACCTTTGCATTTTGGCAAGGTCTGAAGGACAGTGGTCTCCTGGAAGAAGTGATCCATGAGTTCCACCAGGAGCTGGTGGAGACCATGAAGGGCTTGCAGCAGCGAGCACAGGATCCCCCACTGCAGCTCGGGGGTAAGGACCTGGACACGGGTGGTCAGTCATCCTGGGAGAGGGGCTTGTGGTTTTTTTTTATCCTTAGGGATATCTGGATGGCATGACAGGGACATAGCTCATCATAAAAAATCTGATTACTGGCTCATTGTTGGTCAGCCTGCACTTGGGGATGCTTCAGATGACCTCAGTTCTCCAATTCCCCGTGCCTGGGGCTTCCTCTCTGCTGGCTCTAGGTCTGGACAAATGCTCGGCTTGGGAACTGAGGTGGAATTTAGGCCATTGGAATAACGATGCAGCAAGCAGCTACTGTGCCAGCAGATTTCTTATCACCCCTGCTAGGCAAGAGAGGACTGTTTACAGGCTAGTGACCTCTTGCCCTTTCTCATGGCTTCTTCCTTCTCCTCTTCCCCAGCCTCTTGCATTACCCTCCCGCAGATTTTGGCTGTCTCAGCTGGACGTGTTTGTTGTCGTGTGGTTTTGGCCAAGCCACAAATAGTTTGCACAGGGAAATTTTACTTCCTCAAAGATTATGTGTCTTGTTTTTAAGATGCCGTTTTACTCAACAACGTAGTCCAGAACTTTGGGATGCTGGATCTGGTCAAGAAGGTCCTGGCCAGCCACAAGTGCCAGATGGATCGCTCGAGGGAGCAGTACACACGGGATTTGGCAGGTATGCCCTGGACACCAGGGTGGCACTGGGCATCACTGCCAGCGCCTTTTCTTTTGGGCTGAGGAAGTGGGAGTTGTGTTAAAGCTGGTGTTTGTTAAACCAGCCACACCAGACATTGCCACAGGCCTCTCTAGGAAGCTTGTCCAGGATCCAGGCTGAGCCAAACCTCTTCTCTCTCCAGCTCTGGAGCAGCAGTGTGACGAGCACCGCAAGCGAGCGAAGGAGCTGAAGCACAAATCGCAGCATCTCAACAACGTCCTGATGACCCTCACACCTGTCTCTGTTCCCACACCTCTGAAACGCCCCAGGCTGACCAGGGCCACCTCCGGACCAGCTGCCATCACCTCCCAAGTCCTGTCCCAGCCAGCACAGCTCGCTGTCACTCCTGGCGTGCCAGTCTCCCAGATTGCCAACCTGCCTCTTGGCAAAGTGGTCTCAGCCCTCCCGCCCTCAGTTCTGGGGAAGAGCCCAGCCCAGCCCCCTGCTGCCAGCTCCCCGGCCTCCCCTCTGCTGGGGGGGTACACGGTGCTGGCCTCTGCTGGCTCCACCTTCCCTGGGACAGTGGAGATCCACCCGGACGCTTCCAACCTGACGGTGCTGAGCACGGCTGCAGTCCAGGACGGCAGCACGGTGGTGAAGGTGGTGAGCCCCTTCCAGCTCCTGACACTGCCAGGACTTGGCACGACCATCCAGAATGTGACACAAATAGCTCCCAGTGGGAGCACGGTCGTGACTGTCCCATCCGGTGCCACCGAGGCCGCTGGGGACGAGCACGCTGCCGCCGCCATCGAGGTGACCGCAGTGGCCGATGAGGCGGAGCAGAAGTGAGAGGGGGACTTGCCTGGAGGGACGCTGGCCGTGCCACTCTGGGGGAACTGCCTCTTCTCTGGCTGCGCTGTGGGACGAGGAGCAGTGTCATGAGGGGCACGGGCTAACAAGACTCAGAGCGGCTCGTGTCAGGAGCAAAGAGGTTCAGGTCAGAGGGAAGGAGGGGGGAGGCAGGATGCCCAGAGAAGGGAAAGGCAGAAATGCTCTGCCTTGTTTGGAGGAGGGAAGAAAAAAAGCTTATTTTTTTATAAAGCTTTCCTCCCCTGTTCTCTTGGAATAGTTTTCCTGCTCTGGGTCATCAGCCCAGCCTCGTTGGCAGGCACAGCTGGAGCAGTGTCCGTCGGAGGAGCGGGCAGGAGCAGGGAGGAGGCAGTAGTGAAAGGAAGCTGCTGAGGGGTCTGGTGTGCAGGGAACTGGCTGTTCCCCATCCCCAGGGGCTGCAGGAGTGGAGAGGGATGCCAAGAGCAGGAATTCCATGTATGTGTACGATCATTGGCACCAGGAAGGGCTCTGGCAGCGTGGGCACAGGCCCTGGGAGGTTGGGTTTTGTGTGTGACACTGGCTTTGGGTGGCAGAAACAAGTGGGAGCTGTTGCAACAGTGGTCACGATGGTTGCCCAGGTCTGCTGGGGAAGGAGCAGGAAGAGAGAAACCCAGAGAGGGCTGAGAAGAGCTGTGACTTCTGAGGATTAAGGGTCTTTTTCTAGTTTTCTCAAAAAAAAAAAATCCATTCTTGGGATTTTTTTAAGCCAATGGCGATTTTTAAGCAAAGCCCTGGTTGGGAAGCTCGTGCATGGCAGAGCCGTGCTGCAGAGCGTGCAGAGCTGAGCCCATGGCTGTGCTCTGAGGAGCTCACACTTCCTCACAAGGGGGGCCCTGCTGTCCCCAGCATCCTGTGGGAGCCAGACGCTGCCATGCCCTCCCTGCTGGGTTCAAGCAGCTGTTCTGTAATGGGGTGGTTGCCCCCCTGTTCTCCTTCAGCCACCCCACTTGCTGTGACTGTCACCGGGTCCCAGCCCAGGGCCTGTGTGTCTCACGCTGTCTCCGGCTGGAAGGAGTCGGGTATTTGGAGTGTTGGGGTTTCTCCAAACTTCATCTGGCAGCAGCAGCAATGACAGGTCACTTTATTGAACTAATAAATATTTTTTTGAAAGAATGTTGCTGGTTTATTGTGTTTTCTACGTCCAGGTGTGACAGCTGGGATTGTGAAGTGGGGCTAAGGCAGGACACATTAAATATGAATGTACATGTCCTCTGTGCTCCCTCTGGCTGTGGGCATGCAGAGAGCCTGAAATGCAGCTCCCAAGTCTCATCCATGGCACAGCTGGGACAGCCTGGCTGCACTCAGTGCTGATAACCACTGGTCCCCAACCTATGTTTAGAAGAGTTCTGACACGTAATCAGGAAGAAAAGTGATCTATTTCTCTGAAGCATTAGATTTTGTTTCGTTTTGGCCAAGACTCAGCTGGGGCCACAGTTGATGAGGAGGAGTCCTGCCTTATCAGAGGTTTTTCCTTCCCAGCTGGCTGCTGCTAAGATATCGCTGTCATATCTCTGTACTTGGGACAGCAGTAGCATGTCAGACCGAGGACATATAAAGGGTTGGGATCACCCTCAGCTGCCTTTTGCCTCTCCAGCGTGAGCAGAAGTGCTGAGCCACACCTGAGGTGTGTTTCCAGCCTGAATTCCTCCATTCCTGTGCTGTAATGGTGAGTGACTGTCCCTCTGTGCCACAGGGCCACCTTTCCCCAGCAGTGCCAGGGCTGGAAAGGTCTGGTGTCTTTGCCCAGCCTTGGAGAGCTGATCCTGCTCCAGCCATCTCTGCTTTGGCCAAACTCGTCCGGGTTGTCCAGGGGTTGTGGGAGAGGGAATGTCCAGGTGGAAAGGGCACAGCTGGAGAGACCTGGCTCCCCTTCATGGGTATCTGAGAGCTGGCATCAGAGTGTGGGGTGGCACAAGATTCGTGTCAGCTCTGTGTCAGTGTGGTGCAGCACTGGGCAGCAAGGGCTGGGGCAGAGCAGAGCAAGCAGGAGGCAGCAGCTCTTCTCTGGCTCTGAGCACCTTTACCTGCCCTAGAGACTATAGATCACCTCATCGGCAAAGCATTCCCAGCGTGGGTGTACTTTGCCCTGCAAAGCAGCTCTTCCTTGGGATGTAAACAGCTCCCCAAGCAATATAAGCTCGGCAGGCAGATCGGGGCTGGTGCAATCCTCCCCTCCCTTTGCAGCAGCTCTCGGGGCAGCCAGTCAGGGAGGTGCCGGTGGGGCAGCCCTGTCTGCCTCGAGAGCCCGCCTGGGAAGTTCAGGGATGTCCCGGTGACGTGCTCCGCTCCTGGGGTGGCTGCGCTGCTCCCGGGAGCGCCGCGGTGCTTCCCCGCCCTGCCGAGGGCAGCTGGGGGCTTGCGGAGTCAGCAGCTCGTGGTAGGGTGAGGGCTGAGAAGGAAAAGCAAAGAAGGGAAGTTGTCCGCAGCAAGTTGTATGCAGAGATTATCGGTGTCTGGATGGGTGGCCTTGGGCTGCGTGCGGCCGTGGGCGATTGGGCAACATTCCCCGGCCGGGGGGAAGTCCCGTGTGAGCGTGGCAGTAGATCCTGGTCTTGCAGCCCTGGTTTCAGCAGGGGAGGTAAAGCACTGTCCGTGAAAAGCACATCCCACCTGTGGATCAGCTCTCCCCACGGCGCTGAGACCTGGGGCTATGCAGGGGGGAGCCCCCGAGCCCTCCCCAGGGGCTGCACCCATCACTGTGGGCCCCCGGGGCTGCCGTGGGTGTCGTGCTCCCCACAGCTGGGACATTGCAGTGGATCCCAGTGGGTCAGACTTCTCTGTGAGCCGGGGGGTCCTGGGCAGGGCTGGGGCTCTCAGCACCCATTCTAGCAGCCTGGTGCTGCCGGCGCAGCCTTCCTGCTGTCCCCTTGGGTGCTCAGGCTGAGATCTGCACCCCTTTCCTCCCGTGGAGAACCCGGGGCTGCTCCACTCACAGCCGGGCGTGGAGGACTCGCACCCAAAGACAAAATTACATAAGGGCTGCAGATGACTCATGCCAAGTCACTGTTTTTCCCCGGATTGTGTGGTGATGGAGACTCAGTCCCTCGCAATTTCTCCTCCAGGTATCCACGGGAGAAGACTGCAGTATTTGAGAAAGAGCAGAGGCTCCCACTTCCCGGCAGCACCGCGAGCAGAGCCTTGCCACGGTCCTGCCCGGCAGCTGCATGTAGGGTGTCAGGGAGTGAGAGCTGTGAGAAATCACCGATTCCTCACTCTCTGCGTCTCTCTGGGCAGGTTAGGGCTGTTATCGGGGCAGGAGATGCTCCAGCATCCTCGCGGGAAGGCTCTCCCAGCTCCCAGCAAGTTCCTCGGGCTAGCGCGGGGTGTGCGGTGCACAAAGGGCAGCGTGTCTGGCGCTGGGGCGGGGAGCAGCAGCGATGGTTTCCTGGGGAAACCGCGCCGTGACTGCCGGCCGTGTCGCCGCGGGAATGGAAACCGAAACTCAGGGCTTTCGGCTCGGTGTTTGTTTGTCTAAAATCGGCACATTCTGGGTTTCGGCTTTCCCCCGCCCTAGTGCTGTGGATGAGGTGACGCAGCCTTGCCTCCTCCCTGCTCCAGCAGTGGCTTCCTGCGCTCTGCCGCCAGCGATGGAGGGACGGCAGAGCCGGCTGCTCCCTGGGCTGCTCCGCTGCTCCTTGGCGTGCGTTGAGCAGGGCCAGAAGCTTTATATGATAGAGTGAAAGCTGTTTGCATCTAGAGCTGGAGGGAAAATGTCCCACTTGTAAAATCAATGAAACCTCCAGATATCCCACCTGTAAAATCAGAGTGAAGCCTCAGTGCCAAGGCTGCTCTGCCTGGGTGAGCTGGGACTGCCTGTCCTGGCTTGGGCACCTCAGGGGAGTAGTGCCAGGTATTTTGTTTGTTTTTCACTGCTGTCTGATGCTGTCACAGAGACTTTTGCTGTGGTTTAGAGTCAGGGCTGCAGAGAGGATGGTTCCTGCCCCAGGCAGTAGCAAATGGGGATGGACTCCAACACTACGGACCACTCTGATACCAGGGCCGGGCCTCCCTTGGTCACTCCTTCCCAGGCAGGGATGGGGCCCTGGTGCTGCCCAAACCATAACAGTTCCCATGGCAGCTGCAAGGATGAAGTTGGGAAGCCCTTTCTTGGGTGGGAACACTGAGCATGGGGGCTCCATGGGGTCAGATCCTGCTGTGAGGCTGAGCCACCCACTGCTCCTCTCTGACAGAGCATGGAGTGCAGCAGAGCCTGGCAGCCCTGGCCCTGTGCAGGTGGCCATCCAGCCATAGGTCCAGCAGTGACCAGGGTGTTACTGCACAGACCTGGTGGCTTTGCTGCCCAGGAATGCCTGGTTTCCACAGCCACCCTGGTGGGATCCATCCAGTGCCCTCTGCTCCAGTGGGACCCATTCAGCACCCACAGGCCTGGGCTGCCCCACCCCTCTCCTTGGTGGGGAAGCCCCTTTCTTGGCACTCCAGGGTGCTGCTGGTTGAGAGCAGGGTGAGAGTTCCCTCCGAGGCACCCAGTGGCTGCGGCTGCACCAAGCAGGAAGGTCAAAAACATAGTTTCTCTTCCTCCTTCTACTGATGTTGACAAACATGCCAGAAACCAATCTCTGCCCCTCCTTCCTCCCTGCTCCAGTGCCAGCGTGCCCCAGTGTTTCCTCCTCTCAGTGTTTCCTCCTCCCCTTTGTTTTGAGGAAAAACTTTTCTTTTGTCACTAAGGCTGGCTTTGTGTGGAGGTGGCACCACCAAGTACGACGTGCCCATCAGTCGATGGAAGGATTGAACAGAGTCCCTGTCAGCAGGGACACTTTGCCTCTGGTGCCTGCGATGTTTTACAGCCACTTGTAGGTGGAGGTGTGTTAGCTTTCCCTGGTTGTTTCCAGGGCTTGCAGCCCTAACTCCATCAAGTGGGAATGCTGGGGCTTGACCACAGTGCTGGGGACAGCACCTGCTTTACAGGTCAGGGCTTTCTGAAGCCTTCAGTCCAGGCTGGTGGGATGCGGCTGCTGTGGTGCTTTCCTGGGGCTGGGGCTATTAGAGGAGCTTCCTGGGATTTTGCTTGGGTGCGTGTGTTTTGGCGTTGCAGGGTTTGTTGGTTCTGTGTGTATCACCCGCAAATTTGCCCCATCACCAAACCGCACAGGAGGAGGGCACTGCTCGTGCTGGGATGAGGTGCTGAGCTGTTGTGGGATGGGTTTGGTGGGGTGTGAAGGGGCTGAGAAGGGGCTCCACACCCCGGGTGCTGAGGATCCCCCACTCCTCGGGCGCTGAGCATCAGCTGATGGCGCTTGTGCGGTAACGTATGCCCACTAACTGGGGTGCGGGGTCTTGCCCACCGGGCTGTCGGTGCTGCCCCAAGAAACACGATGCAAATGACACTCTGCTGCTGCCGGGGGTGGATTTGGAGTTTGGATTTGTTTTTGGCTCGAGGCTAAGCTCTGCAGCGGGTGCACCACGCCAGGCGGGGAAGAGAACGGAAAACGAAAGTGATGAACAGAAAGGAGAGCAGCGCTCTCTTCCCCCATCCCTGCCCCACCCCCGAACCCCGTAAAAAGGAGGCTGCCGGGGGGGCCGGGCTGAGAACCGGGGCTGCAGCTCAATATTCACATAAGTCTCCGGTGCCGCCGCTCCCGGCTCTGGACCGAATCTGAGCGCGGGGAATCCCGAACTTCTGCTGGTGAGCAGCGCCCCCGGGAGCGGCCCCTCCGCACTTGGGGGGACAGGACCAGGGGGAAACTCGGGATGCGGGGGTGAGACGGGACCGGGATGGAAGGCTGGTACCCCCAGGAGCGCCCGTCCTGTTCACTGCATGATGCGGGTGGTGCTGTCCAGCGGCGCCGCTACCGGAACCGGTACCGGCTCCTGCTGCCCTGGATGCCGGTGCTCGCTCCCCTTGGTGCCCCTTCCCTCTGGTGCCGGTTCCCCCACTCCGCTGCCTGTCCCTCTTGTCCGGTGCCGGCTCCCCCCTCCCGGTGGCGGTCCCGGTGCCAGTTGGGGCTCTCGTCGGTGCCGGTGTCGATCCCCCCCGCCCGGTGCCCGTGCCGGCTCCTGCTCCCCCCGGTGCCGGCGGGCGGGGCGGGGCGGGGCCGCCGTGATGCAATTTCCGCGAAGTCCGGCCCCGGTTTGAATGCAGGGAGGCCCGAGAAGCGAAACTGCCGCCGGCGGCGAGTCTCGGGGTCCCCGCGGGTCCCCCCACCCCGGCGGCGGCGGCGGCGGTGAGAGCGGCGGGGGGCGTTCCGTGGCTGGGGGAGCTCCGGGGATGGGCGGTCAGCGGAGCGCCCTGGGGGGCTGCAGGACCGAGGGTGCCCCCGGTAACCCCGCAGGGAGCCGTGGGGTGCTGCAGGGCGTGTGGGATGCTGCAGGGCGTGCGGGGTGCGCATCCCGCTCAGCCCCCGCCCCGGCTCGCAGCGTCCCTGAGCGGGCTGGGATGCGTTCGGGAAAGCACGGTCATAGCCAGGGTGCAGGTTTGGAGGTGCAAAGCCCTGTTTGGAGGGCGGGGAGAAGCCCGGAGGTGCACGGTGCTGCCTTCGGTGAGCGATCCCCGACAGCGATATTCTAACCCTGCTGCCGCCTCTGAACTCCGGCGATGGCATCTGGGAGCTCCCGGTGAACTTCTTACAGTTGGATAAAAACAAATGCAGCATCTGGGGGTCCACGTGTCTCCGGGCTCTGCACAAACTGCAGGGTCTGTGTCTGCACACACGCTCGGGCAGTGGTGTCGCGGCTGTCACTGCAGCAGCCAGGCTGGTAGTGCCGGCTCTTGGGTGGGATATGGAGTGAGCTGTCTGGTTGAAAAGGGCTGTGAAAGTGGGGCGCCAAGAACTTTGAAAGCTGTTTTTGCACTGGAGGGATATTCCAGAGGGGTGCGGTTTCGGTACAGCCAGGAATGCTCTGGGTGGTGGGGCGGCACTGGCCAGATCTGCCAGGCAGCCCCTCTTCCACCGTTTCCAAACCCTTCCGGCCAGCCCGGCTGCACTGATCGCTCGTGGGGTGCTGGAGATGCTGGGAAGGTTTTGCACTGTTGCTCTGAGTGCTGCGTGTAGTTGAGGAAAAACTTCCAAGGGCCAGTGCTTGCCTGGGTCCCATAGCGGGGGTGTGGGGCTGCAGCCCCCCGAGGTCCCCTGTCCCTCTCCCAGCACTCTGCTCCACGTCACTTGCTCTGATCGAGGGGCACTTGGCTTACTCCAGCGTAGCGCGTTGCCTAATGTTCAGTCAATAATTAACCAAGCCGAGAGCTCAGAGAAGGGCCGCCCTCCTCCTGGTGGGATAGGATGGGTGCGGAGAGTCAGGATGCAGGGGCACGATGAGCATTTCTCTACCGCAGCCGTGCTTCCCC
The DNA here is from genome assembly GCA_013400955.1 of Drymodes brunneopygia. Lineage (NCBI taxonomy): Eukaryota > Metazoa > Chordata > Aves > Passeriformes > Petroicidae > Drymodes > Drymodes brunneopygia. The sequence continues at coordinate 86,961 of VZTZ01010393.1, read as the reverse complement.
TCGCCATCTCCAGGGAAATGTGATTATCTCTGGCCGCGGCGCTGCCCTGCAAGGCGCCTGCCAGGGACGATGCTTGGGCGCAGCGTGGCCCGGCCCTGACCCAAAGCGTCTTCCTGAGTATGGAGGAAATGCCACCAGCGAGGCCATGGTGCGCTCTGTTTGGGTTTGGTTCGTGGCAGGGCTGGAGCAGAGCTGGGCAGAGCGTGCCTGGGGCTGTGTTGGTGCCTGGGAGAGAGGCAGAAGCCCCCCAGATGGGGCTGGGGGTACAATAATCCAGCCTCTGTCTGTCATGGTGACTTGTCACCCATCAGCGGGATGTGAGTGGCGTTAAATGCCAGGCTGAGCTTTTCAGGATCAGTGTAACAAAGGTTGTTTTTGTCTTAAAATATGCAAAATTCAGCTTGTAAATCATGGTCTGTGGCTTGCTGGTAAATATTGTTCCTCTTCTGCTCTTACCTTCCCTGAGGCATTTGGATTTTGCCCTGTTGACATCAGTTTTATTCCCAGTGGTACAGCTGTCTTGTGGCACACCTCCCTGAGCTTCCTCGTGCCTTGCAACTTCCCTCCACCCAAGCTTGGATTGCAAAAGTTCCCTTAGCTTTTTCTTTTATTTTCTTTTTCCTTTTCCTCTTTTTTTTTTTTTTTTT
>VZTZ01010393.1:32769-86295 GCA_013400955.1 Drymodes brunneopygia | reverse complement strand
TTTTTTTTTTTTTTTTTTTTTTGTATAAGACTGTTGTAGAGAGAAAAAAAGCTTTAATTTGGCGTCAGCCCTAGTGCTGTGCAGAGACTTTGAGCGGGGTTTGCACTTCCCCTTCCTCTTCCCTCCCACCTCCAGACCCAGAGCATGTTCTGGCAGTTAGCTCAAAATCAAACGCCGTCTTACAAAAAAAAATAAACAGCAAGGGAATTGACCCCTTTAAAGGTGGAATATTCCCTCTTAGCTTTTTCCAGCTGGGATGTCCTGCCTAGGCATGAACTCCAGTGGCACCCTGGCTGTCCTGCACGGTCTCTATGGGCAGTTTTTAAGTGTTTAACCGGGTGGGTCGGTGCCGGCGGTGCTGCAGGACCGCGTCTCCCATGAGCTCGGCGGCTGTGGACGTGTCGGGGCCGGGAAGTTCGGCTCCCTCTGCACGGAGCCGAGTGCCAGCGATCAGATTTATTCTCCTGCCGTGTGTGTAACTGAGGGATACCGGAGTTTTCCCCAGTTACAGTGTTGCAAACCCTGAGCGCCTTTCCAAGGAGGGCTCGGCCGGAGGCGGAGACTCGCGGAGGAAGGAAGGTGGAATTGCTGTCGGAGGGATAGCAAAGGGTTCCCGAAACTGCAGATGTCAGTTCCACTGGGAACGTGCTGCCCTCGCCAGCTTCAAAGGAGCTGGAAGGCTCTTGGCGGCTGAGCGTGACCTGTGTCCCGCTCCGGGCGTTCCCGCTGGGGACATTCGGGAACAGCCTGGCCCCATCGGCTGCCACCGCCACCCTCCATGTCCCCCCTGCCCTGTGCCAAGTTCCCTCGGCAAGCTGAACCTGCGGTCGCGAGGGACCCTCCCTCTGCCCTGGGGTCCCGATTAGCTCCAGTCCATCCCCGATTTCCGGGGAAAACTGAGTGGGAATGCTCCCTTCTAGCGAAGGGTCTCCCCAGGCTCACCCAGGAGGGATTTTGACCCGCAAAATGTGCACGGTCTTTCCCTCCTGCAGTCCAGCCCTCGGAGCAGGCTGTGTCTCCCCAAACTTCTACCTGGTTCCCTGTGTCTGGGGATTTTTCTGGTGCTCATAGCCTGGAGCAGTTTGATGAGAGCAGCTCCAGGGGTCTGCAGCCCCCACCAGCACTGTGCTGCCTTTGCTGTCTTGCTGGGAATCAGAGGAGCACCCCTTGATGTTCTTGGGCATGAGATAGTTCCACTCCCCCTCCTCTCTTTATAGGTGCTTATTTTCAATTTTCCCCAAATTATTTCATTTCAGTGCAAAGCATTTTATCTGCATCAGTCAGCAATCAGGCAGCACCAGAACCTCAGCTGTGGCTCCAATTTTTCTTTTTTTTCTTTTATTTTTTTTTTTTTTGTGGTAGAACCAGAACAAACAAAGAGTTCCTGACCCCTGGACTGCAGAAAGTTTTATTCCAATGACCATGACCGTGTTACAGCCAGAGGATAGGAATACCCTGGCTCTCTGCTGGCCCCAGACAGCTCTGGGTCACTGCTCTTCTTTCACTGCCAGCCTGCACTGAGTGCTTCAAGGAAAGGTTTGGAAGTGAAGTCACAAAGCTGGGTCTGGGTGATTTAGCTCTGGGTGCAGAGCTCGTGGCATGGCACAGTGACCCCAATTAAGCCAGCGCTGGTGTGGGAGTCTGCCACGGAATCCCACAGCTTCCCAAAACAGAAACCTGCAGCTCTGCCCAGCGCCAGGCTTGCTGCCAGGCCTTGAGAGATAAACCAAGCGGGTGTTTATCCACCGGGCACGTGTCTGACCTGATGCACACAGAGAAGCAGGATTAGGTGACTCCTTCAAGGCTCAGCAGCAGGAGGGTGCTGGGACATTGGGATGGGAGGTGAGGAGCTTTCTAAGGGTGTGCTGGGAGTGTGGGTGATGCTCCAGCCACTTCCAGCTCGGTGTTTGTTGTCTGGAGCTCCAGCTGGAGGAACAGCCTCAGCAATCCCTGCCCACTTTTCCCAGCATCCTGTTTATCCCAGAAGAGAGGAAAGGATTCTTAATTAAAAGTGCAGAAGCAATGCAAGGTTTGCCTTCTTACTCCATTGTCCACTGGACCTCAGCTGTAAATCCTGCTCTTCCCTGGTACTGCCAGAGAGCCAGTCTGGTGTGGCTGCTGGCCAGGAGCCCGAGTTGGGTGCTTGGCACGAGGCTGGTGGCTTTTCTTGGCAGCACACCCTGCCCACAGATGTGCCCAGGCATGTTCCCTTCACCCTGACCACGTGGCCCAGCCACCAAACCCTGCAGCATCATTCCCAGGGATGTTCCTGGCCTCTGGTTACCCAGGAAACTGATGGCATGTGCCAGAGCTGGTGTCTGGAGAGGGCAGTGAGCCATGAGTTGCCTTCCTCACCACCAGGGCTGAGCTCTCCCATCTGGATGTTCACTGAGCTGGAGAGATCCAGCAGGACTCTGTTCCAACTTGCCCATCTCCCGGCCTTGGGTGTTGCATCCCAGGAGCAAAGAGGGTGGTTGCTTCATTAATTAGTTCCAATTAATCTTTTGTGTTATGGGGCAGAGGGGCTGGAGCTGGGTTCCTCCTGCTCAGTGTGGGGCTGCCTGGCCAACTGAGGGAAGAAAACAGGATAAAGAAAGAGAAAGTTGGCAGGAGTGACCCAAGGTGGGGGAGGTGCTGGCAGCAGGAAGAGGAAGTTTGATCGTGTGGCCATGCTCTGGGGGAGATCAATGGCTGCTGTGGGGACTGTGCTGGACCCTCAGGAGCAGTCACTGCTTTGCCATGTTGGGTGGTAAATGCTGATGGTCTGCGGGGACATGGGACCAGGCTGAGCCCTGCTGGGAGCCAGCACTACTCAGCAGCCTGACTCCTGTGCAAAACAGTCCCCTGGGACCCGGGCTGGTGGGGCAACAGAGCTGAGGGAGAGTGTGGGGGCACTTGGGTGCCAAGGCCAAGGGTGTCTGGGTGAGGTTCCTGGCTGTGCTGGTGCCTCTGTGTGCTCCCAGTCAGGGATTGTCTGATGTTTCCTGCTAAGTCACTTGTTCCTTGTTCCTTTGTCAGGCTTCATGAGCTCACACCGATGGCCAGCAGGTATGCAGTGAACTAGGACAAGGCCACTCGCTCCATGGCACCTCCTCCCCACGGCGTCACCTTCTAAGATCTTCCCACCTTTAATTTTGCTCCACTCAAGTCGCTGCCAAAGATGCCAATGGCCAAAGGCCCAAAGGTGCCACTGGGCAGCCTCCAGCAGCAGCTGGAGCTGCTCCTGGTCTGCTCCAAGTGCAGCGTGAAGGAGAATGAGATCACCTACCACCCGCGGGAGGTGGAGCACAAGTGCATGTACGAGATCCTGCTGGCACGCTGCCGGGGCCGCCAGAGCACAGTGTGGAGGAAGGTGTCCCGGCGGCCCGGCTTCCCCAGCCCGGCGCGCTACGCCGTCTGCAGGTACTACGTGGTGGGGCTGGGCTGCAGCAGGCACAAGAACCAGTGCACCTTCGCCTGGAGCGCGGAGGAGGCCATGGTCTGGAACTTCGAGAGGGAACACCAGCTGGAGAGGCGCTGGCTGAAGGCGGCGGTGCTGCAGTGGCAGCTGGGGGAACACCCTGCCGCCCCCCACCCCACTGCCAGCGCTGCCGGTGAGATCATCAGCGAGTTCGGGGGGTACTTCCAGGAGATCTGCAAGCGTTGCTTTTTTGGCTGCCCCCAGCGCATCACAGTGGACGGCCGCGGGCGGCCCTGTGAGTCCCACCACACCTGGGACCCGCTCCTGGTGCACGCAGTGCTGGACAGCCAGAAGAAGCAGCAGTACACGGCCATCCGGCCCTGCCCCGAGTTCATGGACACCCTCAGCTACTGCCGCTTCGTGTCGCGGGGCCGGCCCTGCAGGCACGGCGCGCTGCGCTGCCAGTACGCCCACAGTGACGTGGAGATGGCCGTCTGGGAGGCCGAGAGGGAGCACGGATTGCAGCGCTCCGAGCTGCTGCCCCCCGTGGGCGCCGGCAGCACCAAGGGCGAGCCGGCAGCGCCCGCGCCCGTGTACTTCTACTGCCGCATCTGCCTGGTGACCTGCAACTCGCAGGAGAGCTTTGAGAACCACTGCTCCTCCATCGAGCACGTGCAGATGCTCTCGGCCGACAGCTCCATGCAGTGGGTGCACCGTGCACCGCCGCTCGGGCTGACCAAGTTTGCACTGTGTAGCAGGTAAGGCATCCCACAGGGAAGAGGGCAGGGGCAGCAGGAAGCTGCCGGCTCCCTCAGGATCCCCATGCCACCGAGCATGGGTGGCACCTGGAACACCTCTCTCCCAACAGAGCGGAGGTGTGTGAAATGGGGAACAGCTGCACCAAGGCTCATTCCAAAGAGGAGCTGCAGGAGTGGATCCAGAGGATGAAAGTGTCTGCGAAGAAAAAGAAGCAAGCCCTGAAGGACGGGCTCTTGTCCTACCAGGACCGGCTCCTTGCTGAGTATCGGACGTGTTCCAATGAGGTGTTAATTGTGAGTGGTGGGCACAGGGTGGGAGCGCTTTGGTCCAGCACATCACAGGAACCCTCTGGTGTGAGAGCTTGGGAATCAAGGCCACTGCTCACCTTCCTAATGGGGGTGCAAAAAGGGAAGTGGCGTCCTCCGTCCTTCATCTCTTTGGAGACGGCAACCTGAGAGCCTGCTCGGGGTACCCGAGCTGTGCCATGGGTCCTCTTGCCTCCCAAGGCTGCTACGTGGAGACCTGGAGCAGTGGTGGGTGAGGATGGAAAATAAGGATGTACTCTTGATCTCTCTTGGGAGGATGTAGTATAAAGGCAAGGATGAAGATGGCACCATGGAGGGCTCTGAGGTGTGTCCCTGGGATGCTGCCTTCAGTCCCTCTCCTCTCGTGACTCCCCACAGATGGCTGAGCACGTCGAGGGCGTCCAAGTTGTGTGTGAGCAGCCTCTGCATGTGCAGCTGGAGGATAGGAAGAAGAAATATCAATGGCGGTTCAAGGTCCACTCTCAGGTAAGCTCAGTCCTTTGGAAGGTTTTGTTTGGTGGGGGTTTTTTTAGTTATTATTTCTATAAGGGGCAGAAGGATGGGGATTTGGGCATGTCTAAATGAGGACATGTTGGGTATTCAGGAGCTGCTCAAGTGGTGCCTGCCCTGGGGCTGTGTGCTGGGAGTGCAGTCACTGTGTCTCCTGTCTTGTGCAGCAGTCCTGGGGCAGACCTGGCTGCTGTCAATTCTTCTTATGTTTCATCACAAATAACAACGCTCAGCTGCTTTCCTGCCCAGGGTTTTGTGGGTGTTGGGGGCAGAAGCCTGTCTTCTCCAGAGTAGATTTCCCATTTACTGCATAGGGGTTGATATTAAATTGAAACCTGAGGTTCTCTGAGACCTTAAAGTAATTGCTGTGGGGTTACACGAGGAGTAAGCTGTCGTGAGACTGACATAGTGTTTGGTTCCTCTAGAAGCTTTTTCTAGGAAATGCTGCTGGAGCACCTTACCAGCTGCTGGGCTCTTCCCGTGGGCTACCCTCACTGTGTCCCTGTCTTCTCCTCAATGGCAGATGCAACTGCAGCACGTGGCCCTGCTGAAGCGGGACCCTGGAGTCAGCTTCTACTTCTCGGGGAATGGGCTTTCCCGGGGCCTCCAGTACATTTGTGGGGAGCACGTGGCCACCGTGTCCTCGTCGCCCCGCACCGCGCTGGTGGAGGTCAGCATGGAGTGCTGCGTCCTGGGCATCTTTGAGCAGTGGGTGGTCTTTGACTTCGGCAAGCGCCCCGTCCTCATGCAGAAGATCAAGGTGAAGGTGGGCCGGCGGGAGGCCCCCCAGCACGTCCCCAGCACCAGGGACAGCAGCCGCCCCGTCAACTTCGTGCGGTGGGACCGCGGTAACCGGATCATCGTTCCCAGTGTGCCAAAGACGGATGAAGATGTGATTCTGCTGGCAAAGTACAAACCCCCTGCTCTGGCACTGGATTACCAAAGTGAGAGTAGTGCAGTCGTTCCCATCACCCGGCTCAACTATCGGGAGAGGATGCACAGCTTCCTCTTCCGTGAGGAAGAAGCTGAGCAGGCTCTGATTGCCAAGTAAGTGCCAGGCATGAATCCTTTTGGGAATCCCCCTCACTGGGGACCACAAGCCTGTTGCTAACCCTTGGGGCCATGCTGCTCCTGGGTTCTTCTGTCCATTCTGGGTCGGGTCTTGTGGTGCCTTCCCAGAAAACTGGAAGCCTGCCAAGAAGGATGGCTTGCTGGGTCTCATCCTGTGGCTGTGGATTAGCTAGAGCATGGTTTCTGTCTGCATGTACCTGGGGGGCTGGCAGCCCCTCTCTGGGTGTAGGAGGCAATTCCCTCTCCGCGGGGGAGGGCTCAGGAACTGACAGATCCTTTCTCTGCTCTTCATCCTGGTGTTTCCTCCTTTCAGACTCAACCTGCGTGTGCTCATCTCGCTGACCCCCATGCTGCAGAGCCTCTCCATGGGGGCGAAGTTTGCTCTCTCTGGGGAGCTGTTTGCTGAAGTGCCTACCCCTTACAACCTCTCACCAGACACAGACGAGGGGTACCTGCTGAGCAGGTCTGTGCCCACTGCCTTCCTGGCGCTCGACCCTCCTGAGGACAATCGGGTTTACGAAGTTTTTGTGGAGCATAAAGCCACCACAGAGAAGACCATCTGGCTACAGATACCAAGCAGATGCTGCTCGGAGCTGAACTTCAAGGCAAACACCTCCCACAAAGTGGAGATCCAGTTCCAGATCGACCAGCTGCTGTTCCGGCAGTGGCACCAGGCTGTGGACCGCCTGCTGGATGAGAAACTGGTCCTGCCAGATGTTGCCAGTTGCTCCATCCCCTACTCTCTCGGGTCCCCACAGAAAGGGAACAGCAAGCAGAAACAAGCCATCTCCTTCATCACGGGCCAGCCGACCACCAGCCGGCAGGTCCCACCTCTGCTCATCTATGGGCCTTTTGGCACAGGGAAGACGTTCACCTTGGCCATGGCCACCTTGGAGATCCTCAGGCAGCCCAACACACGGGTGCTGATCTGCACTCACACAAACAGGTTAGCAAGGAAGAGGCAAACTGGTGCATTGCTCACTGAGGGGGTGAAGGGGAGCCAGAGCTGCCCTTTTCTCAGTGTGCACTTCAATTGCTTGTTTAAAGAAATTAGTTTTTATTGAACTTGTCTTAAATTGCTCTAGTTCCTGCTAGGAAGAAGCTTGGCATGGATGAAAGTCTTTGTGAAAGAGGCAACACAGACTCATAGAATCCCTGAATGATTTAGGTTGGAAAGGACATTACAGCTTGTCTTGTTCCAAACCCTTCCCCTAGACCAGGTTGCTCCAAGCCCTATCTATCCTAGCCTTGAACACTTAACATATTCCTGCTTCATTATAAAATAGGAATGTGTCTGGAGAGACAGTTTTCTCCAGCCTTTACTGTGCACTGCAAGAAGTAGAAAGCTGCTGCCTGACCATGCTGGGATAGGGCTTTAGTTGCCCTTGAAGACTGTTGGGCTCTGTGCACATGCCAATCTATTGACTTTTCCAGGGAGAGTTTGGGGAAGAGAAAATGCAGATCTGGTCTGAATGCCATTGGACCTGCCTTCAGAGAAACCAGGCCAAGACTGTTAAAATTAGAGCAGTTACACTGAAAAGAGTGTCCACATCTCATCATGCAGGCTGTTACTGCCACAGCCTTTAATGCATAATAGATGGTGACTGCTAATCTTGGCCTGTTCCAGGCTGTTTGCTTGCACGGAAGCTTCTCCTGCAGGTCTTGTCTCACCCTGGGATGGGGATACTTTGCTGTCAGAGGAGAGCCCCTTGTCACTTGGCCCTGGACAGCATTGGGACCATGGGTTTTGTTGGGCACATCACATTATTCCATAAGAGTGTCAAGAGATGTCCTAGTCTCAAGTACCAATTCCTATTTTAAACCATACTCTTGAAAGGGGCTGGGAATTTGTGGCTGCGTAGGCACTGGTTCCTTTGTGCAGTTGTGAATGTCTGCTGTGACAAGTGTGGTGTCACCAGAGCCAGGAGAGAAACTGGATGTGTGTTGCAGAATGATGAGAGAGAACTTTGTGTCACAGAGTTTAGGAACAGCACCAACAATTCCTTGACGCTTTTCCCTTTCGTTCCCCTGCAGTGCTGCTGACATTTACATCCGGGAGTATTTTCACAACTATGTCACCACGGGGCACCCGTGGGCTGTTCCCCTGCGGATCATCTCCACCGACCGGCCCATCAACTTGACGGACCCCATCACCCAGATGTACTGCTGCCTCTCGCCGGACCAGCGCTCCTTCCGCCACCCCACGCAGGCCGAGATTGACAAGCACCACATCATCATCACCACCTCCATGCTGTCCAAAAACCTGAAGGTCCCCCCAGGCTACTTCACCCACATCATGATCGACGAGGCCGCGCAGATGCTGGAGTGCGAAGCTTTGGTTCCGCTCTCCTACGCCACTTTTGAGACCCGCATTGTCCTGGCTGGGGACCACATGCAGATAACCCCAAAGCTGTTCTCTGTTGGGGGTGGGCAATCTGCTGATCACACCCTCTTGAACCGGCTCTTTCAGTTCTACCAGAGGGAGAGGCACGAGGTGGCCATGAAGAGCAGGATCATCTTCAATGAGAATTATCGTTCCACCGCCGGCATTATTGAGTTCATCTCCAAGCACTTCTACATCGGCAATGGCAACGCTATCCAAGCCAGTGGGAACATCCCACCCCATCCTGAAATTTATCCCCTCATGTTTTGCCACGTCTCTGGTGTGGCTGAAAGGGATATCTCCATGATTTCTTGGCAAAACGTCTCCGAGATAATCCAAGTGATTGAGAAGGTGAAGGAGATCCATCAGAGGTGGCCAGATGAGTGGGGTGTCCGGGATCTGAAGAAGATCTGTGTGGTCTCCCATGGGACACAGGTGTGTAGGGGAATCCTGCATCCACCTGAGGGGGCTATGCCTGCACTGCTGACTAAACACTCCCTAAGAAAGACCTTGTAATCTATTTATGATTATTTGTGCTAGTAAAAATAGGAAATCTGGGATCTCATGTGCCTTCAGTGCTTTTTCAAGGCCCTCTCCTATTAGGTAGCATATCCTGGGTGGTTGAAGCAGAGTTGGTGGGATGGCATAGTTAAACACTTTTATCAGCATCTTCCAGGCAGGTCAATGACAGGGCAGTGGGAGCTCTGACTGAAGTCAACCCAGATGTGTGGCTGCTTTCAACTAATTTGGGGAACCTGCAGCTGGGCAGGATGAGGGACCCTGGTGTTTGGTAGGGGGTGTTTCTGAGCTGAGTTCAGTTGTGCCTTTTTCTTACCAGGTTTCTGCAACAAGACAAGAGCTGAGGAAAAAGCATCTACAAGATGTAGTGGTGGAAAACTATGAAAATTTGCCAGGTTTGTGTCTTGTGCAACAGTCCCTCATGCCTGGCTGCCTTTTGGGGTGTCTTGTGTGAGAGTCATACACAGCTTTTGCAGCCATGCTGGTGGACAGGAGGGTCCATAGCAACTACAGTCAGTGTGTAAGAGGGAGGGGGAAGAGACTGGGGCATTAGCAGAGGAGCTTCCAACATCTTTACATTTCCCTCCTTGTTAAAACATAAAATATTGGCTATTGTTGTGGAAAAATACCTCTCTGGGAGGTGCTGCCAGGGAGAGCTCCCCTGCCCTCTTGGTGTCTCTGCCACCACCGCAGTCCATGTAACACTGATTAGGAGGGAGTGCCTGGAACTCCTCTGGCTGATTTCCATCCCCTTCTGGTTGGTAGATCTTTGATTTTGTCTTTTCCTGCATGAATAAGATTTCACACTGAATTAAATCTGCACCCAACTGTCGACTCATTTCAAATATATGGAGGCTGCTTTGTAGGAGGGTAAAAATCCTGTAAGTGCCATCCCAGAGACTTGAGTACGTGTGAATCATGTGAAGCCCTAAGTAGCAGTGAGGGAGGCGAGTGACAGAAGGGAATTGAAACCAGGATGTCCTGTGGGTACCAATCACAGAACAGCTCACAAGAGGAGGAGTCTCCTGCTCTGGATGAGAGGAGAGGGATAAGGCTGGTTTTGTCCTCAAGGACTTAGTTTATGACTCATCCATGTTTTCATTATCTTTTTTTTTTTATTGCGCAGCTGGGACTCCTTGTGGTGAGAATAACTGACCCCAGGGGTGTTTGTGATCTCCACACCCTTTCTTTGCAGCCTCTTCCCAGCTCTGACATTACTAAGATGCCTTTTGTTCATTGTTATTTGTTGTGTGATCAGCAGAGCTCTTCCTATGGGGAGAGGGATCTTTGCAACTGGTCTTGTTCCTGCAAGACCCTCAGTTCCTCAGGGAATTTGGGAGTCACAGCAAACTCTACCGGTGTTTGCAAGGAGAGGCTGCTGATGGCACTGGGCATGCTGGGCTACTCCACGGGTGCTCATGGCTGCACTGCCCCAGTGCTCTGCCCTTATCCCAGCTCCATGCTGTCCTTCCCTCCCTGGTGGGTGGTGGTGGCTTGTGATGTCCATCCTGGTTCATGCACAGTGATGGATCTCATGATTCCCCAAGAGCTGCTTTACTCACATCAGGTGACCCTCATGATTCAGCCAAGCGAGGTTACATCAGTCCATGGCCAGGTAACACAGTGTAGACAGGTGGCAGCCAGGCAGGCTCTTCCCTGTTGTGTTCTCATGAGTGACTTTTCCCTTGTCCCCTCTGGTGCAGGGCGTGAGTTTCGGGTCATCATCATCAGCACAGTCCACACCAGCGAGAGCCTGCGTGTCTCAGCCTCCCATCACCTCGAGTTCTTCAACGAGGCCAGAGTGCTCAACACCATCATGACCCGGGCTCAGTCGCTGGTGGTTGCGGTGGGGGACGCCGTGGCCTTGTGCTCTCATGGCCAGTGCAGCAAGGTGTGGAAACGGTTCATCCAGCAGTGCATGGACAAGGGGAGCATCTTCCCGGAGAACCTGACAATGGCTCAGATCAAACAGGCTGCATGTGACAAGGAGAGCTGGAGCAGGAGCCTGGAGGGTGACGAGGAGGACAGCGACACAGACTCCTTGAGCTCTGATGGTGAGAGCATGAATCCTGATGATCCCATCCTCCAGGAGCTCTTAGATGAGAGCAAGAACATGCTGGTGACTGTGTCCGATGAAGGGCTGCTGAATGTGAAGTCTGAGGCTTCAAACCAGCGGAAAGACAAATGGGAGTATGTCAGCTTCTCTTCTCAGATGATGCAGCAGTACCTGCACATGCACCCCCAAATGTACAAGAGGTGTGAGCTGATCAAAGAGGGCTTTGACAGAGCTTCTGCCTTCACCCTCAATGATTCCCCTGCCATGAACATCCAGATCAAAGGCAGAGTTAACTGTGGGACAGCCTTCACTGGGGACGAGGTGCTGGTGGAAATCCTGCAGAACAGCACAGGCGACAGCAGCAGCCACCGCCCACAGGGGAGGGTGGTGGGCATCCTGAAGCGTGCTGAGAGAGAACGGACCTTCATCTGCATGATGGATGAGTTTGATCCTCGTGTGATGATACCCATCGATCCCACTGTCACCAAAATATTCGTTCCGGGGCTGAAGGAGAAACCCAATGTCATTCCCATCCGCAGGCTTATCAATGGGAAGTACAGAGTGGTCAGCTGTGAGAAGATCAGCCAGGAGACAAGGAGGTGCCAGTTCTTCTGTGTCCAGGTCATCTCCTGGCGGGAAGGGTTTTACTACCCTTTGGGGATAATAACAGAGATCCTGCAGGCAGCATTGACCTTGGAAGAAGGCCTAAAGATCCTCGCCTTGGAGTATGGTTTGGAGAACAAATACCCAGCTGCTGTCACCAGAGAGTCAGCCAAGTACACCTCCAACAGCAACATAAACCTCACCAAGGAAAATCTGAAGGACTGTCGGAGCTACATGACCTTCACTATTGACCCCCAAGGTGCCAGGGATTTGGATGATGCTATCAGCGTCAGGGACCTTGGGCGTCACTATGAGATTGGGATCCACATTGCAGATGTGGCTGGCATCATTCCCAAAGGCAGTGCCTTGGACCTGGAAGCAAAGAAGCGGGGTGTCACCTACTATGCTCCCAAGCAGGAGCCTCTGTGCATGTTCCCACCCAAAATCAGCCAAGACGTCTGCAGCCTCCTGCCACAGAAAGATCGACGGGTGATCTCCTTGTTTGTCACCATAGAAAAGGAGACTGATCAGATGTTGAAGGGAATCTTCACCATCTCTGTGATCCGCTCGGACAGGCAGCTGTCCTATGAAGAGGCAGAGCTCTGCATTAAGAACTGCTACGAGGGAACAGCAAATGGCCTTCGTTTTGATACCCTGGAGGACTGCATAGCTGTGGCTTATCACTTCTCCAGGATCCATAGGAAGTTTCGGCTGCAGGAGGACTGTTTCTATGACCGGCTGGATGAGGAAAGTTCCCCAGGTAACAGGGGGTCCCACCAGTTGATAGAGGAGTTAATGATCATGTTCAATAGTTTTGTGGCCGAGTTCCTCACCAACCAGGAGGTGACCAGAAATGTCACTCCTCTCCGGTGTCAGTGTGAGCCAAGTCTTGCACAGCTAACACACATGAAAAACAAGTACAGCCACATCATTCCTTTGTCCATCCATCTCTTGCACCACCTGGGAGAAATGCCTCCTGGAGAAGACTCCCCTAAAAATGTGGAGTTCAGTCTTCTGGGCCCCATCTGGAAGCAACTGAAGTCAGCTGCTAATGCCCACGACTTCCAGAAGATGCTCGACCTTGTTGTCACTGATGACATCCACCCAAAGCTGGCCCCTGTGGCCCTGGAGTTCAGGAGACTGCTCAGCCGCTCCTACTTCTGTCGCTCCAACTCCACTGTCCAGTCGAAGACAGGCCATTACTCCCTGCATGTTGACTCCTACACCTGGGCCTCCTCTCCCATCCGCCGGTACGTGGACGTCGTGGTCCAGCGGCACCTTCATTCCGTGCTCCGCAAGAAGCCCCTCGTCTATTCTATGGATGACATTGAGTTTCTCTGTCACGACTTCAACAGGAAGAATAGCCAGGCGATGACGTACGAGAAAAGAGCCCACTCCCTGCAGATGGCCAGCCAGCTGAAGGACCAAGTCCTGCAGAAGATTGCCTTTGTGGTGGATATCGAAGAGATGAGCAGGTTTTTTAAAGCCCTGTTTCCCCTGAACAAGGAGAGTCTTCCGGATCCACAGAGAATTAGCTACAGGTCCCTTCAGCTGATAGAGCAGCCCATGTTCATCCAGCAGCGGGGCAGCATCAGGCTGACCTGGAAGAGGAGGATGTACTCTGCAGAGACAAAGGAGCAGAGCCTGCGGGAAGGACCCCTCTACGACCAGAGTGTCACCCTCTTCCGCACCCAGACGTGGCAAGACGTGCTCACGGCCATCAGGAACGAGGAGTTTGAGAGGGCAGTGATCCTCCTGCGGCAGAGCAAGGAGCTCTACCGGCGGCACATAGGCTGGGTGAGGAAGAGCTCCTGCTCCCACTACATGGAGCTGACCCTGGAGCTGAGCGCTGGTGACGCGCTGCAGTTCCAGCTCACCACCGATGTCAGCCGCGGCTTCCTGGTGCCCTTTGTGCAGCTGTGGTATGTGACACCAGGGTTTGAGGTGTGCCTGCAGCACATGGAGAAGCCCATCGACTGCTTCTCGGCCTACGCCACGCTGCAGTCCAAGGACAAGTACAAGAGCACGACTGAGTACAACAAGGTGTGGATGCCCATGAGCGCCATGGAGTCTGCGTCGTGTGCCGTGGCCGAGAACGACTCCATTGTCCTCCATGATATTAAAATAAAGTGGGCAAAGCAAAGGACAAGCAAAGGACAGCTGCAAGGGAGCTTTGTGCTGAAAAAGAAGTGGCTGGAGGACTGCTCCATTGAAGTGGACTTCTTCCACTGTTACATGTGCATTCGTTTAGGTGGGCTGAAGCTTCCCAAGAGCCTCCAGAGCGATGAGGAATGCCTTAGCCATGGCCTCCAGAATCTGTCTTTGCTTGACAATGGCAAATCAGAGAACAAACTTGTGGTTGATCCCGATACCTACACCTGGGTGGCTCACGGGGTCACGGAGGACTTCAGCGATGACGAGAAATCTGACAGGTCTAGTCATCAGACTATGAACTTTTACATCCACTATATGTCTATGGAGACCATCCCTGTGGAGATCTCACAGGATTCTGCCAGGTTCACGGTGGAGCTCATTCCAAAGATGCTGCCAGACATGTAAGTGGGCTCAGCAGCGTGCTCTGGTTAACCTGGCTTCCCATGGGACCCCACGGGTTTTCCTCACTGCTGTGGCTGATCCCCTGAAAAACCTGCCCTTACCCTGACTCTGACTGGCCATCCTGTTGGTCTGTGGGTCTTTGCGGGGTGTGGCAGCACTCCTCAGGTCTGTTCTCCAGAGGGTCTCATGCTCTTCTGGTTGTCCCTGAGAATGGGGAGATAGGGGAAGGTGCTGAAATTTCCCTGATCACCTGCTTCTTACATTACTGAGTTGCTGCAATATGTGTTATAAAAGGCTAAGAGAAGCCCTGGAGTGGGGTTTGCTTAGCAGAAGAGCTCCCTGGTTTCCAAATAATTTCCCTTTGTTGTTGCTGCAAAGGAAGTTCTGCTCTTTTTAAATCAGAGTTGACGTCTAGTTTGCCCTTCCTTGTACCCAGCACAGGCTGCTGTGCACTCCCAATGCTGTAGCATTCTCAGGGCAGAATGTGCTTCCTTTTGCATCATGAATTTTAGGAAACATTGGAAGCTAATCCAGTAAAAGGGTGTGGGTCATAATAAAACACAGTTGGGACAGGGAGTTGTGCTCCTTGCTCTCAACATCTTTGCAGGCTCAGCTCTTCAGTCATGAGAAATGGTCCCAGATGCAGAGGAGAATAAGTTTAAGTTATTTGTGGTTTAAGTTCTTTGTGGAAGGAGTTAATGCAACAACAAATCAGAGAGAAAGAATAAGTAAGGCATTTCTGCAAAGCTGTATTACAACTTATTGCTATTTTATGCTACATTCCACTCATTCCTATTTTTCCATTTCTGCCAGACGGAAAGAAAAAGCACTTTGGAAGCTCAAGTATGCCTCTGACCTTGCTAAAAGCATTGCCCTTGGCCATGAACCTCCTCAAAAATGTAAGTGCAAATATCTATCCTTTCTTACCTTGTGGCTACCTGCTTCTGGCCAGGCAGGTGCCCTGGCAGTTTCTGTGGGCCCTTGGCATAGGGGTGATGCTCCCATACCAGGACGTTCCCCTGACAAGGGGATGAGAGGAGCTGCTGTGTAATTTGGGATGCCCAGCTGGAGGCTGGCACAGCTGAGATTGTCATCCCTAGGACTCACAGAGATGGGCAGAGTATCTTGGCATGGGACAAGGATTACTTCTAGGTGGTCTTGTGATGGACCACCATCACTAGGTACCTGCTGCACCCTCTTGCTGAATCACTTCTGTGCTGCCCTCAGTAACCACCTTTAAATTTGTTTTCTTGGCTCTTTGCTGTAACAGTGACAACATCCAGAATCCTGCAGCAAAAATCCTTTGATATTCCTGGTAGCAACTGGAAACTTAACAAGAGTCAGAAACAGGCTGTTCTGGATGCTCTGAGAAAACCCTTCATGCTCATCCAAGGCCCACCAGGTAAGGGGGGACAGCAGAACACACCTGCTGTGGTATGAATGGCAGGTGAGAGCTGATCTGCTGCGTTCCATAGGACCCAGGGTGAGCCAGGAGAAGGGAGCGTGGGTTGGCCTCACCCACAGCTGTGCAAAGCGGTCTCCTCCATTCTTGATTTTATTTCACGGCTGATCAGCTGGATGCTGATCCAGAGCATGAGTGTTGTGGTTAAAATGTTCTCAGCATGCTCCTTTTTTTTCCACTAGGCACAGGGAAGACAGTTGTTGGAACTCACATTGTCTACTGGTTCCATAAACTGAATGAGGAGAGTGTTGAGAAGGACAAAACACCGTGCTTGGAAGAGGAAAAGGACAAGAAGAGAAAGTGCATCTTGTACTGTGGCCCTTCCAACAAGTCTGTTGATGTTGTTGCTGGTAACTACCATCTTTTAAGCCCTTGAAGTGGCTTGTACTGGTGGGAGGGAGGACATGGGGTGTGGAGGCACAGAAAGTGGTGTTGGTCCTTACAGAAGACCCTGCACTGCAGGGCAAGGACCAGTGGAGATGGGATGATGAGTGAGGGGCAGGGGGAGACAGGCCTGAGCATCACCAGTGCCTGGTGCTCTCTGAGCAGACCTGCCCTCCTTCTCCAGAGATGCTGCTGAAGCTGAAGAACCTGAAACCACTGAGGGTTTATGGGGAGGCCATTGAGGCGATGGAATTCCCGTACCCGGGGAGCAACCGGAACATCTCCCGTAAATCCCTACGGGATGCAAAGCCAAAACGTGAGCTCAGGTAGGATGGCATGGCTCTGCAGGCTCCTAGGGTGCTGGGGAGAGGTGGCTTCTGCATCAGTAATACTGAATAAACCAGAGCAAATACAGTTTCACTCCACCACTGTGGAGCAGCACTATTAACCTGCTTTCTAATTAATTTGTTATTAATTTTTTCAAGTGAATGTGTACACTCTAACATAGCACCTAGCCAGGAAATCCAGGTTGCTGAAAAGTCCCTAGATGTTTTCATTTGCTTTTGGAACAGCCCTGAATGTCTCTGACTTCATTGCTGCTTGCAGCTGCTAAAGGAAAGTTGTTGTAGTTTGTGTCCTCGAGGTTTAATTATTGGGTCTACGAAGATGGGAAAATTTGGCTGAGTTTTTTAGCTAATGGGGTTTTTCCACGTAGGCAGGTGGTGTGGTCTGCTTCACTGTAGAAGAAACCACTCAGGTCTCAGTGTTGAGGGAAAATATTTATATATTGACTCTTTGTTCAGTGAAATAATCCTGCATCATCGCATCCGGCGGGCGCCCAGCCCCTTCTGGCAGAAGATCTGTCAGTTTGACGCTCGGGTGAAGAACGGAGAGGAGATCACAGAAGCAGAAACAAAGGAGTGAGTAGGAAGAGACCCTGCTGAGAAACGGTTGACTTTGGCTGTGTGCCACCTCTGAAGCACAGATTAATAAACTGTGTGTTCAGAATGATGATAAAAAGTGATGAGCACGAGGTTAGCAGTACAGCACAGAGCCTCAGAACCACTTCTGCACTGGTGCTGTTGTCCATTTGGGTCAAAATTCCTATTACGCCTGTGTGACCCTTGAATCCTTCACCCAGACCCCCTGTCCTGTTGAGTTCAGGACAAAGTACATTTCCTACAGTATCCATCCAAAGTCTTTTTCTGGGAACACCAGCTCATCGTGGGGACGGAGGTGAAGCCATAATCATTTGGGAAAGCACAGCCTCTGCCTGTTTCCCGCGTGAGGAGTCTGGAGGTGTTTCCCTTATGCATAACCTGGTGTTCTCTGCATCAACACTAGGTACAAAGGTTGGTTGTCACAAGGTCGTTCGTATCAGCTGGCGTGTCACGATGTCATCCTGTGCACCTGCTCTGTAGCATCTGCCAACACCCTGGAGCAGCTCAATGTCAGGCAGATCATCATCGACGAGTGTGCCATGTCCACAGAGCCCGAGACCCTCATCCCCTTGGTCTGCCACCGCCGTGCTGACAAGGTATGTCCCTGCCAAAGATGTGTCTCTGGGACAGCTGCTCAGGTCTCTCGAACCTTTTCCATCCTTTACCATGCTGTAAAGACCTGTAAGGATTTTAAGGTGTCCTTAAGGGGTTGGTATTGCTGCCATTGAAAAAATATTCTGGCCCAGGTACAAAGTATTAACATGATAAGAAGGATAGACACAGTTGGGGTTGTTCAGCCTGGAGAAGAGAAGGGTCCAGGGAGAAGTTAGAGCCATCCAGTGCCTAAAGGGGCTCCAAGAGCAATGGAGAGAGACTTTGGATAAGGGCATGGAGTGATGGGACAAGGAGGAATGCCTTCACACTGACAGAGAGCAGACTTAGATTGGATATTTGGAAAAAATTATTCCCTGTGAAGGTGGTGAGGCCCTGGCACAGGTTGCCCAAAGAAGCTGTGGCTGTCTCATCCTTGGAAATGTTCAAGACCAGGTTGGACAGAACTTGGGGCAACCTGGTCTAGTGGAAGGTGTCACAGTCCATGGCACAGGGTTGGAACGAGATGAGTTTTAAGGTTCCTTCCAATCCAAACCATTCTGTGATTCTAGAATTCTATGGTTCTTTGTTTTCCTCCCATCAGATGGAAATGTTATCTAGGACAGGATCTTTATGTCATGTCCAATGTGGCCTTTGGCTGAGGTTGCTGAGAGCGTAACATAAATGAGTAGCTCCAAACATCTGTGTACAAACAGCCTTTCAAAGAGCTGCTGGCCTTTGCAATTCCACCACCTCACAGCTGAGGTGTCTGCTCTTCCTTCCAGGTTGTTTTGCTGGGGGATCACAAACAGCTGCGGCCGGTGGTTAACAATGATGTCTGCAAGATTCTTGGCATGGAGACGTCTCTCTTTGAGCGCTACCAGGGGCAGGCGTGGATGCTGGACACGCAGTACCGCATGGTGAGGCCCTCCAGTGGCTTGTCTTCTCTCCATCACAGAAAATTGGGGCTTGCCTTAAGCATCAGATAGTCTCCACTAATGCTTCCCCTTCCTAGACACAGGATTATATCTAGGAATATACCAGTGCCAGCTCCAGCAGAATGGCATTGTGTGTGAAGCCTGCCCAGAAAGATGCTGCAGGCTGAGAAGTTCCTTGGGTTTTGTTCACCTCAGTTTCCCCCCTTTTCTCTGCCAGCACATGAGCATTTGCGAGTTCCCATCCCAGGAGTTCTATGGAAGGCGGCTGAGAACGTGTCCTCAGCTTGTGCGGAAACCCAGCGTGCTCCACCACAGAGATAACAGCTGCTGCCCCATCATCTTCGGGCACGTGGAAGGGAAGGAGCACTCCCTGATGATTTCTACTGAGGAAGGAAACGAGAACTCCAAAGCTAACCTGGAGGAAGTGGCGCACGTGGTGAGCAGGGTCCTGCGGAATTGCTGGGGATGCACAAGGGAGGGCGTTGTGCTGGAACTGTGGAGGGATGATGAAGATACAAAGATCAGCAGTATCTGCCTGGTGCCTCCCAGGTCTGGAGCACACCAGGATGCCCCTGGGCAGAGGCAGGTGTAGGGCAATGTGACCCCAAGGCAGGTGCCGTGGCTGGCTTGGGGAGGGGTGCTGGGGGGCTCTTCCCTCCGGCCCTGCTCCCAGGTGAGCAGGACTCCCAGGTGAGCAGGACGCTGTCTCTCCAGGTGAGGATAGCCAAGCAGCTGACACTAGATGGCACCATCCGGCCGGACAGCATCGCCATCCTGAGCCCCTACAGCGCCCAGGTGTCCGAGATCAACAAGAGCCTACAGAGGGAGGGCATCCGCGGTGTGACCGTCTGCACCATCATGAAGAGTCAAGGTGAGGAGACAGAAGGGGCAGGGCTGGGTCTGTCCCCTCCTGCCTTCCTGAGGAGCTGCTCATAAATACAGTCTTCAAGCAAACCCTATCCCAAGGTCATTTCAGCCATGGAAGACCAGATTTCTGGGTGATTTGTGATAATAATAAATCCTTTGGAAGCCTCTGGAGTGCTTGGGCAGGGTGAGGCTGCTGAAGGCAGGAAGGTGGAAGATCTCTAGTGGAAGATTTCTAGTGAAAGGTTCCCTGCCCATGTCAGGGAGGTTGGAACACAGAATGTCCCTTCCAAACAAAACCATTCTGTGATTCTGTGATTCTATATCTGAGAACGGTGTTAGAGAACTGCCAGAAGACATTTGTTCTCTTTGGAAAGCAATGACCAGGAGTCCAAAGGCCTCCAAAGCTAGAGAAACCCAGAGGGTGGCAGTAGAGAAACGAGTGTCCTGTGGGGTGGAGAAATGGCCAGATGCTTCCTTCTAAGAAAATCTGGTTTGCTTCCACTTTCTAGGAAGTGAATGGAAATATGTGATCCTGTCAACTGTACGCTCCTGCCCCCGGTCTGAGATTGATAGGAAGCCCACAAAGAGCTGGCAGAAGAAATACCTGGGGTTTGTTACTGACCCAAACCAGGTCAATGTTGCCATCACACGAGCTCAGGAAGGACTCTGCATCATAGGTGGGTATCCTTGGACCATGCACAAGCCTTCAGGGGAACAGGATTCTCAGATAAAGGGGTGGGGCTCCAAGCTAGTACAACCAGTGGTCTTGCTTTATTCTGCTGCCCTTTAGTCTGGGGTTTTGAAACTGGGCAATCTGAGCAAAGCAGGGCTCATTCACAGCTTGAATACAGAAAGTACAGTTAATTTTTCTCACTCTTTGTTTTGGACCATGTTGTTTCTGTTGCTTTCATGCTAGAGTTCTGTCTTAACAAAAATCTGGCTGCTCATTTTGCTCCTAATCACGCAAGTGTAGGCTGTGGTGTGTAGGGAACCTGCTCACAGATACGACACCATGGAAAAGGGAGCTGGGATTCCACAGATATGTCCCTGCAAGTGACCCAGCCCCCTTAGCTAGAGGTTATAGACAAAAATTACATCAGCCAAGCCTCTTCTGGCCACTGACCTGCTGCTCCCATCCCTGTGCCCACAGGGAACCGGTACCTCCTGGAGTGCAACCCTTTGTGGAGGAGACTGGTCCAGCACTACTACCACCACAACAGCTGCACTGCAGCCCAGGAGATCCGTGTCAGGAGGACTCCAGCCCTCCGCCGGTGAGGATGGGCCCTCTCTGCCTGAACTGTGTGCCTTGGGAAGGACCAAACCTTTCCAAAATTCCATGACCTACGGAGCCAAATGCAGCAGGGGGATCTGGGAGCTTCCCGCACCGTGACAACTCCGCTTCAGCATCTTCAGCGTCTGCTTCAGCATCTTGGGGTGTTTTTAATCAGTGCAACCTTGGGCAGGAACTTTCAATTCTAGCAAACCAAAAAGGCAACGGAGATGGATGACGGGTATGTGACTTTACTGATGATGATACTATTTTTGTAACTGTAAGTTGCTCAGCAGAACCCTCATGCTACCTGCCACTGCAGCTGCAGTTTGGGGGGACCAAATATTTAGCCCAGCTGTTGGGGTTGCACTTTGGGGATCAAATGCTCAGTCCATTCATCGGGGTGGAATGACTGCACGCAGTGGAGCAGCGCAGCAAGCTGCTGTTTGCCATGGAGGACCAAAGCTTCTGAGTACTGCCTCTCATTTTAAATCCAAGGACAGGAGATTTTTAGGACTTCTCATTTTTTACCTTTTTTTTTTTTTAAGTGAAGGAGGAAAGCAGTGAGAGATGCATGCACCACTCTTTGTCTAGCCAAAATATTGTTCTCTGAGCATGTAAATATCGCAGGGGCAAGGCCAAGGTGATTTTGTAAATAGATTTACATTTTCTTTGTATGAAGGAGTTGTCCTCACCAGCATTAAGGCAATGAAAAGTGGGAACCTTTCCCATCAGGAAACGTTGGGATTTGTCAGGCCATTTTAAACTGTTCAGAATTTTATTTGAAATCTCCTGTTGATCCCCCCTCCCTTTCCTATCCCACATGTTTTTAAAGCTGCTTTTAATTTATTAACTTTTAATTCTGTGAATTTCTTTCACAGACCTATGGCCTGAGTTTTTAAGAGCAGTGAAGCAGTGTATGTGTATAATGTATTTTTATATTTTCTGTAGCCAAAACTGCTGTGAGCTGGAAGCTGTGGTTCACCAGAGAGGCTGCTTTCACCCAGTGACATGTGGCTGGTAGAGATGCATTGTGGTGAATGGTGCCCTCTGAGAATCATGGAGCTGCTTTTGGAAGCATGACAGTTTTGAGGGAGGGTGTTTTTTATCTCATTTCAATTCTGAATGTATGAAGTGCCTGCCTCAGCTCTCCCCAAACCACATGCTTGGCTGTCCTTATGTGTTCATGTGGGATGGAGCTGAGATGCAATCATGGCACTGTACCAAGTCTGTACTGTGCTGGGACACAAGTTTTCCTTGTGGTATGGATCCCTGTGATGTCACAGCACTGTGACAGGAGGAATTTTGTCCTATTTGCAACTGAAATCCAGCGTGGCTCTTTCCTGTGTGGAGGAATGGCAATAAGAAAACAGTGTCTGGAAAAGTCTCTATTTAACGCTGTGTTTCTTCTCATGACTCTGTGTTAGGCTTGACTCTAGAACCTATGGAGAAGGTTTGTTGTTCTCTTCCTGCTTTAAACTACCTTCCTGCAGTCTGCCTTTGGGGGGTTTGAGCTGTATGCCAAAGACCACCCAGGCTTGCTCTTGTCCTACTGAAGCATAATAGTAGGCATATGGCTGGCAATTCCATGAAGGATAAAAACCCATAGGAAGTATCTTCTGCTGATTCTAAAGATGCTTGGTAAAAGCTGGTAAGGTGTAAAATTCATTGTTCCTCTTTGAAGTTGTCCTGGGTGGGATCTTAAAAGATTCTGCACCAGCCTGATTAGCAAATATTATTGCAATTCCAAAATAAGATTGTCTGGGGATCGTTCTGTGGACTACTGAAATGTAATCATCTAGCTTCAAGACGCTATGGAGAACTGCAGAAAATGCTGGAATTGTTGGAATAATTAGTTTAGCACAGTGCCAGCTTCATTTTAACAAAGCCACCTTGGTTCCTTTAGAACCAGTGGGTCTCATTTTCATGATCTCCTGTAAGTGAAGAGTTTCTCCCCTGGGTTTTGTGCTGGTCATTTCATACATGTAACACAAACAAGGAGCCTCACCCCAGGCGTAGTGGCTCAGTCAGTGCTCTTGGAGGGGATTTGGCCAAGTGAGAGTCCTCATAAAGCAACTCCCTTTGTTCTTAGTGGGAGAAAAGTGTTTATTTCTACTCCATGGAGGTAGATTGAAATACTTTGTTTGGTCACCTCTGCGTTGCAAGACAATAGACACGTTATTTTTTTTTCCTCTGAGGATGTATTTTATAACTGGTGATTAGGAAATGCACCCAAGCAGCAGTTACAGCCAGGCTGGGCCCTTAGGCTGCTGGTGCTGTCAGCGGGTTCCTGGAGAGCTGGTCATGCAATAGTCAGAGATAGCAGAAAGTGCAATTAAACTTTTTATAGACTGTAGTGACAGCTGAGTATCATGTTCTTGTCCTTATGTTCATGGAGAGAATCATAGAAATCAATAGAGGAAAAAAAGTTCAAATTAGCCTTGTTTCATTTGCACGCAGAGTTTTGAATTTACTTTTGAAAGAATTTTATGTTGGAGCAATATTCTTAAAATACCAAACTTTTGGTAATCCCAGTAGGAACTCCCTGGTGCCCAGGGCATCTGTCCAGTCACAGGCTCTATGTTCTCCAAAGTGAAAGATAAAATGACAGAGCTGCAGGACACAAATGTCAGTTCATCCAACAGTATTCACTTAATTTCCTCGGCACTAGATAGAGCTTGAGCACAAACTGAACAAGGGGAACCTGTGCAGGCAGCCAGTGGTGTGCCCAGCATCATACCAGATGGACTGTTTTTGAGGATTTGGACAGATCTGTGTAGGACAATCAATTTACTGCAATAAATTGTTGGGGTTTTTAAAAATAGAAATGAAATGTCAAGTGTCATGAAGTGTGAATTAAGGAACTTGAAATGGGGAGGTTTTTATCTTTTGTATGTCTGTGACTCGCAGCAAACCTCAAATGACCTTTTGGATACAAATATTTTTATCTGCTTTGACTGTTTATAAGAATGAACCTCAACATTCCTTTTTTTGATATTTAAGCCATAATTGTAAAAATGATTTGATTTTATTTAAATAATAAATTTTATTACTAAAAGGTCTGTTTATGTGATGGTTTGACTAGAATCTGTGTGGGGACAGCTCTGAACCAAATGGTAAAAAAGAAAGTTAACATTAAATGCAAGTTTTTGGCAGAAAAACAATTTTTTACATATTGATGTATTACCCTTCTCTGTTTGTTGGGAGGATTGAGGGTTATTTATTGTTGGGTTTTGGTTGTTTTTTTTAAATTAAAGTGATCTTTTCATGCACTATAGAGGGCTGACGTCATGCTTAGGTACTTGTAAGACACAGGGTGTAGAGGGTGAGAGAAACTGGTGATGGACAGAATTCTGGGTGGGTGATTTGAAGAGGTTAAGAGTTCAGATCAGGTATTTTGGAGGAAGGACAATAAAAACCCAAAACATCATTGGAAGAAGCTGACACTGAGCATCCTTCAGTGGATGGAAAGCACTGGATGGTGGAGATGCTTCTGTCTCCTGTGCTCTGTTTTAGAGGTGTCCTGCAAGAATTCCTGGTTCTGCTCCCACCTGTCGCCTCTGGCAGAGGGACAAAAGTGTTGAGTCCCAAATGCTGCCTAAAGGTGTTATTTTTTGCAAGAAATTTCAAACGGGTTACTGCTAACCTGGAAAGATTTTTGGGAAGGCGCCTGTAAAACTGCTGTTGAAAACAGGAGTTTGATTTTATGCAAACTGTTTAAACAATTTATTTTTAATTACTCTTATTCATCTTTTCCATTAAACCATTAAACTGAGGGAGTCGGTTTTGTGAGCCGCCTCATCAGGCTGCGGTTGGGGACCTCCTTGGTGTCTTCAGCAGGGTGAGTTTTTGTCTTCAATACAATGCAGTCGTGCCACTGCGAGTAGACGAGCGTGTGAGTGTCGGATCTCCTCACCTTGAACTCATACAACCTGCCAGGCAGCAGGTGATTGATTACACACGGGTTGGAGATCACTTCCTGGGTCCGGCCGTACCCTGGTTCTGTCTGACTGTCATCTGTCACCAGCTTGATCTCCAACTGCCACCGTTCAAGGTGCGACTCTTGACTTTCAGTGAACCACTTGAGCTGGGCCCACGTCTGGCACGCGAACGACTCTATCCGATCAAAGATCGGCGGCTTCTTCGTGTAGAGAGAAAAATTAATGGGAGGGTGTAGAGCCCCTCCAAGATGTATCTGTGACACCAAACTGTGCTTGACGTGGAGCTTCCTTGGCTCTTCCAAGGAAATGAGCTTATTGAAAAACATGGAGAGCTTGAGCACTCTCTTTATATTCAAGTCCCACTGGGAGAGGAAAGTTTCCACGTCACAGATCTGTACGTAACGGTTCAGCTCCTCCCGACCTCGTTCCAACTGTTCCAACAGCTCAGTTAAAAGTGCCAGCTGGACTTCAGTCTGTTTTTTTCCCACCTTCTTGATCTTCTGGAGTTGGCAGGGGTTTGCTATTTGCAAGATGTCAGCAAAAATCATCATATTGTTCTGGTCTCTCACGCACACGTGTCTGGGCTCAAACTTCAAGTAAAAGTAACACTTCTTCAGAAGATGAACTTTGTTCCAGTGGTACTGGAGGTGGTGGGGGTTCAGGTCGGAGCGCAGGAAATCCAGAACAAGGTTTCTTTTTCTCAGGTACTGCTCCATGCTGGCGTTCTCGTCCTGTTCTCCAGGTGCGGTACTGTCCGAAGTGGTTTCAGTCTCATGCAAAACCTTAGCCATGTTTCCAAAGCTTGGCTGCTGTGTAGGAAAGCAACAATAATAACATTAAGAACCAAAGGAAAAGCAGCTGTGACGGAGTACAATCATGGCTGTGACTCTTCTCTCTTAATTAAAGCTTAGCTTACAAAGAATTGTCAGACTAGATGTAGTCTGAGAGGAATTTTCCTTTATACTTGTATGGTTTCTAATGTTTTGTATCGTCTACTTATCTGTATTCCAACTGGTCTCCCTCTGCCCGCCCTTGAGAGGTTCTACCTTGACTTAATAGATTCACTGACAGGAACTATTCTCTGATACACACTGCCAAAATTTCTCCCTATCTTATTATCCTGTTTCATTCTAATTAGCTGCCTTTGTACTCCTGTAAGCAATTTCTTTCCATTCTTCTGCCTCTCTGGAGCTGTCTATTTTTCTCTCTTTGTAATCCGCCAGGCTGTTGAGGTTTGAGGCCCATCTTCTCAGCCAGTTCCTACAGCTACATAATCACCTTGGTGATTCAAACTAACCCTCTGCCCCCACGTGAGCTGGAATGCAGCAGGCAGAACAACGCAATCCATCGAGTGCCACCTCACGACAGCTTCCAAGAGGAATGACAGCGTTTTCCTTGCACTTCTCCCTTCACCAGTGGATTGACAGTCATAACCTGACAGTGCTTTCAGTGATGTGCTGCTTTCCCTAGCTTTGGTTTTAGTTTTGGATCATCTCAGACCATGAGGTCTACTTGTTTTCTTGCTTTTCTGCAATGTACAGAAAGAGAATGTCACACATGTAAAGCATCTGTAAAGGGGTAACAGACTGCTGTGGAGGTGTTCAGGCAGTGGTTCTTGCAGCATCACTTCTGCTGGCTTAATCTTAGCTGTTTACAAGGGCCTGGAGTGACAGGACAATGGGGAATGGCCTCAGCCTGACAAAGGGCAGGTTAGACAGGATATTAGGAAGAAATTCTTTCTTGTGAGGGTGGTGAGGCCCTAGCACAGGCTGCCCAGAGAAGCTGTGGCTGCCCCATTCCTGGAGGTGTCCAAGACCGGGTTGGATGGGGCTTGGAGCAACCTGGTCTAGTAGAAGGTGTCCCTGCCCACGGCAGGGTATTGGAATGAGATGAGCTTCAAGGTCCTTTCCAACTCAAACCATTCTGGGATGATATCATACTTCATTTACTGGCAAAGATGTGCGCTGGCTAGTGGTGCCATCTGTGCCAAGGTGGAAGGTGTTTCTCTGTTGTGCTTTAGCTGAAGTGCCTGTGGCTCACACAGCTTATGTATCATAAACAGCAATTAGCTAAACAAATGCCCGTGTCCCTGTTGTTAATGATACTGTAATGAGAACCCAGCTGGACATTTAGGTGGCTTTCACACGCTGAGCACACTTGATTTGAAAATAAAATAAATACAGTATTCTAAAACTAAGATCAAACTGGGATATCTTAATTCTTACATGCCCTGTACAAGCTAGATAGTGAGATCTATTTGACAAAGCCATTTTTCTTGGCCTCATTTCCCCTAAATTCATAACAGAGCTAATAACACTTCCTCATAGGAATTCCAAGCATTTGTAAACCTTTCAGCTGTCTGGCCCTCAGCAGCACCACAGTTTCTAGTAAGTCACTCATTTGCAACTTTATCTTCCAAGAGAGCTGTCAACTAAAAGAGAAACAAGCTGTATTTCCTTTTTACTTTTTTCTTTCCACAAANGGCCCGGCCGGATCCACCCGCGGCCCGGCCCGGCCCGGCCCGGCCCCGCAGGACGCGGCCGTTGCCACGGCGACCCCTCGGCCTGGGGAGCTGCTGCCCGACCAGGACAGCCCCGGGAGATGTTCGTACCCTTCCCTCTGTAATTCACAGAATCGTTTGGGCTGGAAGGACCTCAAAGCTGATCCTGTTCCACGCCCCAGCCGTGGGTAGCGATGGCAGTAGATCCCAGAGCTCTCNCAGTGCTTTCAGTGATGTGCTGCTTTCCCTAGCTTTGGTTTTAGTTTTGGATCATCTCAGACCATGAGGTCTACTTGTTTTCTTGCTTTTCTGCAATGTACAGAAAGAGAATGTCACACATGTAAAGCATCTGTAAAGGGGTAACAGACTGCTGTGGAGGTGTTCAGGCAGTGGTTCTTGCAGCATCACTTCTGCTGGCTTAATCTTAGCTGTTTACAAGGGCCTGGAGTGACAGGACAATGGGGAATGGCCTCAGCCTGACAAAGGGCAGGTTAGACAGGATATTAGGAAGAAATTCTTTCTTGTGAGGGTGGTGAGGCCCTAGCACAGGCTGCCCAGAGAAGCTGTGGCTGCCCCATTCCTGGAGGTGTCCAAGACCAGGTTGGATGGGGCTTGGAGCAACCTGGTCTAGTAGAAGGTGTCCCTGCCCACGGCAGGGTATTGGAATGAGATGAGCTTCAAGGTCCTTTCCAACTCAAACCATTCTGGGATGATATCATACTTCATTTACTGGCAAAGATGTGCGCTGGCTAGTGGTGCCATCTGTGCCAAGGTGGAAGGTGTTTCTCTGTTGTGCTTTAGCTGAAGTGCCTGTGGCTCACACAGCTTATGTATCATAAACAGCAATTAGCTAAACAAATGCCCGTGTCCCTGTTGTTAATGATACTGTAATGAGAACCCAGCTGGACATTTAGGTGGCTTTCACACGCTGAGCACACTTGATTTGAAAATAAAATAAATACAGTATTCTAAAACTAAGATCAAACTGGGATATCTTAATTCTTACATGCCCTGTACAAGCTAGATAGTGAGATCTATTTGACAAAGCCATTTTTCTTGGCCTCATTTCCCCTAAATTCATAACAGAGCTAATAACACTTCCTCATAGGAATTCCAAGCATTTGTAAACCTTTCAGCTGTCTGGCCCTCAGCAGCACCACAGTTTCTAGTAAGTCACTCATTTGCAACTTTATCTTCCAAGAGAGCTGTCAACTAAAAGAGAAACAAGCTGTATTTCCTTTTTACTTTTTTCTTTCCACAAAAAAAACCCGACCTAAACCAAAGCAGTGCCAGCTCCCGGCACCACGTATGAAGCAGCAGGACCAGCACACGCGCCAGGTGACATTCCCCACTCTTGGAGGGATTTGGCTCTGCCGAGCAATGTGTTTGCCCACAGACCGAGCTGTCATTGTGCTTGTTTTCCCTTGCTTTTTCCCATGTTTTTACTTCCCTTATTTTTTTTTCCCTCCTGCCAGGGAGGGCTGGCTGAATTCCCTGCACTGCTGCTCTGTTTGCAGCCGGGGGGCTGCATCACCCGAGAAGGGCTCTCTGCGCTCACCCAGGCGGGGGTTTGGAGGGGTCGCAGGGGCACCCAGGGGCTGCCCCCTCGGGCTCGGGCCCACCTCGTCAGGCCCCGGGCTCTATGCTCAGGTACTCCCCGGACCCCGGGAGCTGTGTCCAGGTGCTATTCAGACCTGTGTTCAGCTGCTCCTCAGGCATCGCAAGCTGTGTCCAGGTGCTCCGGTCCCGGCTTGGCCCGGCCGGATCCACCCGCGGCCCGGCCCGGCCCGGCCCGGCCCCGCAGGACGCGGCCGTTGCCACGGCGACCCCTCGGCCTGGGGAGCTGCTGCCCGACCAGGACAGCCCCGGGAGATGTTCGTACCCTTCCCTCTGTAATTCACAGAATCGTTTGGGCTGGAAGGACCTCAAAGCTGATCCTGTTCCACGCCCCAGCCGTGGGTAGCGATGGCAGTATATCCCAGAGATCTCCTTCCCAGCCGCTTACCCCCGGCCTGGTCCCTCGTACCTTCAGAGGCTTCAGGCTCGGTGGCACCGGGCGTCGTGAGGAGAGCGTGTCTGCCCTGCCCGAGACACAAGACGTGTCTGCCGTGTCTGCCAAGCGGTGACACAGGGCAGCACCACGGCACTCGGTGCCCGCTGCGGTGTCACAATGGGATGGTGGAACCAGGGAAGGTGGAACGTAGCATGGTGGAACCATGGAATCATAGATTCACAGAATGGCTTGGGCTGGAAGGTCACCTTCTTCCACCCCCTGCCATGGGCAAGGACACGTTCCACTAGGCCAGGTTGCTCCAAGTCCCCTCCAACTTGGCCTTGAACACTTCCAGGGATGGGGCAGCCAAAGCTTCTCTGGGCAACCTGTGCCAGGGCCTCACCACCTTCACAGGGAAGAATTTGTTCCCAATATCCAATCTAAATCTCAGATAAAGCCTGCTGGGCTTTATGGCATTGCTGCGAATGGGGGCTTATTTGCTTTCTGGGGGAGAATCTTGCAAAGTCCATCTGAGGCCAGACACCAGTGCTCCACTCCCCACAGTGAGACTGAGGCTGTTTCATAGTGTCGAGAGTTTTGTCAAACACATAATCCTTATGAAAGAGCTGTGTTGAAATAGGATATAAAATGCTCCATTAAGTGCAGCAAACTTCCTTCTGGGAAGGAAGAGATTTTCCTGCTCTGCTTTCCTATGGGACCTGGCTGCCCAGTCAGCTGTGTTACTGGGGAAGAGAAAGTGGCTTGTCTGGTTCACAGTGGCAAGCTCCATACCACAACTGGTGAACTCATCAGCAAACTGGTCAAGCCTCTGGGGCTGAAGGTGCCTTCGTACTCCCTGCTATTAAATCTTTGGGTCAGGGTTTAGCCTTAATACTGTCTGGTGTGCTCAGCTGGAGCATCTCTGCTAAGCTTTTTTAATTGAATGACAGGCAGGATCCATAACACCAGCCCTGAGCTCCTGCTTGAACATCAAGGGAGGAGGCGATCTGTCATTTTAAGAAATCAATGCATCCTCTCAAGGCAGCCTGAGCTTACTGTTTCATTTTACAGCTGCCAAGAGATTAACTATACAATTGTCAGGTGTGATCCTCTAATAGACAGGGGAGATAACAAATATGAGTGAAAGCAACCTTGTTTGGGGAGGAGGGCCAGCGGAGATTAGTGTTTGATAATTACACAAAGTTTCTGTGGGAAATGAATGTTCGTGCTCATGTCATGGGTCTCGATCCTGCTGTTTGGGCTGTGTGTGCTGGGAAATGGAGCTGTCCTTTCCAATCAGCCTTGGTGGTCTGAGGGTATGAGAAGTGTCCCATGGAGGTCCACCTTACCTCGCCTCCTGTTCTAACTGTGCCCTGTGCCAGATGTCCAAGGAGGAATCTTGGAATCATAGAATCACAGGATGGCTTGGTCTGGAAGGGACCTTAATGCTCATCTTGTTCCACCTGAGCACTTTTCTATGAGCACAGCATGGTGCATGTTTGAAATGGGTTTTGTGGCTGGAGTTGTGCACTGAGCTTGTTTGTACTTCTATTGCCATAAATACTAACCTGAATCCCAGCTTTAGCATGGAAAAATGGAATCCCTTTGGCTGCCCCTACCATGAGCTGCTGGCCAAGCTGTTTTCTTGGTTTTGGGGATAGGAGAATAAACCGGCTTAGAGTCTGCAGCTGAAATTTTAGTGTTTTCCATCACTTTGCATCAGGGATCTATTCAGCGATAGGATTTTATAGCATTCTGTGAATCTCTTTGAATTAATACACATATAAATATGTTTGAAGCTTCCAACACCACATAACCCTTTGCGCCCCTCATCAGCCGAGCTGTCTCTGTGAAAGAGCTGACAGCCACTGTCACTGTTTGTCACTCTGCCTGTCCTGTCCACAGCATCAAAATAAAGAACTTGTTAGTCCTGTCTGAGATCAAGATATAAGCAGACAATTGATTTTCCTCCTTCTTCTCATTAGTGAGCTCTGACACTTAATAAAACATATATTTCCACACTCAGGGTAAGCAAAACATCCAGACAGTGCCTGTCATAGAGGGCTGGAAGCAGGGATTAATCTTTATTGAAAATCAATAGCTGGAACAGAAAAATTGGCAGTACCCAAATTAAAAGTCGCTGGCAATTTCTGTCTTCATATTTCACATCTTCTGCATTTCTGAAAAAGTGATTTGCTGTAAAGACAATAACCACAGAGGCGGGGAGGAAGGTGTGCTTTGTACCTGGCTCCTCTTCTGCTGCATGCAGGTGGTACCTGGTGGGTTGGAGGTGGGTGCCAGGTTTGGAGCAGCTCTTTGGGCAGCACCTGGTTCAAGGCGATCCCTGTCCCAGGACAGGGGGCTGTGCAACACTGACCTTTCAGCAAGAGATTGTGTCCCAATGGCAGCACTGTCATTAAAGTCTCCCAACATCACCTGCTCCTCTGGGATGCCTGATTTATCCCTGCAGCCCCAAATAGAACCCATCCTTCATCATGTTCACCTGGCTGCGTGGAAGCAGGATTTTCAGAGCAACGTAAAGGCTGCAACCCCCATCATCACAAGGCTATGACTGATTTACC
The DNA here is from genome assembly GCA_013400955.1 of Drymodes brunneopygia. Taxonomy (NCBI): domain Eukaryota; kingdom Metazoa; phylum Chordata; class Aves; order Passeriformes; family Petroicidae; genus Drymodes; species Drymodes brunneopygia. The sequence goes on along the minus strand of VZTZ01010393.1, from coordinate 54,664 downwards.
CACTGCTTGCTCCCAGTTTCACTGGTGCCTCAGATACCTGAAATAAATTATACATTCTAAATATATTCCAACTATAAATCACAGCCACACATCAGTGAACTCGTGGCGTTCGTCAGACTCTGAATCAGAGGCTCACTTTGAGAAGGAAGAGGAATGGAAGTTTTCTAAGGAACCCGGGGGAAGGAGGGAGGGAATTGCTCTTGTGGGATGCAAAAACCCCAGCTGGACCAGGGCAGGAAAGAGTTAATTGTGTCCCCGAGGCAGCAATTATCTCCACCTCATTACACCCACTAATGGCACCCGAAGAGGGAGCCCCAAAGCCTGGACGTGCCAGAGTTTGTAGTGGCTGTTTGCATAGAGCAGGTCAATAAATTTGGGGGTTTGGGGGCTGATTAGGGACAAAAATCTCTGGGCTGAGAGCCCCGTTTTTCCTCAGGAGCAGTTGCCTGCTAGGCTCTTCTTTCCTCCCCTGCTGATGGATGGACAGCCCGGACAAGTCTTGGCACCAAAGGGGACTCCTGGGGCAGACACCCCCTCCTTTCTCTAGCGGTGACATTAATTTAAGCACCCGACACGTGCGGACATGAGAGACGAGAGCCCGTCTGAGCCGCAGGCTGCAGCGGCACTGCTTTATTGATGATCTCGCTCAGGGAGATGGAGCGGGGTCAGGGAAGCTCCTTTATCTTGCTGGAAGCTCATCAAAAGCCCGTTGGGATTTCCTTGTGCTGTGCTGAGCTTTGCAAGACAGACGTCCTTGAGCGTAAGTTCAAGGCAGGTTGTCCTGTCCCGGATCCCACGAGACAGCCCTTGCTGGCAGCCTCATCCCAGCAGCGAGTGTGCTTCCCGTTCTTCCAGGAAACTTCCCAAGGGGGTCACGTTTCCGTGGATGTGGGAGAGCAAAGACGGGAAGTGGGAAACTTGCTGAGCCTGCAGCTTTGTCCCCTGGTTCCTGCTCGGGGCTGTGTCTGGCGGGGAGCACAGCCGGGATAATGCCGGGGTGCAGAACGCCTGAGGAGCTCGATGTCTGCCCTCCCCAGGGAATGGGACAGGACACAGCTCAGGACTGGAGCATTGATCGTGCTGGGAGCGCGGTGACCGGCACAGCCGCAGCGCAGGGCGGGCAGAGCTGCCCTGCTGTGATTTATCGCCCGGCTGGGCTTGCGCTCCCTCCCATCTGTCTGTGCCTCCATCTCCCATGGATAAATCAGCCTGAAGCGTTTGATCCCACAACAGCCTACAAGCAAGGGGGGCTGCAAACCGCCCCGGCAGAAGCAAGGCAGGGACTTTTATTTGTTGAAGGCTACAGTGGTTTCAGGAACATTTGTCAATGTGAAGGGCCAGGACTGGGGCACGTCTGTGTCACAAGGAGGGATTGAGCCTCACAGAGAGATTTTGACCTGCCTGGGTTTGTGGAGAAGGGGAGGTGAACTCTGCACTGCCAGTTTAGTGCCCTCACTGATTCCCAGAAAACTTTTCGGGGGGGCACGAGCATCTTTCACACAACCACAGGCACTGACCCTTCCTGGGTTGAGCAGGAGTGGGGCTGGGTCTGTGTGGAGGGAGCGGAGTCAGAGCTTGGAGTGATGTTGGGCTTTGCTGCTGCCCGCAGGGATGCTCTCCCCGGGGCTCAACCAGCCCTGACGCTGGGGCAGGGGCTGTGACACCCCATGGCTGTGGTCTGGGGGGTTGATCCAGGGGCACTGGAGGGGCTGCAGCAGAGGGCCAGAGCAGGGGGGGTCCTCTGGGAATCCTGACAGCCCCTGGCTCCAGCAGCAGGACGGAAGGGTGAAGTCATGCCCATGTCATCCCATCCATCTCTGCCGCTTGCAGGCTGGTCCCGGGGGAAGTGCAGGCTTTGGCAGCTCTAAGTGGGGTTGGAGGCGGATGCAATTCTGGAAAAAAAGATTCCCTTGCAAAACCTGTAAAATAAAAAAAATTAAAGTTCTTGGCTGAGAAGCTTGTTTAGAGATCTTATCTCTGACAGAGGAAATAGTTCTTAATTCCTTCCCTTGCTGCCTCCCAGCAAGTTCTGGGTCCCCAGGGGGGCACAGGCCATCAGCTTTGTCAGGAAATGAGCTGGGGAAGCAGCTTTTGTTCACGGAACTGAGACTGACCCGAAGTGGCTCTGGGTGAAGCTGCTGCTGCTGCCACGTGCAGTCCCTACTGTGGGGAGAGGCAGGTGGGGTGTGCGTGGGGTGGGCAGACTGCACCATGCATTTGAGACAGATTGCAGGCAAAAATTACATTTTCTGAAGCCTTTTTAGGTGGAATCAGGAGGAGGTTTGGGAGATGTTGCTCCATCCCCTGGGTCCCCTGGGCAGGGCTGCCTGGGTTCTGCAGAAGGAGGGACAGGGGCCACGGCCATTCCTCACACACTGGGGGCTGCACTGCTCCTGTCTGAGCTGGTGAGCTGCTGGGATACCGTGTGCAATGGGATGAAAGGTATTTAAGCTTGGTGCCATCCACAGCCTTGTCTGCCATGTGGCAGAGTGCTGGGCTGGACTGTCTGAGGACCCTCGTGACTGTCCTGCCATTGAACAGGGGGACAGAGGGGGAGGAGGGTCTAGGATTCTGCTTCACAGTGGGTCAGTGGGGAGAGCACCGTCCCTGCTCGCTCGGCTTTTGTCCCTTGTGTTCATTGTCACCTCCGCCCGCACCGGGAGCCTCATCTGAGTCATCTACCAACTCAATGGAGTGTGTGGGCTTAGTGCAGCTTTAGCTGTTCATCCTCTGCTGTGCTGGAGCCTGACACGGGCAAGTGGAGCAATTCATCAGTGTGGGGATGAGGCAAATGAATGTCCTGTGCCAACACAATGGACCTTACTCTCCTCCCACCAGCTCAAGCAGCAGCTGGTGTCACTCTGGCCCAGGGAGGGCTACTGAAGTGGCTGCTGCTTGAGGAGCTCAAGAGATCTGAAAAGAAATGTGGACTTACATTTTGTGATGAATGACATAGTGCTTCAGCTGTAAAACACAGCCTCTGTGGAGAGGAGGCTCTTGGAAATGTTTCTGTGTGCAAGCAGAGAGAGGGAGAGCAAAGCCATGGCTGCAGCACCTCACCTCTGCTCTGAGGTTTAATGCCTCCAGGTGAGTTTGGTGCTGGCACTCAGGACTGTGTCTGGCCTCACAGCCATGGTGGCTGCCAGAGCTGTCCTTGCCTTTCCCAGCCTGGCCCTGCTGCCTGGCTGTGGCCTTTGCCACGTGCAGTTCTGCCCCAGCACGTGCCCACTCCCAGTCCCCGAGGAGCACAGGGCAGGCGGTGGCTGCTGGGGGATTCTGTCAGCTGTCAAATGCTTGAAGCGCCTTTGTGGAGTTCAGCAAACCTCTTTGCATGCAAAATGGCAGGTCTCCAGAGAGCAAATCCAGAGTGAAACATCTCTCCTGGTGACTGACATCAGCTTCCTCATTAATGGTGCTTTTTGGCTGTGCTGTGCGGTCACCTGCCCTTACCGGCTCCTCACCTGCAGCACACGTGAGAGGTGAGCTGGGCTCCAATCCCAACCTCCTGCTGGGGTCCAGCTTCACCCCATTTGCAAGGGCTGAGCTGAGGGCCAGGGACCATGGGGCTCACAGAGCACATTTTGTGTCTGGTCACAGAGAAGAGCGAGATGCCATGAGCCTGGAGGCAACGTGATCCTTGTCATTGGTGTAGCTTTAACCAGGGGGAAGTCACAAGAGCAGAAGTGTTCTTGGAGGTGCTGCAGCATTTGTGACGGAGATTTCGGGAGTGACTGCATTTGGTAGGGGACAGCAGTGTAGCATAATGGGTCTCTGCAGCTGCACTTGTCACCAGGACAGGGACAGTCTCTGCGCTTGTCCTGCACTGGGGCCAGTGTGACTGAAGCCAATGCGGGATGCTCTGGGCAGGGCTGAGGGGGATGTTTGAGCACCCCGGGCTGTCCCTCACGGAGGGTGCTGCGCAGTCAATGCCCGAGATAACCCAGCAGGAAGCGGGAGGAAGCACAGCTTGGGCCCCCCTTGCCAGCCGGTGAGCGGGGCTGCTCTGGCCCCTCGGCATCGCTCCGCCTGTGCTCGACCAGCCTCCCTGCGGCCCCACTGGGCTGAAAACATCCATTTTAGGTGCCTGTCGGCAGCGATTAAGAAGCACAATACTGACGGCCGTGCGGGGGGAGCCCACGGCCATGCGGCCGGCGGTGCTGGGGCTGCCGCAGGGGGAGCGGGAGGGGAGGACTCGCTGCCCTGCACGTCCCAGCGCCGGCGCTGCGGCTGCCGCGGGTCGTGCGAGGCTGCGGGGCCGTTACGCAAGGGCTGGCGAGCGGCGGAGCACGGCCCCTGCTGCCGGGACATCCCGTGTCCCACGCCGGCTCGGGGTGGCCCCAGGCTGCTGGACACCTGTGGGCGTCGCCCACAGGAAAACTCGTGGCTGCAGGATGCGGCTCAGCCTCGTGATGCTTTTCACATGGTGGCTGGCAGTTGTGGCACTGGAGGCTCCCAGCTGCTGTGACCAGCTCGGGCATCTGGGATGTGTGCAAAGAGAGAAATTGTTTGTGGCTACTCAAGTGGCCGTTCTGCTGGGCATTTTCCTTGTGGGGTTTGCAGCCACCTCCAGAATGGGCAGCCAGCTGGGTGAGGGGCTGCTCGTCCTTTCTGGCTCCTGAACCAGGGGGTTGCCAGGCCTGTGGCCAATGGGGAGGAAGGGGCAGGATGGGGAGGTGTTCCTGTGTGGGCAGAGGCTGAGTTTGCCTGTCCCTCTAATCACAGTGTCCTACTTGGTGTCTGCATCAAGAATGGGGCTAATCCTAATCCCGGGCAAGGATAAAGGGCCACAAGTGCCACATGCCAGGGAGCCACGTTCTGGTTGGCACTGTTGTGGTGCCTTGGTTTAGTGCCCTAAGCCCCGAGGTCAGTCCAGCTAGCCCAGTTCCAGCTCAGGCTTAGCTGGACCTGCCCTCCAGGATGAAGCCAGAGCTGCTTTAGGGCCTTGGTCTGCCCACTGCTGCCAGGGACCCCCTTTCAACCCCACTGATGCCAGCACAGCAAAGGACAAACACACAGAGCTCACGTTTCAAGTTGTGTGTGGCTTTTCAACCCCATCAAATAGCTTTATTCACACAAACGTCCCTTAATTTACAAAGCCTCTGCCATTCATACACATCAGGGGATCCACAGTGTTCAAAGAACTTAAATAGAACGTTTCATACCAACCCAAGTAAACCAAGTACAAAAAATATTTATATAAAGTTGTTCACACATAGGTCCTAGATTACCAGCTTCTGTGCAAAAAAAAAAAAGAAAAATACAGATTCTTTTACTAATATTATTTTTAGTTTGGAGTCTGGGTTTAAGCCTTCTGCTCTTGCTAGCTCAGCACAGGAGCTGTGGGGAGCAGGTAGAACTCTCAGCAGGGCTGGGGCAGGGTGCCCCATCCTGGGGCTCACCCAGCACCCCGATGGTGTGGTAGTGAAGCAGCTCACCCTGCAAAGATGCTGTTTTCTGCTGGGTGAGTGAGCTGAAGGCCTGTGCTGGCCTGGGCAGCTGCTGTGGAGGGAACAGGCGCCAGGATGGGGACACCAGCCACTCCTGTGTGGCCTCTGTGAGTTCTTCCAGCAGCTTTGACACACCCTCAGGGCTAAAAGCATTTGGGCAGGCTGCAGAGAAATGATCTGGCAGATCACAGCTGGAAGAGAGCAGCTCCCTGCACTTCCCTTCCAGCTACACCCACCACCCCAGACACCCTGCCCTGAAGTGTGAAATGCTTCTGGACACAAAGGGCCCACACACTGGGATGGGGCTGTAACCAGCTGAGAAACACAGGAGCCACTGGCACAACTCTTCCCACGCCAGTGGCACAAGCATTGGCTGCATCCTGTGCCAAGGAAACGAGGGCTCTGCTTTCCCAAAGCTGCCCTGGCTGATGGGATGGGGGCTGTGAGGAGTGGAGCACGGTGCTGAGCTCTGCACACCCATCCCATGCCAGCATTGCCAAAAGGGAGACCAGGAGCACCCTCACCCCGGGCAGCTGTAGTGTGAGGCTTGGGCAGCACAGGCCTGGGGTAAGGAAGGAAAGCAGCAGCACATTTCCCTGTTCTCCTGACCTGCAGAAAGCCCAGGGAAACGAATCCCAGTTGGTGCCCTGCAGCAGCTGCCCTGTGATGCTTGGCAGGCTTAAACCCAGACTCGTACTGCATACGGAGGAGACAGACACTGCACACAACGGAGGATTTCCACGACGATGGTAATGCTTGTTTTACATCTTATTGCTCCAGAAAGGCTCTGGGAGCCTGATATGTGAAGGAGCTGGGTCCTGAGGAGTAAAGGAAGACCACAGGGGTAACTCTTATCTGTCACTAGCACTGCTGAACCTCAAACACAGCAGCAAGGGGATATAGGGGAGCTAATCTAACCCCTCTATGCTAGAGCCACCTGTGCTTTCCTCCCCATGGACCAAAGCTGGCCGGGAGATCCCCGTGACACCTGCACGATGCCGGTGGTGTTGGCCTTGCTGCAGGCCGGTGCAGATAACACGTTTCCCAATCCTCCTGAGGCTTGGCTTGTTCCCCCCACCCACCCCACATCCCTCTTGTAAACAGCAAAATCGGAAGTAAACAGTTTCATACAATCACTCCCCTGGCGTGGGCACCGTCTGGGGCCACAGGAGCCTGGAGAGTTCTGCAAGGGGGGCTTGGCTCCCCCCACACTAACCAGCTACCCCAGCACCTGGATGCTCAGCTTCACTGCAGCCAGGAAGAGACAGAGACAGCATGGCCCTGGGCTGGGAAATGGGCCACAGGCTCGGTGCTGCTTTCTCAAGCTTGGATTTTCCCAGCAGTGTATCCTAGTGCCAAACATCCACAGCAGAGGAAGAAGTTTGGCCTGCAGGAGCTGGACAGGTGAGGCCCAATAGACCTACCTGGGAAGAGAAGCCTAAACATTCTCCATCCCACAGCACATGCAGGTTTGAGCAGTTCCCTATTCCCACCTTGTTCTAGAGGGAATGCTGGTCTGGGCCAAAGTAACTGAAGGACAGATGTGGGGAGCTGTAAACACAAGGCAGGTTCCTGTATAGTCTGGGGAGTTGAGCACAAACAGCAGCAAAATCAGAGAGAAATGCTCTTAAAAGGACAAACTAATCAGGGAAACATCCACGTTGGCCAAAGGCTAGCAGCCCTAGGACTCCTCCTTGGAAGTGTTTGCTAAATCCTAAGTAAGGCACTACGGTCTAGCTCACTAACATCAAACTGCTCGAAAAACACATCTGCAATGCAAAAGCTGAGGTGGAGATGTGTGGTTTGAAGATGGCCTGAAACAGCAGTGGACCAAGAGGGCTGACCCTCCCAGGCCCTGATGGACTCACTCCTGTCCGGAGAGGAACAGGGCAACCCACTCACTGCCTTCTGGCTTCAACTCCTGCCTTTCAGACTTGGTATACCTCCTGCTAGGAAGCTCCCTTCAACTGCAAAGGAATGCCTGGAATGGAGGTGCCATTCCAGCAGGGAAAGCCAGGGCTGGGAGGACAAAGCCCTCTTACTGCACCCGTTCAGGCCAGGGTTCAGCGCTAACAGTCAGGAGCAAAGGCTCTGCCAGGTGGAGGAAGGATGGTCCAGTGATCAGGGTACTAACACTGCACTTGTGAGCTAAAGGGTTCACTCTCCCCTTCCTGTGGGATGCAGCACAGGAAGCTGCAGGAAACCCTCCCAGCTGCAGCCCTAGGGACAAACACAAGAGTAATGTGACAACAAGGGTTTGGCACTGCATTTGTGCTGTCCAAACCTTAACAAGTCACAGCCAGCTGGTCTGGAGTGTCCTGGTCCTCCTAAGAAGGACCAGGCCTTCCTGCAGCCATAGGTTTAGCTTTGTGTCCTGGAAAAGATGGAAGAGAAGAAAAAAAGCCACTCCATCCTTTCCCTGCTCTGCCTGAGTCCACCTGAATTTCTTCCATTTCCATTCATTCCTGTGAGGTCAGCATAGTACACTGAGGAGATACCTGGAGGTGCTGCCAGTTAGGTACCTTCCAGTGATGGCAGAGGAAAGCTGCAGGCAAGGAGCAGTTCCCACAGCCAGGGATGAGAGGGCCATGGCCAGCTCCAGACTGAGCACCCCAGCAGCTCAGGAGTGATGCTGGGTCAGACCAGCCCACTTCCCAAAACACTGGCGGGTGACTTCACCTGCTGAGAAACATTTTAGGTGGTTCAGAAGCTGCACGGTGGAGAAGAGGTGGTGCTTTACATTGCATTTACAGTGAGCTAAGTCAAAAGATCACCAACACAGGGCAGCCCTAGAATAGGAGTTTTGCTTTAAATATAGGCAAAGAAATGGAGTATTAACTGCTCAGCCTGAGGTTCCAATCTCCTGACCTGAGCTGTACTGTACTGTAACCCACCCTGAACAGCAGCATTGCCTTTTGCTTCCTGGAGATCATTAGCTAGCAGGCAAAAGTGTCCTGTGGGAGGCTAGAATCCAGCCCATGACCTATTAAGGCCAAACCTCCTTCTCTCACAGCACTGCTCCTATCGACTGAAGTTTGGCATTAAATGGATCAGAGCAGTGGACTGCTTTCTGTTTCTCTTGTACTCAGATGATGTCAACCTGAAAATGTACTCAGCAGCTCCCCAGTTTCCTCTGTGTAGAAAGACAGTAACAAAGATGATTGTGAAATCCAGCTTGGGAAGACCTGCTTTGCCAAATGGCTTTCCAGCTTGTTTATCCTACTCTATCCTAATGTCAACTGCTCACAGCCTGGGCAGCACCAGCTGTTCAGGAGCTGCCTGGCTATGAAGTTATTTAGCTGCTTGCAACATGTGGTCCAAAAGACTCGTTTTTCCTAAAGCACTGCACTCCCAATGCAAACCTAGCCACCACTCTGCTCCTGTTTTCCCTAGGCAAAATCAATAGCTTTGAACCCAAAATTGTGCCCAGCTGGACTCAGAGCTGGTGCCTGGCAGCACACCTCACCATCAGGCTGCTGATTCCTATTTCCTTATGGAACCACATCCCTAGAAACATCTATTGAGTCAAACAGCAGCACAGGAGACACAGGGAGGGCTGGGCAAGGGCAGCTCTGCTCTCTGGATCTTCTTTCAAAGTCTCATGAGTGTGACAGCTGCCAGCTTGAGTTCTTCCACAGGCCACTACAGCCCCCTCCCACACCCCCACAACACCCCTTCCCAACACAAAAAAGTAACACCCAAATATTTCACATTGCCAGAGATCCTGCAGACCAGGGATCTTCTGCATCATCGACTTCCCTTATCATTGACTTCCTTGTTGCACGTAAATAATGGAGATTATGGGTCCCTGGTAAATAAATCTGCAAGAAAAAACAAGAGAGGAGAAAGAGAGGTCAGGTTTGTCAGTGGTTTGTCTCAGTTACTGCATTGTGACTCCAGGCATTGGCTGCTGGATGGAAGGGGTGTAGGACACCACTTTTGCCACCTGCCCACTTATCCCATTAAAGTCCAAAATGGGTGCTGCTACATCTCTCTACTGCTGAGTGCTTTTGCTATTGATCCAGAGAGGAACTGGGCTCAGTTTACAGTCAGTTTTTTTCCCAGAGGGACTCAGACAGCAGGGCATGGAGCACACTGCCAAGGACAGCACACATCCAGCTGCCCCAGGGCAGGGGCTGAGCATCTCCCCACACCCCCACAACACAGCCTCATCCCACAGAGCTCCCTGCAGTGACAATCCACCTGGAACAAGGACAAGTGTTCCCACGGCAAAGCCTGGCCTTGAGAGCCCATGTGATGTGTCTGTGAATGCTGGTTCCCTGTTCTCCACCAGGAAAGGTGGAACAAGCTGCAACCTCGGAGATGCCCTGCACTGCTCACCCCCTGCGTCAGCAGCAGCTCAAGCATCACAAGTGGCTTTGCAATAGGTGGGTAAAATCCAGGTTGGTGCAACTGGAAGCAGAGCAGGACAGGTTTGCAGCTCAGCCTACAACGATGCACAGTGCCAGAGACTTTAGGGTAGAACAGGCAGGTATTTGCTGCACCAATCCCTGCTTTGGCCAAAGTGTCAACACAAAACAACCCCGAGGTGCTGCACCCATTCATCCACACCCCTGGTACCTTCCTGTCCTCCAAGCTCAGGGACATGGGAAAGCTCAACTCTGCACATAAGCCACCAGTGTTTTCCACACAATTTGTTTGCAGACCAGAAAATTCCCCCTGGACAGCAGAAGAACAGCACACGTACACATGATGCCACTTCTGTACTGAAAATACATCCTTCAGAATATCCCAGACTCAAGGAGGCACCAGCAGAGCCAAGGGCAGCGGTTGTGCTGAGAAGCAGTGGGGGTGGTCCATGAGCTCTAAACTCAGAGAGTTACATGGGGAAAAAAAATGGGGGGGGGGGGGGGGTGGATTTAGTTCCCCCATTCATCAGGGGCAGGTCCCACCTGGGGACCACCAGGGATGGGTGAGGGGCTTTGCAGAGACACCAAGGGAGCAGGGGAAAGACCTGCTGCAGAAAAGATGCCACTGCCCAGAAAATTACTCCAATCCCTTAGCCCTAGGAAATCTCATTAAAGAAATCCCTGCCTGAGGAACACATTTCTAAAGGACAAGGCTGCTCAGAGCAGAAGGCAGGGTGGAGGGCACGCTCCTTTCCAGGAGAGGTTAACCAAGGGATGCCACTTTTGCAGGCTGCCATTGGAATAAAGCCTTTCTGTTTGAGGAGGCGAGAGGCACACAGACATCAGGTCAGGGCAAACACACAAGGATTCTTCTGGAAGATTTCTCCTATTATGCAGCTTTGTTAGCAAGTAGGGCAGGGTTTCTGTTTGTGCTTCCCTGGAGTAGGAACATTTTCAGGGAAGGCGCTTGCTTGAGCAGCCCTGAGCTCACTGCTCTGAGACAGGAGAGCTCACCCCACTGACGCACGTTGTTGCAGGGCTTGTTCAAGAGCTTTTAATCCCTCCACTGATGCCACTTATAGTTTTAATCAGCTCGAATGTTCATTCGGCATCAGCAGGATATGAACCAGCAGCCAATGGAGCCCTCGCCCAGCACACGAGGTGACACCAATGTGTGGGTCACACAGAGGGGCGGGGGCAGTGGGGTCAACACAGCAGAGAGGACTCAGTGCGGAGGAGGGAGAGATAACCCATCACCTCCTTGTGTTAACCATGTCATCTGCCCCTGTGTGGGAGCACAGAGTGCAAGGGAAGGGGGCTGAGAGCCTGATTTATCTCCTGAGCCTTTCTTCATGTTCTGTACCTATACTTGTGATGCATTCCTTGGGTGCATCCTTAAATCCAACTGCAGCGACCTCCCCCAGAAGGCAAACACAAACACCAATACAATTCGCCAGAGGTGACATGGTCCAGACCCTCAGGGCTTCATTTCATCCCAGGTAGAATCAACACTGCCCAGAAGGATGTCACCACTCTGTGGGGTGGCCCCTGTGATAACAGCTTTCGCTCTTATGGCTGAGAAGAGGAACTGACCTTGCTTTTACTGTCCTGTGGCTTTTGTCCGTGCCAAGATCCACAAACCACACTTAAAACAGCCCAAAGTCAAAACCAACATTGTTTTAGGAATGAAATTGCTGTCCTGTAACTGGCCAGTGAGTAAAACTTGAGCTGAGTGATACTAACAGACAAGATCTAACTTGATGCAGCAGCCCCTGTGCATTGACAACTCTCAAAGCTGCTGCTGTGTCCCTGATCTCTGTCTGTCCTCCAGCTCCAAAATTCCCCAGGGCAGCAGTTTATCAGCAGTGCTGGGAGCAGCTGGGCACAGCACCAGAGAGCTCTGGCCAGGGTAGACAGCATCATGCAGGGTGAGCAGATGAGCTTGTTCAGCATCAGCTCCTGGCACATGTTGGAAATGCAAAGAACAGAACAATGCAAATGCAAACAGCCACTTTCAGCTGAAACTGGAATAATCAAACCCAGTGACAGAGGAGTGCTGGAGAGAACCAGGCTGGTTCCAGCTATTGAACACCTTCCTGCTCATGACAGTTCCCAAGACGCTGCAGCCTGCACAGATTCTTGCCATTCATCTTTAGCATCCACCCAAAATCAGACCAACTGTCTTATCCATAGTGAAAATATCATGGAATACAATCTACCAGAACAAGCTGCCTTCTACACTGATCACAACCATTGTAGTTTGATGTCCTGTGTGAATTAAAACTACAAAGTTTCTTCAACAGGTAGCTGTCAGTGGTGGGTGATGCTGTACTCGCCCTTTGTGTTTCTGTGGCCAAGGCCCCTGTGTCACTGCAGTGAGCAGCAAAAGGCCACACTGCCACTGTACCTTGTCCCTCTGCAACTTGTCTAAGGGCTGGACAAAGCCACCCCATCAGAGGATCCCACTGGAGCAGCATGTCCGGGAGGGCCCCTCACCAGCCCCAGGAAATCTGGAGGGCAACTACAAAGGTGACAAAGAAAGCAAGATGTTCACATTGCAGGAAAGGCATCATTCCAGCTTTCCAGGACTGGAAGGAGGGGTGAAATACTCCCCAGTGTGTAGTGCAGTCAGTGCTGGGCTATCACACAGTCAGAGAGACCCAGCACAACCCAGCCACTCCCTAATTGTACTAGAAAGGCTTTTGTCCTCTTTGCCCAAAAGGCACCTTTTGCCAACAACTCTAGAGAGCTGTAGATAAACTTGGCTTCATCTAAAAATTTGCAGAAGGTAGGAAAGCAGTATTTATATTAAAAAGAGAATATCTTTGTTTTTCCCAGGGAAATGCTGCCCACCTCTCCTATTGCACCCAGGCCACCAGCAGTGGGAAGAGCAATGAGGTAAGGAGTCACCTCCACCTCAGGTAGCCCAGTGTCCAGCACAAACCAAGCCAAAAACACTTTCCTGTCTGAGAACTGACATCTCCTATCACATTTTGGAAGGGAAACAGAGCATGAAGCTCTCAGGTGCATGGTAGAACTAAAGGTGAAGCTGCTGAGACATGAAGCGAAATCTGAAGAGGTCAGTGGCATAGCGAAGAATAAGCAAAAATCTGATTCCCTGGGTCAGGGAGGGTTACAGTTTTCCAGGTTATGACATGAACCAAGGCTGAGCAGATCTGAACTGTCCTGGGGAAGAACATGCTGCATGACCCAGCACAGCAAAGCTGCACACCAGTGTCACAAATAAGTTGGAAGAGGTTACGTGAGTTTCTCGGTCAACTAAAAATTACCTGAGAGCAGAATTCAGGCCCTGCTCTAAATCCCATTTTAAGCTTCTCAAGCAGGTTTCCAATTTAAGATTTGCATTTAATAGCAGCTAGAAGAAGGCTGATTTGAATGCACAGCTACACCAGGTAAACCACAGAGCAAGGCACAGGGAATATTGTGGGGTGAGGCGGAGGAATACTCAGGGTTTGCAGGGAACATATGGCTGGTGCTGGGCTCTATCTGGGCCAAGCGACCACGCTCCATGTGCCAGGTTGGGTTATGTAAGAGCATCCCTGGCTGCTGCAGCTGTGTCACGACGGAGCAGAGCGATCGGTGCAGACTCACGGATGGAATGGGGGGTGGGGGGGCTGCAGAAGGCAGCTGGGTTTGAGCAAACAGCCGCGGGGTAGGACTGTCCCCTCGGTGTTTGTTATCCCTTCATGTACTATTCCGCAGATCTGCGCAGGATGAATTTTCCCCCGAGGGCAGGGGCTGGTTGCATAACGCGGCAGCATCGTGTCAGCACAGAGCCAGCGCAGATGGCAGAGCCCAGCCTGACCCTCCACGTGCGGCAGAGCTGCTCCCACAGCCCCATCGGCCCCACGCCTCGCCCTGGGGCACAAGGTAGGGTGTCTGCTCTTGCCCCAGGGCTGGAGCACACCCATCTTAAAGGCTCACATTTCCTCAGATTCACTCCCCCACCCTAATCCCCAGCCCACACTTGCACTGGGACCAGTACCCAGCCCCAGGCAGCAGTGCTTGAATCAGTTACTCGCAATTGAGATGAGTGTTAAATATTTTGTGCGTGGAAGAGTGGAAGAGTGCGGAGGGGATGGTCTGTGGACTGGTTTGGACAAACCAAAAGAGAAGAACAAGACCCACCCAATGGATCTTTTCATTTCCATTTCCCTATTTCTCTACATACAGCACAGAGTGTACCTGGCAAACAGGGGGGGTGTGTCAGGTACCACATCCTTTTCCATAAGCTCAGGAACCCTCAGGTGGCAGCAATGAGGGATTTTAGCAAAACCTGCCAAAATGCCTCCACCTTCCCCACCACCTGGGGGCTGGGGGCTTGCTCTCAGAGCTGGACAGGCACACAGCCATCAGCTGAGGGCTCGTGAGTGCTGGCCAGGGACACGATTTCCTCCCTCTTTGCCCTATTGCATCCTTGGTAAGCTCTGGTCCAGCTGGCTCTGTGTGGTTTTGGGGTGAGGTGAGGGCTGGGGCCCAAGCTGTGATGCCAGCACCTGACACAGGCAGGCTGTCAGAGATCTCCTGGGACCAGTGATGGGCAGGCAGCTCTGCAGGAGCCTGAGAAAGGATGTGGGCTGGAAAGACGTCAGCCTCACCCTTGGTAATCTCTAATTCTTCAGTTTCATTGAAATGTTTGGCTGGGAGAATCCCTAGTAACAGCTCCTGTTTACAGACAGCTTTGCCACGTAGGCAACACCTCCCAGCCCTTCCGTATCATTGGTGAGTGACACTTCCAGCTACACCACATCCCTGGGGTCCCTCCAGACCGTGTGTGACCACCCAGGCCTCAGGATCAGGACCTCTGAGCTGGAGACTGTTTAGCAGGGGGGGAGAAGGGAGGGGACTCTGCTAGGACAGAGCTGAGCTCAGTCTGAGCAGAGCTGTTTTTAAGCTTCCTTCCTGAGTAGACACAGGTCTACAAACACAGATGCTGGAGACCAAAGCATCTCCTGGGCTTGAGCCACTGATGTTCACACCAAAGGGAAGTCCTGTTTTAATAGGGAAATGAAACAGAGCCACAAGATGGACCCACGTGCCTTGTAGGTGAACGCAAAGAGTTTTGTGCCAAGACAGATGTGCCACTTGGTGCCTACTCACTGAGCCAGCTGAGCCCCTGAGGTGTCCTATCCAAGTGTCACAGGGGAGGGGGATGGTGTTAGACAGGGAGCTCCAGCGCAGACCATGGAAATTACATCACACAGCAGAGGAGGCAGAACTGGCAAATCCCTCCCTGACCCTGAGAGAGACAGATGTCCCCAAAGCTTATACCAAGTGCTTGCAGGTGTCTCTGCTGTGCCCCAGCCTGTCTCAGCCGCTGGCCAGGATCTCTAAGGAACAAGGCTCCTGCCCAGCCCTTCCACCTCCACTGGGTCCTCGGGCAGTGACAGGATGTGCAGCTGCTAATTCTATTTCTCACCTCTATTTTTGCAGTAGAATAGGTGAAAACAACCTCAGAAGGAGTACTCTGAGTCACTACAGAAATAGCTCTGGGAACATAAAAGACTCCTTTGTGTCACTACAAAGTGCACTATTGGGCCAGTATAGCCGATAGAAATAAGACAAAGTGCAAATCACTTACCCAGCTGCAAAGCACAGCAGTGCCCTGCCCTGAATTTAAGCAGCACATGTAACCTGGTCCATTCTGGTTTCAAGCTCAAAGGCATCAGGTCGATCCTGCGGGTTAGCAGCCAACATGTCTTTCAAGAGCTGCTTGATCCCCTCAGACATGGAAGTCCGGCGTTTCTGAGGGATGTGCAGCTCCATCTTTGGGTTTTCTAGCAGCGCTTCCCCAACGGGCACAATCTCGGTCCCCTGCTTGATGTAAGTCCCCAGCAGCTCCTTCTTGGTCTCGGCGTCAATGAAAGTGATCCTCTCAATCATGGCCCAGATGATGATGCCGAGGGCAAAGATGTCAGCCTTGGCAGTGTAGTGTCCCTCCCAGACCTCGGGTGCCATGTAGAAATCAGAGCCACAGGCCGAGGACAGCCAGTACTTGTTCACATTCACATTTTTGTTCTCATGCGCACCCTCCTTGCCCCGAGCAGTCAGGCCAGCGCAGACCTTGCTCAGCCCGAAGTCAGCCACCTTGAGCACAGGGGTGCCAGATTTCTCAGTTATCAGGATGTTGTCTGGCTTCAGGTCCCGGTGGACAATGTGGTTCTTGTGCAGGAAGGCAATGGCACTGGTCAGCTGCAGCATGAAGCTCTTGTTGGTGGCTGGGTCGGGCCTTCGGGACAGCACGTACTGGTTGAGGTCTCCCCCTTCACAGAACTCCATGACGAACCACAGGTAGCAAGGCTCCTCTGCATAGCCCAGGATCCTCTCACCTGACCAAAAGGGATAAAAGAATGGGTTTTTCAGACACATTTCAAAGTCCACACTAACCCAGGGTTGGTGAGGAACAGGTCAGGTTTATGTGGATAGCAGAGGCTCTGGGGATGTGACTGGGACCTACTGCACTGCAGGGCACCAGCAGTGATGCTGGCACTGTTGTGGCTTCAAGTGCTTTGGGATCCTGCTGAGCACAACACACCAGCACCATGTTTATCCAAACCCACTGCTGGGAACCAGCTCAGGGACCTCCTCCCAGCAAAGTGCAGAGAACATGTCTCCTTCAGTCCTACCATCAGGCCATTCTCCCCAGGGTCTGACAGCCAAAGCAGCAGAGGCTAAAAGCACAATTAGCAGTGAGTCTACAGGAAAAAAAAACCAGTTCTGTAAATGCCTCCTCTGCCAACTGAGCTCTGCTGCAGGAGGCAAAGGCTGGCTCATTCCATACACTTTACTGGAACTGCACATAGGGAGTAAATCACAGCCCTTACCACTGTGCCAGCATAGCCTCACCAAGAGTGGTCACACCAGTGTCCAAGCCCTATGGCCCACTGGGTCTTCCCAGACTGAATTTGTGCATTTAAGGATTGCATTTGTGCTGGGGAAACTGCCACTTCATCCAGCTTTCATTAAGTGCCAACAAGTCTTTGATGAGGGGAAACTGGAGGTCCAAGCCACAAATAATGTTTGCTGAGTGTAATCTCAGCTACACTTGTGACTATAACTGCTCTTGCTACTCAACATTATACTCCAAACACCTTCTTCCTACACCAGACATCAAACTGAGCTCTTCAAGCTCAGAGCATCTCAGGCTTTACTCCATAAAACTCCTTCCTAGGGAAGGACTGTCTTGCACATCAATTAGACACATGAAGAATACAACAGCATCATATCAGCTAATGGGGCCAGGTCTGCCAACTGGTGCTCCCCAGGGATGCCAGGATGCCCCAGGGAGCATTGGCAACAGACCCACCCCAGTCAGCTGATGCCAGGAATGCAGACCCCAAGTCTCCTCCAGAGAGCACCCAGGTAATTGGCAGAGCTGCACACACCATCAGGGCATCATTTTGCTCTAGAAACATACTCCTTTTATCCTTAAGCTCCACAGGAGAGAAGCTAGAGGACATCACTCACCTCTGCCACAGTTAAAGTCCCACAGCCAAACTCAAGTGTTTTTGAAAGCAGTTAAATAACTCCACCCAATTGACAAAGTTGGGTTTTGTTTGAGCAAAGCCCTAGAGAGCATCTGGGAAAGCAAAAAACTTCCAGCAGCAGGTAAAGCCAAGGACTACCAGGGACACCCAGCCCTGGGCTGCACTGGTCAGCAATCGGTGTGGCTGGGAATATTGGTTATTTGTACAAACAGTCTGTATCCATGGCTACTGCTATGGAAATGGAAATCTGCACAACACAAGGATTTGGCTGCACCTCCCCATCCTCAGCAATCTTTTGCTTCAGATCTCTGCTGAGATCTGAAGGTTAGATCTGGGGGATGAAAGAACAGGGTGGAGATACACAGGGTACACTTTTTTGAGGCTTTGGGGGTCTCATCTGGCTGGAAGGGGACTCAGCATGAAAGCCCAAGGGCCAGCTGGGAGCAGCACAGGACAGCTTGGCTCTGGAAACCAAAATGCTGACCAGGAAAAGCTACTTCTCCAGTGCAAGCCACCTTTGGCATGACAGCATGGAAACTGAAGGAGAGGCTGCTTGTCAAGGAACTGAAGGAGAGGTGAGCAGAGACCTCGGCACAGCCAGGACACCTCCAGCTCACACAGCTGCCACCCCTTTGATTTGTTAAACCCCAGTGACATCACAGCAGGACACAGAGTTCAGCCTTCCTGCTCCCCTCTGCAGCCATACAGCCCCAACATAGGGAGCAGGAGTGCCTGTCTCTTCTCTGCCAGGAATCAAACCATGTCAGGAAGCAAGGCAGAGCCCCACATCCCTCACATGCAGCCAGGTGGGAGCATCCACACAGCATTGCTGGCAGCCCCTTCCCACAGGAAGTGGCTCAAACACTGGCTCAGCAGCAGACAGGACCTGTCAGCTCTGACAAGCAGAGGTTTGTTTTTAGCATAAGGAAGGCTCTGATTTAAAACTTGGCCCCTGAACCTCTGCAAGGGCAGGAAAGATGACGGGGATCCAGCAGTAGCTGTGAGCACCAGGCACTTCACTTTGGGTGGAGCGTTGTGAGTAGAGGCTTAAGCCAAAAGTAATATTTCCTCATTTTCTTTCTATAATCTGAAAGTGTTTTAGTTGTTAAATCATCTTCCTGCCTTCAAAACAAACAGCCTTAAACATAAAGAGCTGGCAAGACGCTCCCTAAAGATGAGATGTTAGCAAACTGAAGACAAGCAGTCAAGAGCTGAAGAGATGCCAATGACAGGCTGGACCTGTTCCCCATCACCAAGCCAGCATCCCCATGTGCTCCCTGCCCAAACACAGCATGGCACACACTCACACTCCATCTTTCCAGCAGCACACACACACCTCCCCCACCCCATCCTGGGAAGTGATTATCAGCGTGCTAATTTGCTTAGCTTCACAGGGAAAATAAAAATCCAGCGAGAGCAGAAGCAGCACCCCAGTGCCCACCACCACATGTAACCCCTGACTCCCTCTGTGCAAGGAGGCTGCACCAGAGAGATGGGAGCTGGCAGCATGGAATTCCGGGCAGTTGGAATGATGGCAACACATGTGGGTGATGCCAGGGCAGCCCATGAGCGAGGCTGAGTGCTGGTGGCCCCACAGATGACATGGGAGGAATAGGAAGCAACACCTTAAACCTGTTCACTTAAGGCAGCTCTGTCACTCCTCTATGTTAGGAGCAAGAGAGGCATGTGATGTGGAGGTGCTCCTGTGTCAGGGCTCCGAGCACACTGCACGGGTACCAAGCTTTCACCTCCCTTTTCACACCCTGCCCTTAAATTTAATTACTCCACATCTCGTTAAAATGATAAAGGTTCAGGCTGCGCGCCGTAGCTGAGACCAAACCCCGCCTGGCATCCCGACAGTTGTGCTCCGGATTCAGAAAGTCTCAGATTAATCCTCGCCGTGCCCTGAGCCCCGGCACGTTGGCACAGCATCTGCGCTGGCCCGTAAATAGCCCAGCTGCGGTCGTGCAGAATGGCACGGCAGCACAGCTCCACGGCCACCGCCGCAGCCCCAGCGCTGCTGCCGCCAGGGAAGGAGGGCAGGAGACCTGCGGGGCTCACCCAGCTCCAGCTTTTGTTTTGAAAATATTTATCCACGTCTATCAGACCCAAGGCTTGAGGAAGCAGCAAGCACAGGCTGCCTGGCACAACACAGCCCCGAGGGCAGCCAGGCAGAGGGAAGGGAGAATGTGCTCCAGTTTGGTTTGGAGAGTCAAACTGCTCCTGCCCAGGCTGGAGATGCAGAGCCCAGCTCTGCTCCCCTCTGAGGGGCTGCTGTAGAACCAGGGCAGGAAAAACCCTCCCCACTGCTGGGAATTCAGGAGGCTCAACCCCCACCTAGAGATGGGGCATCTACGGGTCTCCTTCCCCACCTGGAGATGGAGCACCTCCAGCTACCCAAGAGCTTTTCCCAAGCCAAACCACCTCTCCTCGGGGTGTGCAACGTGACAGAGGGGGGCAGGATCCCCCACACCTACTACAGCTGGACACACACCCAACAGGAAGAGTTGGCTTCTCTCCCAGGGAGCTGTGTGCCCTGGCTGTGCAGGAATTTGGACACTGCCCTTCTCAGGGAGCCTCCCCTGGGTGGTTTTGTGAAGGAAGAGCAGGAGCTGGGATGCATGGGGGAGAGCCAGGCAGGTCTGGACATGTCCACCCACCAGGGATGCAGAGGGGACAGGCAAGGCAGGGACAGCCAGAGCCACAGGTTTGCTCAGAGGACAGATCTCAGGAGCTCTGCATGAACTCTGTGCCTGGTACAGGGTCTGGGGGCTGCCTACACTGGGGGCTCAGGAAGACTGAGCTCCCCAAGGAGCTGACAGGAATTCTGGCACATAAGTTCGGGGAAGGAAGGATGGAGGTGAGCTGGCTCTGCTCACAGCAGGCTGGGGGGCACAGGGGCATCGAGGGCACAGGGCTCCAGTATTTTTCCACATCTTCACGGCACATTGGCAAAGCTGGGTCTGACAAGCAGCCAAGGGAGCAAAGGGAGGGAGGGAGCATTTTGGAGATGTCACCATCACAGCCACTGGCTGTGACAGAAGGTGACCCTTGACAGCCCTGTGATGCTCCTGAGGGACCCCAGGGAAAATGGGGGTATCAGCCCAGGCTTACAGGCATTAGTGCTTCCAGGGCTGTTCCCATAGAACCAGCAGTGACAGGGACATGGGGACAAGTCTTAAAGCTGTGACAGCTTGAGCTGTAAGAGGCTGCGGCCTTGGGGTGCTCAGAGATGGGACAGTGCATTGGGCAGAGAGGGGGAGATGTCCCCTTGGAGTAAATGGGGCACAGGCTGTGAAGGTCCCCAAGGGATGTGTGGGGGCTGTGGCACAGGTCAGGGTAGCAGATGGAACCTCAGGATTTGGGGTATAAGGGAGGAGGAAGTCAGTGCTGGCCAGGGGTCCAGCACTCAGGGATGTCCCCCAAGGACTGAGTCTGAGCCTGGAGGTGACAACACGGCCCCTCAGGACTGGGGGTAGGACTACAGGGCATATGGAGGGACCCCACTGGCAGTGCTGCAAGACATGGGTGGGGTTTAGGGAATGGTTTCCTGCGAGCAGCTTACAGAAAAGGGAGAGTGAAGGGGATGGCACAGCATGGGGGGACAGGCTCCAGAACAAGGGTCCCCCAGGTGCCATCAGGGTGGGTGGCAGCAGAGACCCTGTGGGGGAGCCCTGCAGGGATGGGTGATGGGAGCAAGCCTAGAGCAGATACCCCTGAGGGGACGCCAAGAGTGCAGGGGTGATGGGTGCCCAGGGGCACAGTGGGGAGAGCCCAGGGGCAGTTACACTGGAAAGGCAGTGAGTGAAGGTGGGAAAAAGGGCACTGTGAGAGCTGGGGGAGCTTTGGGTGTTCTTGAGCACCCGCAATGCCCAGGAGGGATTTGAGCAATAGGGTGATGGGGAGCAAGCGAGGGCAGCAGCAGTGCCTGAGGTGCGGCTGTTGTGGAAGGGTGTCCATGGGGAAGGGAGACAACGCCAGGATGTCCTGCATGGGGCATCCCAGCAGTCACCTGCTCAGGGGGTGTAACCTGGGGGTGAGCCAGGAGCATCTGGGTGTGGGGGTCACTGATAGCAGCACAGAGGTGGCACATCCAGCTGCCCAGGAGTAGGGATGGGTGACACGGGTGTCAGGGACAGGGACCCCCCGGAGGCCCTGGGCGTGGGAGGGCAGCCCGGGAGCTGCCCCGGGAGGGCGCTGGGGCCGTGCCGGGGATGCCCCGGGGGTGCCGGTACCTTTGAGGGAGGTCTCGACGAGGCGCAGGTAGAGCTGGCTGCGCTTGTTGCCGTGGCTCATGCGCTGCCCCAGGCCGTGCCGCTGCAGGACGCACTCCTCGAACCGCACCACGTTGGGGTGCTGCCGCCGGAGGCTCGTCAGGGCCCAGAACTCGGCCAGCGCCAGCTCCACGTTCTCGGGAGCGTCGCAGCGGATCCGCTTCACCGCCAGCCGGGCGCCGCTGCGGCCCGACACCGCCTCGTACACCACGCCGTAGGCGCCGCGGCCGATCTCGGCCAGCAGGCTGTACCGCGGGCCGCCGCCGCCGCCGCCGATGCCCGGCCCCGCCACCGCC
>VZTZ01010393.1:0-32572 GCA_013400955.1 Drymodes brunneopygia | reverse complement strand
CCCCTCCCCCCGCCCCGGGACGGGCGGCGCACCGGCAGGGCGGGATGCCCCGGCCTGGGGGGAGCGGGCCACCGGCGGTATCCGTGCGGTGCCAGGGGTCCGGTGCACCGGGGAGGGCTCTGTGTGATGCCGACAGGGGAGGGATGCCCCAGGACACGGTGCGCCGCCGGTAGCTCGGTGCACCGGGGAGGGGGGCGGCGCACAGGCTGTAGGTGATGACCCGGCGGGGAGGTGATTCCCCGGGGAGGGGGTGGTGCCCCGGGACCCAATAAATCCCCGGGACCCGTTGCGCCGGCGGTAGCCGCGCGGTGCTGGATGTTCGGCGAGCCGGCGCTGTGCAGCCGCACCGGGAAGGGCGGACGCGCGGCTCGGGGGCGGTTTCACAGCTCCGGCAGCATTCGGGGGCCCCTCCCGGGCGCCACGCTCACCCCGACTGTGACCGACCTCGCTCCCGGGGATCACCGGGGAGTTTCTAACTGGAAGTGCCCCGGGAAATTGGCCGCGATCCCGAGAGGCATCGCCCCGCTGCCCTGCGAGCCGGGACCGAGGGTTTTGGGGGTACCCCCGGCTGGCGTGGAGTGGAGCGGCGCGGCACCCACCGGGTGTCCGTGTGGTGGGACATGCACTGGTCACCGAGAGCGGGACGCGGCGACCGCCCTACGCCGGGACCCCGAGGGGCGGCGAGGGCCGGGGGGAGACCGCGGGGCTACAGTGTGTCCCCCCGGGATGGCCGTGTCCCCGCGGAGTTGGGTCTTGGCTCCCCGTGGGGCTGGTTTGGTGGCATTTCTCCTGCGAGCCGTTGGGGTGGACCACAGAGGTCCCTGTCCCACGCACCGTCCCCAAATTGCTCTTCACCCCCCGGGCCGGGGGCTTCACGAATGTCCGTCCACTCCGGGCTGCCCACGGGTCTCATCCTGGTCCTGGCGCTGCTGGTGGCTGGCAGCCCCCGGGCTCGGGGCTTTGCACGCCGCCGTCCCCAGGGATTTGGGGAGGGAATGGCGATCCAACCCCGCCAAATGTACTTTTCCAGCCGCCTGTCCCGCGTTTTCCTGCCCCCCGCGCGGTGCCGTTGCCAGCGGCCACTGCGGCCGGTCAAAGGCAGCGTCTACAGAGCCCGTTCACGGAGGAGCTCTCAGAATTCCCTGATTTCTTGACCCACTGCTGAGCCATGTGCCACTGCCATCACGCAGCCCCAGCAGCTGCCGGCTGCGTCACGCTGGTACCCCCGGGGAAGGGACGGCGACCCCCGGAGCCACCGGCGGCTCCAATGCGGGGTTGCCCCGCCGTGTCACGGCGCCGGCTGCAGCTCCTGCAAGTGTTTTGACCTCAATTTATTTTTAAATGGAGCCACTTCGCCTCTCGGGGAGGCTGCGGGGGTCGTGGCAGAGCCCCGCACCCCCGGTGCCGCTCGGCGGAGCGGCGGGGACGGTGGCAGCGGCGTGACTCGCCGTGTTTACGCGAGCGCCGCTTCTCGTACCGCCGTCGAGTGGCACTTGTGCCTCCTGCCCACGCAGGGAGGTCACCGTGTGCCCGCCTGGGCAGCGCCTACCGCCCCCTGCTCCGGTACTCCCTTTGCCGGTGCAATCTCCGCAGGTTCGCTCCGCTGCGGTCACTCTCGCTCGGAGCTCCCGCGGGCGGTTTGGAGCAGAATCCCGGGCATCGCCCACCCGGCGTTTCTCCCCATGTCCCACAAAATGCGTCGGAGCACCTCCCTCTCCTGCCGACGGCAGGGCCAGGCAGGAGTGCAAGCGTTTCGGGAGTTTCTGGAAAAGCCCTGTCCCTGAATGGGATAAAGCCGTCCGTGCTGGAGGATCCACAGTGCAGCCACTGCCTTCCTGGGGGAGCTCCCGCCGGCAGCTCTGGGTGGCGGCCCCTCTGCTTGGGGACAGTCCCAGCGGTTATCAGAGCTTGTCCCACCTGCAGGGGCGATTTACCCCATCCCGGGATGGGGAGNTGGGGGCGCAGGGGCAGAGTGGCAGCGCCGTGTGACGTGAGCTGGCATTAACTCCCACCTGCTTCCGCGGCTGCCTGGCACGCTCGGCCCCCTCCTCGCCGAACGCGCCTTTCACTCATCGTAGTTTGGAAAAGTTAACTTTTCTATTACCGCACATTTCACTTACCCAGATACTTAATTACTATTGTCCCAGGGAAATGTCAGTGTGACTCAGAGACGCTTTCCCATTAGGAAGAGACAGATGAATATTAAGTTGAGTTGCTGGTGGGTGGGCTGGCTCCTAGCTCCTCTCCTAGGGGACCGTGTCACCCTCCACGCCCTGGACCCATGGAGGACCCTCTTGCCCAGCTCAGTAGATCTGTGGCACTTTGCTCTGGGGGCAGGAGTAACTCGACCTCCCACCCGGAGAAAGGGGAAGGAACCTTATTCCAAACGACATTTTCCTCTGTGTCCTTGGGATTTGCTTAGTGTCTAACACATCTCCCTCGTGTGCAATTACCCTGTGTGGCTGCACCCCAGGCCGGTGGGTGCATATATACATATTCATATAAAAATAATGGCTTTGGTGTAGAAATGCTCCACCCCACCGTGTCTGTGGTGCGCGCACGGCCATCAGTCCCAGCAGCAAGGGTTAAACTGCCCGAGGGCTGCCCACAGCCCCTCGCCCAGGGTGTTGTAGTGTTTTGCAGATGCATTTTGTTCTTCTCAGCTTTGTTCTGTCCCTGCACGGAGCAGCACACCCCGACACAGCGAGGCGGGGCCGTGGCCGCCCTCTGCCCCTACGGGGCAAGAGCTCTATTCCCCGCCCCCGCTGCAGCACCAGGGATGGAGGGATGGGTTCCTCCGCTGGGGGTGAGGAGGATGCAGCATGCTTGCATGCAGCCCTTGCCCCCCACCTCATGCCCTGCTCCCTTGGTCCCTCCGTGCTGGCACAGCCCCAGCCAGGATGAGTTAAAATCCACCTCCAAACAAAAGCTGTGGGGTCCCGCCTGCTTTTCAGGGAGAAGGTGGATGCCAATGGACCTCATCAGCAGCCCTGGTGGAGTATCACAGGCACAGGCTGCCGTGGCTGCTGGGTGCCCAGCAGAGGGTCCCAGCCTTGCTCCCTCACCAGTGCTGGGAGGGCTGAGCATGGGGGCACCAGGTCCAGCAGCTGGTGTTCGAGCTGGGAGAACGGCAGGTTGCTGGGAAACATCCCTCTTGAGCTCCGATAAAAATAGCTCCATCTTCAAGGCAAGAGGACTGGCTGCACTGCCAGCAACGCAGGGGATATGTCTGCACCCACCGGGGTGTGGGGGCCGGGGCAGGATCTCCTATGGGGTCTGTGCCTCGGACCCCCATCCCACACGGCTGCTGTGATGGTGCAGTGGGACAGTGGTGCAGGGGTTCGGGGATTGCCTGTCGTCGTCCCAGTTCTGTTCTCCTTTACCCCCAAATCAGACTTGGAAATGTGTGAGAACAGGAATCAGGGCTGAGTGGGGAAAGTGGGGGTGTCTTTGTCCCCCCACTCAGCTCCTCCTGCCCCTTTGGCTCATCTCGGTGTTTGCCCTCATGAGGAGGGGGTTCAGGGGGATGTGAGGCTGGGGGGAAGTCCTGTGGCTCTGAGCCCTGGCATTGCAGAGATTGGGGGGTTTCTATGCAAAGGCTTTTGCACCTGTGAGCAGCCAGGCTGGGTGGGCTGGGACATCCCTTTCCCAGGGCGTGAAGACCCTCTCTCCCTTCCCAGCAGCTTTGGATGGGCTCAATTCTCTCCCCAGCATCTCCACGAGGATGGTGCCTCTCCCCAGCCTGGGGAGCAGGGTGGGAGGAGGTCAGGGCTTCACCCTTCCTCCCCACCCCCACCCTTCTTGGGCAGGATTTGAATTCGGTGTCCAGGGGATTCACACCCCCAGCAGTCAGATCCCTCTGGGACACAGCTCTGTGCGAAGACAGACAGACCCCCGACTCCGTCCCAGTCCTCTGCCACCTTCCTCATTTGGGGCACGCGTTTCAACCCCGAGGACCGACAGAAGCCTCTGAATGATGCAGCCACGGTGGTGGAAGGTGCACCCCGGTCCCCGGGGCGGCCGGGGGGCTGCAGGGAGGCCTCGGTGGTGCGGGCGAGCCTGCTCGGGAGGTGGCGGGGATGCTGCGGGGCTGATTATTCACAGCTTCCCTCGCCCCGATTGGCTCTGCTGCCGCGCACAGCCGGGCCCCGCCGCAGGAGGAGACTCCGTGGCCATAAAAGAGGGGTGGGAGGCAGCCGGCGGCGAGTCCGGTGGACAACCCGGGCAGCGGCGTGGGGCCACCTGCCAGTGTGGCCTTGCCACCGATGACTGGTGCAGCCTGACGCCCGTGGAGGGACACCCATCAGCCACAACCTGTCCTGACTTGGCGAAGCGGGTGCTCGGCAGGACGGGGAGCAGCGGCAGGTAGGGCTGCTGGGGTTGTCATCCCCCTTCCATTGCATGGGCACGATCAGGGGATCGCTCTTGCTCCCCCAAAAACGACCCCGAGCCAGAGTGCTGAGAGCGGCTTGTGGTGGGACTTGAGTTATTCTGGGGAGCTTTCACATGGCTGCAGGTCCCTCTCATCCCTTGAGTGGTTTCAGAGCCCATGAACAGCTGTCCAGAGCTCTGCTGGGGTTCATTTCTGTGCTGATGCCATGCCTGCCATCCTGGCAGCAGGGTCACCCAGGGCTTGGAGGGACAAAGGGAGTGGGCAGAGAGGATGGGGGGGGGTTCTCTCCCCACCTTCTTAGCTCAAGCAGCAGTGGTGGTTGCAGTTCTGAGTTTTGAGTGATTCTATTCCAAAAGTTACCAGTTTTTTTGAGAAGCCTTGTCCAGAGGGTGTTTCCAGGAAATTATTAGAGGTGAGGAAAGGAGCTGCTGGAAGGTAGATTGTTCCTCTCCAGCAGAAATACGTGCAGGATCCAAACTGGTGGAGTTGGACCTGTGTGGGAGGAGGGATCTGCTCAGTCTGGGAGAGCTGTTTACCATCCTTCATTAGGTATAATCCCAGGTTAGTCAAGATGGGGTCAGTGTCTGCTGCCCAGCACACTCAGTCCTGATTCCTCATCCCTTCTTGGGTCATCAGGTCTGTAATTGGCCCCTGGGGTGCATGGATGCAGTGTGGGGGTTTTCCAAAGCAAAGCCTGGTCTTTGAATACTCACATGGAAATGGGACAGGGGAGGAAGGGACACCAGCAGGCACCTGGCACAGGTAGAATGTGCTGAGAGTGGCCACAGACTCTGGTACTCAATGCTGGCATTGCCAGACGCTGCCACGATCCTTCCAAAGTGTTCCTGCAGGAGGAACTGCTCCGGAGCCTTGGGCTCCTCCAGGTAACGCAGGATTGAGCTCGAACTCTGCTTTTCTTCTTTCTCCCTTTGTGTTCTTTCCGCTTTTTCCTCCCCGCTGCTTCTTTCCTCTTTTGTCCAAAGCCCTTTGTTTGATTCCCCTTTTCCTGCTCCCGTTTTGCTAGTTCTCCTTATCCCAGATTCGCTGCCGGGACATTTGTGGCACCACCTGGAACACGGTATGTTTGCAGTGGGGTGTTCCAGGGTGTCCTTGGCCACACTGTGCCCGGAGAACTGCAGCTCCCCTGAGTGCCAGGAAATCCTCCATCTGCACTAGGGTGACAGGGATGGGACACACCTGTCCAGAGTGCCAGAGGTCCGAACTGTGTCAGAAAAACCGGCAGCTTCTTCCCATCGTGGGAACATTCCCGGCGCCGTCACTGCGCCCTGCTCTGGCTGCAGCCACAGGGATACCGGCAGAGAGGGGAAGCGGGTGGGGAAAGGCAGGGAAAAGATTCCCGGTAGGGCTCCTGGGAAGCAGTCATCGGCTCTTTTTAGGAGCTTCATTCCCCCTAGTGCTGCAGCTGGCACCTACCTGTGCAGCTGGCGTGTCCTCGCTCCTCGGTGCTGTCTCGGTGGCCCTGAGGCAATAAAGGACTGTCCCCGTGTCTCAGCGGCGAGGGCTGGCTGAGGTCCCAGCGTGCCCCTGCCATCCTGGGCAGCTCCCACCCTGTTCCCTGCCGTGCTGCCAGGGCACCGGGAGGATGCACGGAGCTGGTGGCCGTGCAGCCAAGGAATGCAGACAGCTCGACACACGATGGTGCAGATAATTCAAATTAAATTTTAATCTAGCATGAATTAATACTATGGCATTAACATTTCTTCATCAGTACCAATTACAGTACATTAGCAGCTACTGCTGGAGAACACAATAGTCTCTAATATGCGTCATTAATGTGTAACAGATCCCTCTGGGTCATGCCTTACCCACCCTAGATAAAAGCAGAAACAGAGGTAGGCAGGGGCTTGTAGCCAGCGGTACCCCTTTGGGGCTGTCTATTACTCCGGGGCTATCATGGTCCCGGTGGCACTGTGATCCTGTGGCACTGCAGCCAGGGTTGGCACTGGCCCCCACAGCCTCACCCAGGGTCACCCACTGCCACCCGCAGAGCCCCTCTTCCAGCTGAGCAGAGTGTCCTCGTCTGCAGAGGCCAGAGGCTCCATCACGGCTCTCAAACATCTGGAGGATGGCGACTGTAGTTTGCAGGTAGGCTTGAATCTGAAATCCTTTTTTCCCTCTTTCTCCTGAAGCACCAGCCCAGCAGACTTGGGTGGAAGGGAGGGGAGATGAAGCTGCTCTGGTGAGGGGTACAGCAGCCTGGGGTGAATCCACACTGGGCCATGGCACCACCCCATCCACTTCCCACCACAGCCCCGTTTGCTGTGGTTCTTTCCCCCAAGGCCAAGGGGAAGAGCCGATGATTCATCCGCCTGCGCCACGCAGACGTGGCAATCACAGAGAAACACAGTGCTGTGTTAAGAAACACAGTGCTGGGGGAAAAGGGACTTTCTTTCTAATGGTATGGTAAGAGAGATGGAGAGGACAGATGAGATGGAATTGGGATGACATGAGATGGAATGGGATGCAACAGTGGCCCTGCCTGCATTGACTTGGTGGCCACCAGGGACTGGCTATGGCTCAGGGCTTGTGCCAAGGACCAGGCTGCAGCCAGGGTAAGGGGTCTCATCTTGTTGTGTCCTTGCCAGGAAGAGCACCTGAAGGTGAGTCATATGGGAATGGGCACGGGCACAGGTCCCTGTGTATGTCCCCAGGAGCAGCTCACAGGTAGAGGTGGTAGGTGTCCAGTGCCTGTGGAGTGGACATGGTGACCCCCCAGAGCTGGCACAGGGACGGTGACAGGCTCTGTGCTGTCTTCCCCTCTCCAGGCAGCAGGGCGAGATGGCACGGCGGGCACTGGCACTGGCACTCTGCCTGTCCCTGTCTGCGTTGGCATCTGCTGACTGTGTCACCCAGTGCTCCCTCTGCGCAGCCCAGACCCGCGGCGCTGAGAGCAGCGTGCAGCCCCTGGTGAGTGCTGGCCCCACACAGACATGAGCCAGGGAGCCACAGCATGGAGTGTCACGGGTGCAGGGTGGCAGAGGTGGGTGCCACCTGCTGTGGTGGTCATGGGCACCCCGGGGTGCTGGGGTTGTACAAACTTTGGCTGCTCACTGAGCTGAGCAACACGGTGGGCACGGACCCCTGGGTTTGGGATGAGAGGAAGGCAGGGGGTCACCCCGAGCACCTGGGGCCGCTGTCTTGCAGATGTGCCTGTGGGAATGCCAGGGCTCCTTGTCACCCGGCCCCGAGTGGGAGATGTGCAGGAAGGCGCTGGCGCTCCTGGCCCCGCTGGTGGCCCTGGCCGAAGGGACGGAGCCATCCCCACAGGAGGCGGAGGAAGATGAGGCGGAGCCGGAGCAGGATCTGGGCCGTGCGGAGCTGCCGCTGGCGGCGGCCAAGCGCTACGGGGGCTTCATGAAGATGATGTCCAAGGGGAAGCTGCTGTCCCTGCTCCGCGAGAACGCTCACAGCAAGGGCGGCCTCAGCAAGAAGTTCGGGGGCTTTAGCCGCAAACCGGGGGAGCGAGCGGCCCCCGAGGACTACCCGGGGCCGGCAGGGGACGGGGACGAAGAGCCCACGGGGGCCGGGGCCGAGGGGCAGGAGCTGCACAAGCGCTACGGGGGCTTCATGCGCCGCATCCGGCCCAAGCTCAAGTGGGACAATCAGAAGCGCTACGGGGGCTTCCTGCGGCGGCAGTTCAAGGTGATCACACGCTCGGACGAGGACCCCAGCGCCTACTCAGGGGAGGTCTCGGACCTATAGAGGCAGGTGTGGGACGGCAGCACCACGGTCCCCACGCTGCCACCCCCACTGTGCCATCGCCCCAAGCCCTGGCCCATGCCCAGCCTGGTGTGGCTGGTGTCACCCTTGCCTCATTCCCCCAGGGGACCATGGGTCCCATCCCCAGTTCTCCCTCTCTGGTTCACCTGCCCATCCTGTGCACGGAGGGGACAGTGCCACTCCTCCGGCTGCTGGCAGTGTGGCTGTGGCCCAGCCCAGGGTTGCCCGGGGCGTAATGCTGGAGACACATGTCCTCCATCCTCCTGTGGCTGCCAGAGCACAGCAGGGTCTGGAAACCATCACAGCTGAGGTACAGGGCAGTGGCCTCCGAGCACTGGGAAGGATGAGCCAGTGCAGGATCAGGGAGGTGGCTGCCATGGCCGTGGGCAGAGGTGGCTGGTGGAACCACAGCACCATCACCAGGTGCTCAAGCGGTGCTGAGCTCAGCCCCCACTCCCCTCCCCGAGCCTCCCATCCCAGCACCCACCTGGTGCCCCTGGGCTCCCCCTCCATGAACAACGCCAGAGGCAGGGTCAGCCCCACGCCCCAACACCCAAATCCCCCCCGCAGTCAATAAAAGGCAGATGCCAATGAAGGTGAAGCCATGCTGGGTGCTGAGCGTCCTCTGCAGGGCAGAACAAGCACCCCAAACCAGAGTGCCCAAGAGGGCCAGGGGTGCTGGCTGTGAGACCTGCAGGCAGCATGAGGGGCTATCCTTCCTGTGCCACGGGTGCCAAAAGGAATGAGGGACACTATGCAGCTCTGGAGCCATGTCCTGGGGGTGACAGGGCCACCTCAGCTGAGCAAGTGCAGGGCAGGGATGCTTAGCCTGCTGCAGGGCCATGTGGGGTGCTAGCAAGGTACCTCCTGCAGCAGCAGGCGGGAAGGCTCCTGTGGGAATCACAGCTGCTGCCTCAGCTGGAAAGAGGCAGTTCTGCTGAGGGCAAGAGGCAAACTGTCCCTTTTCTGCTCATGTGTGACCCCACCAGCAGCAGCTCTGTGCTGAGGAAGCCCAGCCTGGGCAGCAACTTCCCTTTCGAGTGTCTATGGAGCCTCACACAGACAGTCCCCAGCTCTGGTGAGACACAGTTCATGTCCCAGCCACGAGCTCCAGGTTGGGAAAGGGGGTGGTCACTGCAGAGCACTGGAACACTCAACTCACCCATAGCACAGGCTGGAACCAGCACTGAGCCTGCCTGCACACCAGTTTGGGCACCCCAGCTTCAGCACAGCTCCCTGCACCTAAGGATGCAGCAGGGCCAGCCCTTGTCCTCCCTCATGGTGCTCAGGAGAACCAGCACCACATCCCTCAACCCAGCCTTGAGCTCCTGCCTTCCTCCTCCTCCCTCCCTCCAGGGCACACTACAGGGCTGTGCAGGATGAACCCCCCCTCTCCTGCTCCCTGCAGGATACACAGACCCCCAACACCTCCCTGCAGCCCCCGGTGCTGGTGACAAGGTGACCTCCCTGAGCACAGGGACACGCTGATGTGCGGGAGCAGCACAGGACTTTTCACTTTTATTATAAAAATATCTTGCAAGCAAAAAGGAAAAAAAAAAACCCCAAAAAAAAAGGTCTGTACAAGCAGTCACATTCTCCCAAAGCACCCCAAAGGACCCCAGGTGCCCTCAGCCCCCCACCTTTCCACTGCTGCAGGAGCCAACCAGGATGAGATTCCACATGGTGGCCCAGGTAGGGGGCACATGGAAGACATTTGTCCCCATGGGTGAGCTGGGGGGAGCCTGCCTGGCCCCCAAGACAGAGCTGGGGCAGGGGGAGGGGGCCATATAAGTCTCTTATAAACTCCGTAGGGTTTGGGGGATTCTTTACTGAGGCCTCGGTCTTAATTTTGCACATCTTATTCTAGTGTTAAGTACACAGCAGAACACCCACGTACGACACAAAACATTGGGGGTTTCAGCTCTAAAAATTAACAGTTACATGTCAAACAGTCAAAACATGTTACACGGTACCTGCGGGGAGCTCCCGGGGGGAGCCAGGCCGGGGGGGCCCTCGCACGCTTTGTACAAGCCTGGGGCAGTGCTGGTGGGTCCCAGTGCAGGGCAAGGCTGTGCACAGGAAGATGATGATGATGATGATGAGGATGCTCGGTGCTGGGGAGCCAGAGCTGGAGCTCCCCTGGACGGCAGGTTGGGGCCTCAATGGCCTTCCAGCCTCTTGGCCTCGGGGCGAGACAGAGGTCCCGCAGAAGGGACACTTGGGAAGAGAGGCGGACACTTCGGTCCTTCCTTTAAAGCCAGAGTTTGGTGTCCAGGCGTGGTGGCAGAGCCCCAGAAGGCAGTGTGGGGGCCCTGCTGGTCCTGGGGAGCCGTGGGCCAGGCAGTGGCATCCCCATGAGAGCTGGTGTGGAGGCACTGTACCTGTCCCCTCAGCCCAGCCGGAGCTTCCCAAGGAGCTGCTGCTCCACTGGCTGAATCCGCTTGTGGGCAAACCCGGCACACTGAGGTTGCGCAACCCCTGATGGGGGTCCTGAAGGGATGGAGCTGGCAGCCCCAGGACCAAACTGCCCCCAGAAATCATGTCTCTCTGGATGGGAGAAGACGCCCACAAGTATTGCAGGCTCCATTTCCATCCTAAAACACAGGTACCGCAGCGCATCTTCACATGGCTCCCAGTGCTGCCAAGAGAACAGTCTCAAGGAGGAGCAGAGCTGCTCCCTGCAGGACAGGGGGTCCCAGCAGCCACTGCTCACTTCCTGGTGATCTGGACGCTGGCATACTCAGAGCTGGCCTCCTCGGGGCGCGGGGCCGGCCGCTTGGGCGCCTTGCTGAGGTGCACCATGTCCAGGTCGGCGTAGGTGAGGTTGTCGTCGCCATTGGGTGCCTGGTTGGTCTGGATGCAGGCGTACTCCGACTGCTGGCTCATCTCCACCATCCGCCGGATGGTCTTCCTCTCCTTGTCGAAGTTCAGGTCCGCGTAGGTCAGGTTGTTGGGGTCGGACTCCTGTGTGAGGCACCAAGAGTTCTTCCTCTAGGAAGATGTCCCTGTACCCACAGCCCTGTTCTGGAGTCAATCCCACTGCAGCTCAGCCTGGGGCACCTGAGTCCCTGCTTGTATGGGGGAACAATGCCAGCAGCCACCACCCTGCAGCCACGCTCCATCCCATGTTACAGCTTCAAACTGTGAGTCACCCTGTCACCCTGTTCTGGCTTCAGAGCCACTGCCACAATTCCAGAGCTAACACTGAAGCCACTCCACCCCAGCAAGGCCAGACTGCCCAGTGATGCCCACGCGGGAGCTGGCAGAGCCTGGGTGGGATGGACAGATTGCTGCTGATCACGACTTCGCTCGTAGCTGCGTCACCAAATGCAAAATAACTCCACAAATAGCCTGGTTGGCTATCGCACAGCTGGTTTCTCCAGGCAGCACCAACCCAGACTTTACTGGGAGAAGGAGGAGGAGGAGGAAGGAGGGTGAAGGCAGAAAAGATTCTCAGAAGTGGCTACCCTCTTCCTGGGGCAGCCTCTTCCACCTCCAGCCACAGAGTGGAGACACTGAGATGTTTCACTGGAGAACCACCACCCTCCACTGGAGACACCAAGATGTTTCACTGGGGAACCACCACCCTCCACACTTCCATCTCCAGTGGCTCCCAGTCACTCTCCCTTCCCCAGTCCCAGGATGACCCACCTGGGTCGTGGCCTCGCTGCTCTTCTCTGGCTCATGTAACCTGGAAGGAGGGACAAAAACAGTCAGATGTCTGTTGCCCTTTCCCTGTTGATGGAGCAGCTGGGGAGGTCAGACACAAGTCAAGGTTCTTGCAGCAGCACCCAGCAAGACAGGTCCTGAGCATTGGCTCATGTGCTGGGTCCAGCTGCCTCTCCACTGGCCAGACCAGCTCCCACCAGGCTGCTCAGCCCCACCACAAGCCAAAAATCCCCATGGGCACAGAACCCCAGCTGGGGAGACAGGCAGAGCCTGTGCTCCTGCCTTGCCTTTCACAAGTTTTGGGGATATAGCTCTGTCCCAGTGCTGAGGGACTCTGTGGGCTGGAGGTGTCCAGCTCAGAGTTCCCACAGGTTACCCAGTGAGTAGAAGAGATCTGCACTCACCTGGCAGATGGCGAGCTTTTACCTGCCGAAAGAGAAGTAGTTTAGGAAAGAAATAATTCAGGAAGCAAGATAAACGCCCCATTTCCCTGGGCACAGAGAACACATGCAGAGACTGAGTCAAGGACAAGGACACATCTTTTCCCAGAGGCAAGTGCCTGCAATTCCCTGGAGTTTCAATCAATTTCTTTCAGGATTGTTCCTGGGGGAGTGCAGGAGGTGCAAGGTGGGGATCAGATCAGCCACAGCTTTCCCTGCAGCCTGCAAACAACCTGGGCAGCTCCATCCATCACTCCACTGGGCAGGACCTAGAACTGCACAGCCAGGGCCAATGGGGCAGTGTGAAACCCATGGGAAAGAGAGGAAAAAAAGGGGTTGGGAGCAGCTGCCTCCCTGCCACACTTGGCTCCCTTACCCTTGATCTGCTTCGTCCGTATGAGGTATAGGATTGCAGCCACCAGCAGGGCCAGCACGGTGCAGACCACGCCCACCACAATGTAGATGACTGTATCACCTAAAACATCAATGAAAAGGTCACCATGGCCCAAGAACTTGGTGTCTCCCAGTCCCTGCAGCCTCACAGCTGGGATTGGCCCGGTGACGCATGAAGCACCTGTGCCTGCCACTGTCACATCCCCCAGCCCCCTGATACGGAGATTTGGACCTTCAACCAGATTCTGATGGGGTTTTGAGCTTCCTCAGAGGGTGACACCATACAGACATCTCACCCCAGCAGCTCTAACGCACCCTTATCCATCTGGGAGCCCTTGCTCAGTCCTCCCTGGTCTGAGTTGGAGATCCACAGGATGGCTGAGTAGTTGGCAGGGGCCTGGGCATCGTGCACCACCACGCAGGTGATCGTGGACCCGTTTTTCTCCTCTGTCGCTTGCACCTCCACCTGGCTTCTCAGCTCAAACAAACCCCGCCTGAGCTCTGATGGCCGGGAGACGTTCTCCACCTTGATCTCAGTCCCACTGTCCAGCCAGGAAACAGACACATTTGCTGGGTAAAACTCCTTCGCGTGGCAGGTGAAGGTCACGGTCTTGTTCACCTCAATGGGGCTCGGCTCAGCGCGCATTTCAACGCTGGGGGGAACTGGGAAGAGAGGCAGAGCTTGGTCTTTGGTGTCCTCGGCTCTGCTGCCCACAGGGTGCCCTGTCTCTGCCCAGGGACCCCTGTCCTCCTCCCAGGGATCCCGGCCCCACAGGAGCAGGACACCCCAGTGGGAGTCCCCCAGCCCTCACCTCGCAGGACCCTGCTGAGCTGGTACCTCCCACGCAGCGGGGTCCGCAGCGTGGAGTGCTGCACATCACAGAAGAGCTGGGAGCCAACATCATCCTTCTGCAGGGTCACCATCACTGTGCTGGACATGTTGTAGGTTTTCATCCACGATTCAGTGACCTGGGGCAGCTGAGCCATCATGGGGTCCTTGTTCTTGAACCATTTCACCCCAATTGTTTCGGGAAAGAACCCTCCAGTCGTGCAGGTGAAAGGCACCGACTGGCCTGACATCACTCTCTGCTCAGGCCCAGACACGAGTGGGGGGCTGGGTCTGGCTGTGGGGAGAAGCACAGGGCCATCAGACCAGGCTCTGCCCCCTGCCAGGAGCAGAGTCTCCTACAAAGGCACAGGAATGGTTCATCCTCTCCTGGACCATCCCTGAGCCCCCTCCCCATCCCTCCTCAACTTGAGCAGAGCCCACTGGGCTGTGCTGAGCTGGATCCCACCAGGAGCTGCTCAGGGAGCCACACTCACCTTGCACAGACACCTCTGTGCCACTGCCACGCCGAAACAACTCATCCCCACCAGTGTCTGACTTGACAAACTTCACACAGTAGTAGGTGCCCATGTCCTCAGGCTGAACATTCCTGATGTGGATGGTGAAGTCTGTGTTGGATCCATTCACTGCTCTCATCACACGGGGTAAGGAGCCTTTCTGGTCATAGATGGTCTTGTTCCCACTGCCCCAGCCCTTGAACCACTTTACTGGACCTGCTCCACCGACTCCGGACGTGGTGCAGTTCAGGGTGAGCGTGTCCCCCGCTGTCACCAACACCTTCTCCTGGGGCTGCTGCAGAGTGAAGCCCTGACCCACCTGGGCACCCACACCTGGAGAAAAAAAGAGACCAACTCTCACCTGGCACCACACATCCAGACTCTGCACTGTTCTCCCAGCCCTGCAACTGGCTGGGCACCCCACTCTGTTAGCAGGGCCACAGGTGATGGGCTGTGGCCACGGGCTCAGTGCTCTGCCCGCAGGGCTCGGCAGTGGAGCTGGACAGAGCTTTGCTTGGTGACTGTGCTGTGCTCCATATGGATAAATCATAGAGCACATCCCAGCTGCCCATGCCTCCAACACGCCAGGCTGCCACCCACAGCCACCTGGCTTTGTCAGCCAGGAGGAAGGGCACAAAACGAGGTGCTCCAAAGAGCCAGCTCCCATCACCAATGTGACACCGCATTTTCTGTCCTGAATCTGTCCCATTTCTGGACGGAATCCCAGCCCTGGTGATCCCAGAAGAGCACAGCCAACTCCCCCACCAATGCTAGCCAAGCAGGCACTGTTTCTGCTCAGCAGCAACCACAGGGAGCACCTCCACACCCCTGGTCCCTAATCCAGTCACCTGTGCTGCAGCTCCCTGCACAGACAGACAGCAAAATCCCAGATAACCCCCACTACACATCCATGGGCTACCCAGGGGTTAATTTTGTCAGTGCCTCCCACGCCAATATAGTTATTGCAACCAAATTCATGAAAGATTTCAATCCTGGTCGCTGCTTAAAGGCACATTTTTTTAAGCCACATGGGGAGACAAGTGGGGGAACCCCTTAGATCCACTTGCTGGTAACAGGTGGCTGTGGCACCCAGAATTGGTGTCACGGTCACACAGAGATCATTGTGTTTCAGCAGGTAATGCTGAGCAGTGTGGGGAGCACATGGGCCAGCACCCCACATCTCTCACACCAGAATCATGCAATCACAGAGTCTTTTAGGCTGGAAAAGCCCTAAGATCACTGAATCCAACCATTAAGTCAGTACTGCCAAGCACCTGACCAGGCCACGACCCCAAGTGCCACCACATCCACACATCTTTTAAATCCCCCCAGGGATGGTGACCCCACAATTGATCTGGACAGCACTCTTACCCTTTCAGTGAATAACTTTTCCCCTATATCCAACCTAAACCTCCCCTGGTACAACTTGAAGCCATTTCCTCCTGTCCTGTTGCCTGTTATGAGGCAAAGGAGAATGACCTCCACCTGGCTACAGCCTCCTTTCAGGGAAACCCAGGACAGCAACTCGTGCCAAGGCTTCCCTTGGGACACAGCAGGATAACCTCTGGCTGGATGCTCCCAGGAGGACCTGCTGTAGGACAAGCTGCTCTGACCCCTCTGGCCACAGCTGGCTCTCACAGAGACCAGAGCTGATTTTTGGCAGCTGTTAATCCCTCCTGACTCACAGTGGTATGTGCTGTACCCACAGATGTTCTCACTGTTGCACTGTGTGTGGAATTACTCAATCTCTACGGCCAGAATTACCAGGAGCAGTTTCTCCAGACTGCCCCAGTTAAAGGCTTTTTGCCCAGGGCATCAGTCCACAGCATCCTCAGCCAAAACCTGCAGGCCTTGGTGTTTCCCTTTGAAGGCCTGTCAGGGTTAAAGCAGCAGCCAACATTTGACACCAGAACAAGTTTTTCTCACAAAACAAGAACAGAGGGACAGAGTTGGTTTCTGTCACGTCCAGATGAGTCATTCACTCTGAGCCTTGGTCCTGCACCTGAGCAGTGGTTTCCTGGGCACCTGCAAGGCAACCCCACGCTTCTCAGGTGACACCCAAATTGTGGGGAGCAGCCCTGGAGCAGAGGCCTCGTGCACTCCATGTGCTGAACATGGCGCTGATCCAGGGCAAACACCACTGGATCTGCTTCTGTGGCATCTCCTGAACTTTACCAGCTCTTGCTGTCGAGTGACCTTTTGCAAGAAATGGTTGAGAAACGCCCAGAGGAAGTTCACAAGCACAGAAGCATCATAGCATCATCCCTCTCCACCAAACCACTGCACATGAATGTGACACAGGGAGGGACCAGGCCGCCACAGCCAGACAGACTGGCACCCCCAGCCAGCAACCACACAGACCCCCCACAACTTCCATGCACCCAGGAGGGGCCACAATGCCAAGTACTGGCTCCACCAAATCGGGCAAACAAAGCTCATTAGTGAGCAGCACTCAGAACAGCAAGGGACGCGTCCCCACCTTGGCCACAGGAGGCCAGGGCCAGGCCCACTGTACACTCTGTGCCCTGTGACGAGTGTGTTACTCACCACTCCCCTCTGCAGACTTCTCTAAAAGCAACTTCTATGGAGTGGTTACCCCCCTGTCCCCTCGAGGGTCCCCTGCACTGGGTAGAACTGCCTGCACCACCCTGCACAGCCCAACCCGAGCACCTCCTCTTCATCCTCCCTCTCTCCATCTGCCCAGCTCCCCACAAGGCACATGGTGTGCTGAGGGGGAGAGCTGGGGAAGTGCCTGCTTTGGGGCCCCAGAGTTGACCCCAACACCAAGGAGTGTCAGGGTGAGCCCTGCTCAACCCCAAAGTTCATTTCTTGGTTGCAGTGCTGGGTCTCAGAGAAACATCCACAGCAGCACTGGGACACTGAGCTGAGCCTGGCCAGGTGCCCTGCCCGTGGCCGGCTGCCACGCCTGGTGTGCAGCAGCAAGGGCTCCCTCCCCACTACCTTGGCACAATGGTCCTGCCTTCCTGGAGTTGCAGGGATTTATCCCTGCAAGCAGCAGGGATCTCTCCCAGGGTCCAGATTCGCAGCCAAGTGTGGATGGTCTGTATGCATTCCACATCACCGAGCCCACATTCCCTCCTCACCGGGGCAGCAGCGTGCCTGCCTCCCGTGCCCAGGGATTAGCAGGAACGGAGCATGCTGTTGTCCAGGGACAGGATGCAAGGTGCTTTCCTGCTTTCCTGGCTGCTACTGCTCCCAGAGGAACGGGGGAAAAAAGGGCTTCACACTGCCTGTCCAGAGGCTTCACTGGCAGCTCTTGGTCACTGCAGAAAACATGGTGAGGCTCCAGGCAGCCCCTCAGATAGGATTAAAGTGGGGCTTTGGGGTATTTTTCCATGTATTCTGCTCTACTGCTTCAGAGACCCTCACTCAGCTCTGCTCAGAGATTTCTGATCTATGGCACACAAGCTCCAGCCAGAGTCTGCCACAGGAACAACCCAACAAAGCCCAGCTCACGCCTCCTGGCTGAGAAGCAGACCTGGCTTCTCCACCTCCTGCCTGCATCCAACACCCCACTCCAGGACCAACCTGACCCCTCCCTGCTCAGAACAACCCCAAACCCCCACAGCAGCTCACAGCAGTGACCCCCCCTCCCACACTCCGATGGGGAAAAAGAAAGGGGGAAGTTGGCAGAAAACCCCAGAAAACGCAAGTTAGAAAAAGCAAAGTTTCCACCAAAGCTTCTTTCCTCTTTCTCCCTGAACACAGCTTCTCCTCACACAGAGCCAACGCCTCCCCTTCTCCTTCCCCTTTTGAGGTGCTCACCCAGTGGGACCAGGAGCCCAGCCAAGCTCCCTCCCGGCAGCTCACAATGAGCTTGTGCACCAGGAGTGGGATGCTGGGGGGCTTCATGCCACAAACACATGGGACACCACAAACTCTGTTTCCCTGCTTCTCCCTTGCTGCCTGATGACACTTTTTTTCTTAGACTTGGATTTCAAACTGCCTGGAATTGGAACGAGATCCTCTTGCCCCCAAGATCATGGGGAATTTAGGTGCTCTGACCCTGTAATCTGTTCTAGCCTACACTCCAGAATTAGCCCAGGGTTTTAGAGCCCTGAAAAGCATCACCTGACAGTTCCCACGTAGGTGGGAGCACCCTCGCAGTGCAGACCCAGAGCACTTCCAGCCCAGAGCAGAGGCAGGAGCACGATCTGGCAGAGCCTGCCTCCTTCCCGTTATTCAGTTTAATTTGGGAGCAAAATAATCCCAGCTCTTGCTGCAGTGCAAGTTTTCCATGCCGGTGACACATTTTTTTCTATATTCCACCTTTTGAAGTATCTGATATTGAACAGATTGCAAGAGGCAATCTGGTTTAATTCAGGAGAGGCTGCTTGGATGCTTCCTGGTAAAAATAGATTTTTTTCCTCTGAAGGAGCTGGGTAAGGAACTCCGGGATGGCTGTGTGCTCCAGAAACAACGTGCAGCTGGTCACCGGCATCCAAAGCCCCACGGTCACTCACTGAAGGAACAGGCTAGTGGGCAAGGGATCCCCAAAATAATCCTGCTGGAATTTCACCTGCAGCAGGGCTGCCAGGGGCGGAAACTAACAGGTGCTGCCTATAAAAGGCCTGGAATCTGCTGTTTAGGGAAGGCAAGGAGAGCCCTGGGGATAGCTGTTGAGCCCTGAGCAGACCCCAGGGCGCTCAGGGAGGGCTGGAGTCAAGGCTGTGTTTTACATCTGTGACATCAGAGGAAGCCTCGGCTCACACGCAGCCACCATTTCCAAGCTCCCCTCCTCCATCATCAGCAGAAATTCATCCCAAGAGCCAGAGCCCCAGAAGCAAACCAAATTCCCCTTTGGAAGAGGCTCTGGGAAGCACAGCTGAAACCCTCTGTGGAGACAGATGGGCATGGAAGGGCTCTATAGGGCAGTTTCTCAATGGGGCTTTGCTGTTTGGTTTCCCACATCTCTCTGCCTTTGCCCCACAGGAAGGTCCCCTCCAGGACCTTTCCTTTTCCCCTTCACTTCTGTAGAAGCTGTCAAGAACAGCCGGCAGTGGGAGCCTGGGCCAACTCTGCTGGAGTTCAGCTTAGTTTGAGCCGCGGCCCAGGAGGGATTCACCATATGGAAAAAAAAAAAATACATGCACGTTTGCACCTAAAATCAGGGATGCAAACCACTTCACAAGCCTGGGGTGGTTTTTTTCCCATGGCCGGCTCAAAGAAATGGGGTTCTTACTCCAAGACCACACTTAATTAAGTTCAGGAGCTTTGCTGGAGCTATTCTTTCGCGCAGGAAATCGCAGTGGCTCACTGGGAAGCCGCGCTCACCGCCAAAGCCTTCTTGGCTCTCAGCAGCCGGAGTTTTCAGTTTGGGGCCAACACTTCTCAGTTGTGATCAGGCGACTCAAAGCGAGGAGTGCTGTGCTGAAAGCATTTGCTTTCTGCCCAAGTTTGCATCCAGCTCTTTGCCCAAGTAAAGCTTTGATGGTAAATATTTCAATGGGCTTGGGAGAATGTGGGTTTCCCCCGCGGAACCTGGGCTGGGCTGTTTGCAGTGGGATCTGGCTGGAAGGGGTGGGATTGGAACGGAGCAAAAATCTCAGCAGCGAGATGCTCCTGAAGATGCATCACTGTCGCTGCAGGTTTGCCTCAAAAACCCCGTCCCTCCCTTGGCAGGGAGAGTGATTCCTTCGAAATCACCCAAAACGAAACACCCTAGAAAGGAAACATCCTTGAAAGCAGCAGTCACCACAAGGGCTTCGTTCCTGGTGGGATGAGAGACTTCCCGCTGCCGGTATAAGGGAAGGGAAACAGCCAAGAGCTGTTTCTTTGGTCCTTTGCTGTGTCCCCAAGCTTTTACAAGGGACTGGTGGAGCCATGAGCCCCAGGAGGCCTGGGGCACCCACAGCCTGAGGGGACACAGGGCTAGGTGGCACAGGGTGCCCGGAGGTGTTGCAATCCCACTGCTTCAGTGCCCAACAGTTGAGTAGAGAAAGAGCCCCACGGTGGGGTGAAGCAGGAGGGGTAGCAAGAAAAACAAGTTCTTGGCAGAGAAGACAGGCAGCCCTCACCAGAGCCTCCCCATGCCTTCTCCACTACCATCTCCAAGTGGGAATTCGGGCTGCTTGCTGAGATTTGCCTCACCCATAGCTGGCAGGGGGTGCTCGCAAATGGGTGGGAACAACATGCCTCTTCATGCCCCCGCCGAATTCCCTGCCTCGCTGGGAAGGGGAATGTCTGCCTGCCTTGAAGTTTGGCTTGAGAAGAGCCGCCGGGCGAGGGCCCCGCGGGAGCCCCTCGGCCACCGCCGCTCTCTAGGTCACCGCAGGAAAGGTCAAAGCAACCGTGCGCGGAGAGGCGGCGTCATGTCGGTACCGGAGGTGTGCGGGAGCGGGGAGAGGCGAGGATGGGGGGAAACGGAGGACGGGACAGGGAGGGAAGCGGGGGAACAGGGCAGAGGAGAGGAGCAGGACGGGAAAACGGGGAAAACAGGGCAGAGCAGGGAGAGGAGCCGGGTGGGAGGAAAAGGTGGAAAACAGGACAGAGACAGGAGCAGGATGGAAAAAAGGGGGTAAACAGGGCAAAGCAGAAGAGAGGGGCAGCGTGAGAAAGGGGAGAAGAGGGCAGAGTAGAAGAGCAGGGCAGCAGGGTGGGAGGGAAAGGGGGGAACAGGGCAAGGAGAGGAGCAGGGAGGCAGGCAGAAGCCATGGCTTACCGGGCAGGGCGAGCAGCAGCAGGCAGGGCAGTGCCCAGGCAGTGCGGCCGGGATCCCGGGGATGCGGCTCNGCGGAGCCGCCTCCCCCCCGCCGCCGCCGCGCCGCCTCCGTTGCCGTGGTACCGGGGAGGGACGGAGCTGGCCCCAGCTTCGAGACCCCCTCCGGCTCCCAGCAGCCCCGCTTTAGCGCCGCTTCCCCCCGTGGCGGGGGCGAAGCCAGCCCCGCCCGCCCCGGGGCAGAGTTCTCCGGTCAGCCCGGTGTGCGGCTACCTTAAGGTGGGCTGGGAGGGGACCCCTGGGACCGGCAGCCAGGAGCCCCGGGGTGCCCGGTCCCTCTCGGGGGAGGACGGCTCCGTGGCCCCAGAGCTGTGGGGATGGAGTTTGGGGGTCCCCTCACTCGCCACAGGCTGCCGGTGTAGCCACCGCTTCGGCACGGCCACAGTACAGAGCCCAGCATCCCTGAGCTGGGATTGGGCTGCAGGAGCACACGGCGCTGGGGGTCCTGAACACCCAGGGACCACCTGGGACTGAGCCAGGACAGTCCGAAGCAGTCGCACAAGCAGCACGCAGCTTTGGGGGGGGCGGGGGGTCCCAAATGCCCAGCGACCTCCCAAGGGACCCCGCAGGGCTGAGCTGTGACAGCCCGGGGCAGAGGCACGGGTGGTGTTTTGCCGGTGCCACGCGAACAGGTCACCTTGCTCCGCGGGGGTGAGGGCCAGGAGGGGACACTGGTGAGAGGCAGAGGGTGGATGGGGAGAGAGAGGAAATTCCNCCCAGGGGGGGGGGCGGGTGTTAAAAAAAAAAAAAAAAAAAAAAAAAAAAAAAAAGAAAAGAAAAAAAAAAAAACAAACAAAAAAAAAAAGCGCAGAACTGCAGCTGGCAGAAGGAAATCGCTCTTCTCAGCCCCAAAATGAGGAAGGAGGCCGGGCTCCCCCCTTTCTCCCCCCGCGGCGGGCGGGCAGCGCACACGCACGCACCGACACGGACCCGCGGCCCCGCCGCCGCCCGTGGGCACNCACAGTACAGAGCCCAGCATCCCTGAGCTGGGATTGGGCTGCAGGAGCACACGGCGCTGGGGGTCCTGAACACCCAGGGACCACCTGGGACTGAGCCAGGACAGTCCGAAGCAGTCGCACAAGCAGCACGCAGCTTTGGGGGGGGCGGGGGGTCCCAAATGCCCAGCGACCTCCCAAGGGACCCCGCAGGGCTGAGCTGTGACA
This sequence comes from Drymodes brunneopygia, assembly GCA_013400955.1. Lineage (NCBI taxonomy): Eukaryota > Metazoa > Chordata > Aves > Passeriformes > Petroicidae > Drymodes > Drymodes brunneopygia. Next base: position 10,690 of record VZTZ01010393.1, on the reverse strand, counting down.
GCCCGGGGCAGAGGCACGGGTGGTGTTTTGCCGGTGCCACACGAACAGGTCACCTTGCTCCGCGGGGGTGAGGGCCAGGAGGGGACACTGGTGAGAGGCAGAGGGTGGATGGGGAGAGAGAGGAAATTCCTGCACAGCACGCTGGGAGAATGGGGACATCCCTGTGATGTCCCCTCAGCGGGAGCCTGCAGCACGGAGAAGCGAGAGCCTGAGGACAAGGCAGCTGTAATGGTAGGCAGGGCTGAGGAGGAGGAGGGTGTCGGGGTGTCAGCATCCAGGGATTCATGTCCCTGCCCCGCCCTGCCTCTCCCTGACACACAGTCCTTCCCAGGGGACTTGCAAGGACACATTCTCCACTGCCTGCACCTGTCACAGCTTCTCCCACTGCCCAGGGGCTCTTCAGCCAGGCCAGGCCAGGTACCTGGGATGCCAGATGCAATGCTGGCAGCTCCCAGCACCACCCCACTGTCCCCTCTGCCCTCCCAGGGATGGGGTAGACACTGCAGAGCAGGAACTCCCAGCCCACCCAGCATCACCTGCAGCACAGATCACACCGACTGCTCTCCCACCCTGGGCCAGGTCCCCGAGGACAGCACTGGGTGCTGTTCTGGAGGACTCGCTGCCGGCTCCCCCCTCCTCTCCTCCCTCCCCAGGCAGCCGCCAGGGCTGTCGGTTTTATTTAGAGCCTCGCACAAACACAGCCGAGCTATCTGAAGTGACTTGGCACCACCAATCTGCGCACGGCGTCCGCCCGCGCATCCCTGGCCCCGCCAGCCTCCCCCTCAGCCCCAGCTACGCCCATGGGGCACATCCAGCCTTAATTTAGCACTGCTGGGAGCCGGGACCAGCTCCGCAGGCTTCTGCACTCACCTCCCTCTGGGATCCCCTGGCAGCTGGAGGCTGCTCTCAAGGGCTGTGGCCAGTACGGCTCCCACTGGAAAAACATTTGTGGCCAGCAGCACTGATCCTGGAAAGCCCAGCACAGCCATCATTTCCCTTCACAGAGCTGGCCAGAGTGACCAGCAAGGAGCAGGGATCCAGAGGAGCCCTTGGATTTGGCTTTTTGCACATGGCAATAATTTCTTTGCACAGGAATGGGACATGGGGACACATCATTACAGTCCACAGGCACCTCACAAGAGGAAGCAGAGGGGCAGGTGCTGGGCTCTGGTCTCTGCTGACCAGTAATAAGATCCAAAGGAACTGCATGAAGCTCTGTCAGGGAAGTTTGAGGTTGAGTATTAGGAAAAGGTTCTCCCCGAGGGTGGTTGGGTATTAGAACAGGCTCCCCAGGGCAGTGGTCACAGCCCCAAGCCTGCCAGAGCTCAAGGAGCATTTGGACAATGCTCTCAGGCACAGGGCGGGATTCTTGGAGTGTCCTGTGCCAGGACAGGAGTTGGACTTGATGATCCTTGTGGGTCACTTTCAGCTCAGGCTATTCTATGGGATTAGCAGCAGTTTGTGGAAACCCTGCAGCTACACTACTGTGAACAGTACATTCCACCCAGCCCCGGTCCAGAAGTGGGGACCCTCGGGGCAAGTGGGTGTCCAGCAGGAGGGGAAATGCCAGGGACACACTGCAGCCCTTCACAGCCACCTCTCCTGGTTATTTTTACACAGAAGCACCGTTCCTGGAGGCCTGGTTGGTTTCAGCTTGTCTGGGCTGTTCTGCTCGGTGCTGAAGGTTCAGACAACCTGTTCTGAGGCGATTACAGAGCAGAGCCAGCCTGCACACAAGCAGCAGCCTCACAAGAGCACTCAGGAAGGGAAGTTAGAGCCTAAAAAAGCTCTGCAAGAGAAGGGACCGCGCAGAGCAGATGGTGCAGCGCGAGCTTCCCGGGAAGAGCTGCTATTGCTCCCCATTAGGAAGCATATGGGCAGGCTCAGCTGCTTCCCCTCCCACCCATGGCCCTTCCACTCAGCATCACAGGGGCCCTGCTCCAGCACGAGAGGTTTGGAGGATATGCCCTGAGAGGGCAGCCCTGCCCTGCTTTGGGCAGGGAACCAGGGGCACAGGAGGATTCAGCTCCTCGTGCGCCTGAGACAGAGCGACAACGCAAAATTTTGGGAGTGCAACTCCTCCATCATCATCATCCTCCTTCTGCACAGAACACCCACGGCAAGCAGGAGGCTGCAACGCTGCTTGGCAGGGCAGGCAGCACTGCCAGGCTCTCTGTGCTGCCAGCGGGCACCCAGGCTGTGCTTGCTGTGCAGCATCTCTGCTTCAGCTCAAAACCCCTGCTCCGGCAGGGAGGATTCCAGAGACCCTGGAGGATTCTGGAGCTCGGCTCTCCCTGGCCCCAGGAGCTGGGCAGCAGCCAGCACGGGGACAGGGCAGCGTTTCAGGAGAGCTTTTCAAGAATAAGTTGATTTTCACAGCTTTGAGGCACAGTGAGGAACTCGCATCACTCTGCTAGTGCCTGTTTGGGGAAGGCACGTGCTCTGTGTGGCAGGGCTGACCAGGCTCAGCCACCCCCGCAGGTTTGGGTGCTGGGGAGGCAGGGGTCTGTTCCCCTTCCCTATTCCCAGCCAGAACCATGGGCTCAATGTGCTTTTTGCATTCCTTTTTTCCCAGCTGGGCAGCAGGATCTGCTCCCTCCCCAGGAGGAGGTGGGGACCCATCCACACACAGGGACCTCCAGCCAGGTCAGCAGCACCCCATAACTTGTCAGAGCCTGGCAGCATCAAATGGGAACAATTACAGCCTTCCAAGAGTGATCCCAGTGGAAAGTCCTGCAGCACTGGTTTTGCCCAGACTGTTCTTTCATCCCTTAATGAGCTGCCTGTCTGATCCTCTCCCAGCCCCGATGGCCCCCGGGGAACAGCGATGGCTGACTTGGCTGGAGGGGATTCACAGGGGATGGAGTTGGGAGAGGTTCCAGTCTCTGCCCTGCAGGGCCAAATCCGGGCCTGTTAATGAATCACATTTCATTCTGATGAAATGACTAGAGGTGACTGCAGTCCTTCCCTGCCTGGGACTTTGTTCCTCACGGTGCCCACTCCAGCATAGGATGGCACAGGGGAGAAGTACCAATAGCCTGACTGAGCAGCCACATCACACCAGTTGTCCCAGAGGGCTCAGTCCATCCTTCAAAACCCAAACCAGCTTAGGGATAAACGGAAAAAAACACCAATACTTTGGACATCAGCCTGGAAATACCCCAAATCCAGCATTCAGAGGTGCTATTTTGGGGCTGTGGGCACAGAGCCATGCCCAAGCACCAGCAAGCAGCCAGCACTTGTGGGAGCCCTCCACAATAATGACTCAATGATCTTAGAGGTCTTTTCCAACCTCAGTGATTCCTTGATAAATCCAAATAATGCAGCATTGAGCACATGGAGCTACAGGGACTCACTGCCGTGGGGAAACTCAGAGCCATCCTGGCCCAGTGCCAGCCCAACCCCAAACACCCTGAGAGGTGATACTTTCAGAGCTCACCACAACAAAACAATCTTAGAGGTCCAGTGTGGGTGCCAGTGTGGGTGTTCTGGCACCCACAAGACAGTGCAGCCTTCATGTAGCTGGAGAGCAGCACGTTCAGCCCATCCAGTCTTGAGCTTCAAAAGCAAATTTCCAGACCCCTCCAGCTTAAGATCCAGGTGAACACATCCTACAGCCCCCACCCTGCCTCCTCTCAGCTTCAGTCAGCACCCAAAGAAGGCTTTCAGCTGGGACAGGAACACACAAATATCTCCTGAAGCAGGGAGCACCAATTACACTGCTGATATTTAGGGCTTCCAGCACAACAAATGGAACTGCAGCTTCATTAGGTACCTTGCCAATTTAATCCAAGACATGCAGTACAGGGGAAGCTTAAATTAGTTTAGCTCATGTTAACTTATAACAAGCAATATGTTAATGTGGGCATGGTTTTCATGGGCTATGACCCAGGGAAGGGGCACCCACTGCCTTCCAAACATGGATTTAAGGAGCAGGGGTCTGTATCCTACCTGTCTCCTCATACTCCGGTGATAGTGTCCACCACCATGAGCAAGTGCAGCAAGGGGTGTACCCAAAAACCCCCTTATATGGGAGAGGTCCTGGAGAGGATGATGAGCTGCAGGGGCCTTGTTAAGGCTGTGATTGCCAGGAGAAAGGTGGGCTGGGCTGTGGAGGATGCTGTGAGCATCCTGTGCATGGGCTTTCCCCTTCACCTTTTGAGGGGCTTCATGGGAACTACCTGTAATTGTTTTAGCCAAGCTTTTATTGGGTGATTTAGGAGTCACAGCTGAGTTATTTCAGCTCCCTCAGGTGTTTGTTAGGCCTTTGAGACCCAGTTCCTGCAGATGGTGTGGGGAGGGATGAGTGGGGTGGAGGTGAGGTGCTCCCTGGCATAGGGAATTTTCTGAGGAGACCCCTCTGTGCTCACTGGCCAGACCCACTGCCCATTTCTGCCCCCCCTTTAGGGAGCAGGGCTTCAAATCACAGCCCGTTTAGTTTTAGTGTCCCTGTGCCACTGAATTAATCCCCAGCGCTGCCAGGATCAGCTGGTTCCCTCCAAGCCCCTGAAATGACTTTGAGGGAGGATGAGGGAGGGATCCAGCACTGCCTGTCCACGTGGGGCTGTGCTAGGTTGGAGTGATGCTCTGGGTGCCCTCGTGGCATTCACATGCTGTCACCCTGGGCTTCAGCAGTGGCAGCAGAGCCCAGACACTGTCAGAGCACCCACCAGAATGTCCACCACTGTCTACCAAGCAAGAAGAAAAACCCACGGGCTACAGCAGGGACCGTATCCATAGTGCAGCTCAGCCATCTCAGGGCCAGGCTGTGCTCCCAGGCTGCTCCCAGCCAGCTGTGGTGCCCTGTGGGATGCTGCAAACCGGGTGAATTGGCTGGGCTTCCTTAATGCAGCCCAGCAGCTCACGCTCTGGGGGAATTCCTCGCGGCTGTGTCACAGCAGGAAAGGTGGTTTATATCCTGTGCCTGGCCTGGAAACGGCCCTGGCTGACCTGAGGTGAGGGGGTTTTGGGTAAAACTGCTGACAGACTGGGAAAACCCGGCAATGGTGCTGGCAGGGAAGGACAGGGCTGGCAGTGCGGGCCCTGTGCCCGCTGAGGTGCTGTGAGTGCTGGCAGGGCTGTGCTGACCTTTGCTGACAAACAGGAGCCTGCCCTTTGCACCAGAGAAGGGTTTGCTCGCTGCTGTGGGTCTGCAACACGTGCACAGCCCTGGGACTGAGCTGCACAGGAAGTGGTGCAGTGACCAGTGTTCAAAAAATGTGTGGATGTGGCACTTGGGGTCACGGGTTAGTGGTGGGCTTGGAAGTGCTGGGGGAATGGTTGGACTCAGTGATCTTAGAGGGTTGTTCCAACCTTAACTGATGAGATGGACGAGGGCACAAGAGAGGCTCCACTCAGGGCAGCCCATCAGGGACACAGGGTGGCCCCAATCCTGCACCCTTTGTGCCAATGGTTGCAAAACTGTAGGAGACATCTGTGCTGTGGAATGGGGGCACCACTGGGCTCACCCCAGCTCTGATGGGCTCCAGAGCCACAGGGAGCCTTGGTGCCGACCCTGGGACCCTGCCCCAGCCCCAGGAGCAGAAGTGCTGTGGAGGAGGAAGTTGCAGAGATGGGGGGGAGGGCAGGCAGAGAGTTCCAGCTATGCAGGGCCATTTCAGAGCTGGGTGTTAATCATTGATGGGCTCCTGGGAGCTGTTTGAACTAAAGCCTCCCTCCCCCCTGTGGAGGGGGAAGTTCTGCACTGTGCTGGCTCATGGGGATGTGTTGGCAGTGCCAGTACCCAGATCCCCCAGGACACAGCCAGCCCCATGGAGCGACCTTGATCTCCCCTTGGTGGTACCACCAGGACTGTGGTGGAGCTCAGAGCTGGGCCGAGGCAAGAACGATACCATCTCAGTTTCTAATGCCAGTTGTTTTGGTTTTTCTTTCTGCATCCTCTCCAAGTTCTTTGCTGATTGCAAATCGTTATCATGAAAGCGCATCCGAGGCTGCAGCAGCAGATAACGCTGCGCTGCCGGGCCGGCGGCTGGAGCTCATCGAGGCTGCGCTGCCTGAGAGTCCTGCGGCAGCTGCGGATGGAAATAAAACTGCTAACGTGGGGGATTGATCATGTTCAGCCAGCTCAGCCCATTGCTTCCTGCTTGGCAGAGCCCTTGCTGTGAAGTGCTAAAATCCAGGCTCAGAGGTGGGATTTGTGCTGTGGAAGCTGGCGTGTGGGCATCGCCGGAGTGATGCCCCACCGAGGGCTGAGACACGGCACAGGAGGTGTGGGAGACCTGGTACAACCCCGTGTCACCCTTTCCTGCACAGGGAAATGGTGTGTCTGGCAGTGGGGGCTTCATGGAGTCATTTGTGAAAGTGCTGAATCTGATGCCTCATGGTGGGAATGGCTTGGCTGCAGGGATGCAGAAGGGCTGCACCCCCTGGAACAGCCAGACCCAGCCCTTGGAAGAGGATGCTGACCAGCCCTCAGAGCCATTCCCAGCCCTGCTGCCAGGCTGTCCCTGTAGTCAGTGTCCCCATGTTGTCCCCACAGCAGCCCCAAGACTCGGGGGCCACATTCTGGACCTGTTGGCTCTTTATTTTGGCCCTGCTGAGTCCAAACACATCTACACTGCCTGACCCAGTGCTCCCAGCTCTGTGAGGCTGAGGTTATTCTGGCCCTGCTGCTGGAGGCTGAATGGAGAAAAACACTTCTTCAAGGGGTTTGTGTCAGTCTGCCTCTTTTTTTTTCTTTTCTTTTTTTTTTTTTCTTTAAAGTTGCAAGGCAACAAAAAACTGGGTATTAATTCAGGGTCGGCAGGATCCACCATGCTCCCGGTGACTGCATCGCTCCAAGGGGCTGGCCCTGATAAGGCGCTGCAAATCCGAGCTGCCAAGTGCTGTCATCCCGCTGGAGCCTTGGAGGGGGATCAGGGATTTAGAGGGGCTGTGTGATGTCTAACGGGTTTAGAAAATATTGCCTGGGATTATCCACTCGCGGTGGTGGCCAGAGACCTCTGAGCCGCGGCAGACGCCGGCAGCGGCGGATGTCCCGCATGCGGGAAATCTCATCTGCCTGTGCCTGTTTGAGTTCGTTCCCTCGTGTGCCCACGCGTGGATGTGCAGCAGCAGCGGCTCTGGAGGTGTGAATGGGGCTGGTGGCCCCCTGACACCGCGGGGCCTGAGCCGTGCCCGGCTCTCCGTGGCTGCCAGCCCCCGTGCTGGGTCTGGGGTGCCGGAGGGCTGCTCCAGCCTTCTCAGTGCTGCAGCTCTGTAAGGGCAGCTCCTGTCGGCCAGCGTTAATGATATCCACCCAATTAGCCCAGCCTAGCCCCAAGGATTAGCGGATGGAATCATCATCCCAAGGCGTAAGCAGTTAACGCTGCTAATTAGTCATCGCGTGAATGCCAGCCCAACCACAAACCGCAGCGGCCGCGGTAGCCGTGGGCAAGGGGCGATGCCCACCCAGACGGGCTCCGGGAGACGGGAGCTGTTTACGGAGAATTTGCCGGGCTCGGGGATCCGTTATTTTTACACGTTGCCATAGCTACTGATACCATTATAAAATTAAGCCTGAACCATGTGGAAGAAATGGCTCTGACAGAAGGAATTATTTTCGGGAGCGCGTTATGGGTCCGAGCACTGCCCACCCCAGGCGAGGGGCCGAGCCCAGCGGGGCGATGGGGGTCCCCGCTGGAGGCAGCTGGGTCCTGCCCACGGGCACGTCGCTGGAACGAGGCGCCGGGCAGGCTGCGGAGCTCCGCGATCGCCTGGAGCCTCCGGCGCCAGCACAGCCCCTGCGGGCTGGCAGCATCGCTGGGCACGTCCAGGGCGAACAAAAGCCCGCTGAGAGGGAGCTTTCAGCCCGTGCTGTGCTCCCTCCCGCAGCGCCTGCTTTTCCCCTTCTCCTGCCTCTCTCAATATTTTTCCCTTTCCCTGCATTTCTCTGCGGAGGGACGCTTGTGCCGGGCTCGGGGCAGCCAGTGCTGGGGACACGGCCAAGCACTGCCACACTTTAAGGTCGCCGGGAGGAGCAGGGGGTGCCAGGGACCCCTAAACGTCCTGCCCTCGAGGCAGGGAGCTCCCCAAAGGGTTTCCCTACCCTGAGTTCTCGCTGGATGAAACCACCTGGAACATCCCCAGGAGCGTGCACGGCTCACGTCGGGCACAATGTACGTGTGGATATTGGGAGGACCAGGACCACTCCAGAGCGGCACCAACAGCTGATCCAGTGTGAAGAGCCCCGGGAGCCTCAGTGCAGGTCCCCACCCTGGGACCCTCACTCGGGCACTGCAGGACCCAGCACTGCAGCTCGATCCGCCCTCCCCGTGCCGGCTCCAGAGGGTGATTGTCCCTGTGCAATGTCCCGTCCAACACTGAAATAACAAAGTGAGTCTTTCTTAAGCGCTGGATGTTCCTGCTTGTCCCACGGCCCTGGAAAACCCTCTTTAGTCACTGCCAGAGTCTTGGCCTCACGGTGTCCTGCAGTGCAGGACCGAACGGGCCAAAGGAGTGTTGGGCACAAAGGATGTGCGTGACACTTCAATTGCACTGCCTGCCTGCTCTCCCTGCAAATGAAGAGATGAGGAATGGTCATAGGGCAGCCCCACATCCACTCCACACCCCTTCAGCTCCAGGGATTTAATGAAAATTATTCCAGGTTGGCCAGACAGGTTCCCAGTACCAATAGCACAACCTCCTCCTAGACACCAGAGAATCCACAGGGAAAAGCAGCATCTTCTAAACACCTTCAGCCCTTCTCAACTTAAAGCCCTGGTCTGCAGCCTGGGGGTCCCAGTTTGCTTCGTGGGCATGGCTTAGTAGTGCCTGGGAGTCCATCTCCTCCCTGAACATCCCGGGTGTCCTGGTGCCATGGGGTGGCTGCCCTGTACCCCAGCCATCACTGGGGCTGTGCCTGTGGGGCTGGAGATACCCCCTGTGCTGGCCAGAGCCCTCACTCTATCGGGAACCCAGGAGGGGACAAGGCTGGCAGTGAGGCTGTGGCACAGAAACAGTTCCTATGACAACCCCAAATCCCAGACCTGTTTATCCCCTTTGGTGAAAATCCACAACAACCGTGAAACCAGGGAATAAAATCCAATAGTAAGATGTGAAATAAATCAGAACCAGTGTAAAGCATGTCACTGTTTTGCTCTGGCTTTGTTCCTTTCCAAGGAAAAGCCTGAGAAACAGGGAGCTGCAAAGGGGTGAGCGAAGAGGTTTGGAATTGGAGGGAGCAGCTTCCAACCATGCAGCATCCCAGGACTTCTCCCTCCTGTTCTCTCTTCTGGCAGGACCCCAGCCCAGCGCAGCCAACAGGCACAAACAAGATCCATGAGGCATTTTTGGGGGACAATCAAAGTGTCTCTGAGATCCTCTCACTCCCTCCAACCCCCTGAAAGCACCCTCCAGCTTCTCCTGCTGCTTCACACTGGCACAATGTCCCCATGGCATTGCCTGGTCCCCTGGGTATCCTGGGGTCCCTATGGCATCACGGGGTCCCCTAACCATCACCGGACGCCTGTGGCACTGTGGGGGCCCTGTGGCATCGGATGCTCTCAGACCTGTGGCTATTTGGGTGATGCTGATGTGCAAAGGCACTGGCCTGTCTCTCCCTGGGGATGAACTTGTGGCCACCACGGTCTCACAGTAGCTACGACAGAGATGGGGACAGAACAAGGGCACAAGGGTGTCTTAGACAGACACAGCCACAAACCAGGCCCTAGGCTGGAGCTGCTGCCCTGTCAGACACTGGAGGAGACCAGCTGGAGCAATGACTGCTCCAGGAGAACGATATCCCCAGGACACCCAGCCCTGTGACAGACACTGCCACTATGGAGTGTCTCTGCTTCTCTTCGCTGAGCTGGAGCACCTCAGGACAGGGCACAAGGCATTTATCCCTGTCTCTCCCCGTTTCTCCTTGCCCAGCCCTGACTCCAGCACAGCTCAGCATTGTCCCACTCCCTGCAAGTGCAGCCAGCCCACTCCAGTCCCCCAGGACATGAAGGAGACACCTGCATCCCCTTGTTTCAGTTGGCCCATGCACTGAGACCGTGCTCTTCCTTGGTGTTAATTAAATCACTGCTTCCCTCCCCTCGCTGCCAGGGCAGGCCCCTTCCAGCCACTCTCCAGGCTAATTGCTCTCTGTTACTCTGCGTTTTCTCTTGCAGGCTCATGCTCCCCCTTGGCTCCTGGCACAGCCCACACTTCCCACCCTGGCTCTCTGGCACAGCACGGAGCAGCATCCATGGCACACAACACACACCATGGCACTCACCATGGCACACACACACACAACAGCACACACACACACCATGGCACAAAGCACACACCATGGCACTCACCATGGCACACACCACAGCACACATGATGGCACACAGGCACACACCACTGCCTGGCAAGCCCTGCCAGCTCTCTTGCCTTGGCACCTCCAGGAGATGTTTCCCCCCTCCTACAATCAGGAGTGGATCAGATGCCAGAGCAGCCCCTGAGCATCCCCTGGCTGCCCAGAAACCCATCACAGTGCAGCCCAGATCAGTCTCCCCAGCCCTTTTCCTTGGTTTTGCCATCACATGAGGTCCTGGCACCAGGCACACCGTGCTGAGGGAACAGCCCAGCTAAACCTGGTACGGTACTGCCCCAGAGTGTCCATGCACAGGGACACAGCCCAAAACCTGCTTGGATTCAGCGGGTCCTCTCCCCCCAGGACACCAACACTCCCCCAGCACCCATCCAGGCACCACCT
>VZTZ01010392.1:165-94863 GCA_013400955.1 Drymodes brunneopygia | reverse complement strand
ATACGTAATGAAATAATAATTATATAATTAAATAATAATAATAAATAAATATAATTAAATAAAATAAACCATTTTAATTAGGAAAAAAGTATTGAAAGTCAGAAGCCACATAATGAATGCATAAATCATGCTAATAGATCCTATTACAATTCTGAATTAATTCACGTAGACAAATGCTTCGCACACAGAGAGATATGGTAGACTTTATTTTGATAAAACATACCTTTACTTGCTAAATTCTTATTTTTGCATATGCCAATGAAAGTTAAGATTCAGAGATCATTAAAAAAAATCTTTTTAGAAGGGGTGACTGGGCTTCCTCAGCTTAACCTGTCCCCTGCAAGATTTCTCTGATGCACTGGAAGAAATCACCATATTTAAAGAACACAAGTTGAAATAATTTCAAGCACCTACTTGTCATTTTAAAGAAACTTCTCAGCACCAGCATTCCATAAATGTTAGGATTGCTGAAGCAGGGTATTAAAAAATATTTATACAAGGGAACTGACAAAAGGCATTTAGAAACTTGGCCCTAGTGCAATCAAGGATTTTTATTAACACTGTGGAAAATAACAGCCTAAACCAATCATACCAACATGGAATGGGATTATCTTTGCTACTTCATCTTTTCCTTTTTCAAAAAGAAACAGCAACAGAAAAATAATTCTTTAAAGAATATAAGAGCTCATCATTTCTTCCCCATACACATACCCCCACAGTAAAAGGCAAAACTTAGTATATGTACTTCATGTCTCTGCAGCAGCAAACAAACAATTCTCACCTACAATCTTGAAAGTAACCTAACTTCCAGGCTTAGTCTCCACATAATAGAAACTTGAAGATGATAGAAAATAATGCAGTTAATAGAGCTTTCTTTTCTTAAAACTGTGTGAATTGAGGCTGTAGTTCTCATAAACCGCTTTTTCAGTTTTCCTGCTGAAATGTCATCATCCTGCCTCAAATTGCTTTAAATTGCTCAAGAAGTTGAGGGAGTGGTCTTTTTTTAAATTTAAGCTACACTCCCCTACTTCGCAAAGAGCGTATTTTGTACACACACACCAGAAGCCACAGGCTCGGTGATATTCTATAATGGCTTCAAGTACACAGACATCCAGAGCATTGATGGTAACTTACAGCAGAGAAACACATGTCCCCAGTTTTAAAAATATTAAGTTCAGAGTACAAAAAGATCAATCCAACACATGGTCACATAGCATGCAAAGAGTGCAATAAGAAAGGACCCGAAAATTCTTCAACTGTCTGAGAAGACCCCTCTATGATACTAAAAACCATTCTAAATTAAGCAAGCTGCAAAATTCCTTTTTGCTTTCACAAGGCATATTTATTGGGTTTTAATTATGTCTGACAAAGCAGTTAGACACAGATTTTATCTTCAAGAAAAAGGACTTTAAATAACAATACTACAGTCGCATGACTAAGCAGTGAAAGCATTCAGCTCTTGTGAATAAAATACATATAAAATGGTCTTCAGCCCAATAATTGAACTGTTTCTCAAATAATATATTACAGCACGTGTATTTTGCAAAACTTCTCGTACTTGTGCAAGTAAAAGCAATCCTGCAGAGTACAGAGGATACTGAATCCATATCTGCAAACTCCCAGAGCACTGAGGCCAATGGCTGCACCATTGTGCACGCGTGTTTACACGACTGAGTCACAAGAACAACGCTCAATAATGGCACAAATTAACTGCCACACCAAGCATGCTTGGATTTTAGCAAAAGCTTTAATCCCTAAATTATTTCTTCATAATTTCCTTAAATCCATGCAGATGCCCAGTAACTGCCATGTGAACACACTCATCATTACAGAGTTAAAATCTATTCCAGTTTTACCATTAACTTCTTCTGCTCATTGCACATTCCTGTTCACAAATAAAAAGATTTGTGCACACGGAGACAAGCAGAAGCTTTTCTGGTTAACAAATTCTTTCTCTTGCACTGCATCCAGACAAGTGGCTATTACTGAATGGGTAAAAAACCCCAAACACTGTTACATTGCCACTGATTAATTTTTAAAATGCATACCTTCGAGAGAGAGATTTTTGTCACCCTATTCTCTGACCCTTGACAAGTCTGTAAATCTCTCTGTGCCTCGGTTTCCCATCTGTAAAATGGGGATATTAAAGCCTGCCACCATGGATAAAGCACTAGCTAAGCACTAGGTATTTTAACTATTAACTCAGACCTCAAAAACTTAGAACTAATGAAAAACAACAATGAAGTAGCTTGATACTTACACATGCATATTGCACAGAGTGAAAATACACATCTAAGAACACACGGTAAGTGATCTACAAACAGGCTTTATTATAAAAAGAAAAGCCCTTAGAATTTGACAGAGAGCTCTGAATGGATTGTTATTGGAGAAATAGCCCTTGAACATTATTTGAGAAACAGCACATGAATGTAATGACTGAAGACTACCACACTGGTTGGTTACAAATAAAGAGGTCTACAAGTTGTTTTCATTTTGTAATTCTCAGCTCTCTCTTCATACCTGGCCACAGAATGGCAGTGCCACGCTCAGTATCTCTAGAAAACTTTTCTTTGAAGACAACTTGAAAAAAACACAGTAACTCACTAAAAGGAATTTTGCTTATTCAAAGAGCTAAAAGGAACAAAAAATGCAGAGAAAGATGCCTAACACTCCTAGTATGTGTACAGAGTAAAGGACCACAGAGGTATTTCCATTTAGATATAAAAGCCTTTTACAATGTCATAATGTAAGTCAAGCATGGCTAATTACACCAAAAACAGAAAACTTGGATGCAAGAACTTGCCTCAACAATCCCATCAGAGGCAAGTCTCGTTGGGCTTTTTTAGGACAAAGTTACAGAAAAGCAAATTAAATTTGACTGATAATGGAAAATTACTACAAACTCTCTTATCTCTACAACCTAGAACCTTGCAGCTGGAAACCTCATAGCTGACATCAAAACCACCATCATATATTTTTCTTCCCTTCTGTCTCAGTTCCTTCCCCTTTTTGCTCTCTGCATCTTAGTCATGGAGAAGAGAAAACAAGATCTTTGAACAAGAAACTTCCAGAGCTTTCTGCTGCAGCTCCTGTATCACTCCAGTAAGTCACACAGAGCAGGGCTGCTGCAGCACCTTTGGAGTGACCACTCCCCAAGAATCACTGCAGGAAGGCAAAGCTTAAGTTTCACAATTCTATGCCACAATCTACAGCAAGGTAGCGACAGAAATAGTCAGACTCTTTTAATGTACTGGATAGCTAATGAGCAGCAGATATTTTCAGCGTGTTTGGAAGACAGATCACTTCAAGCCCATAACATGGAATTCAGACATCTCCCCTTAGCAACTACAGAAAACATCAACAAAGATAAAAGACACTGCAAAAAATGTCACCAGACACAAGCTGATACTCTGCCCCCACTAAATGTGCACATTTTAAAACCCAGCACAGAAAACAGCTACAACCCAAAACATGCAGCCTTACCTGAGGGAAGAAAAAAGCCTCCCAATGCAGGTCTGCACAGGAAGAAGAATAATCAGAACTGCCATTCCTGCAAGACATGATGGGCCTATTTCCATCCAGAGAAGTACTGTTACTGCTATAGCTTGAAGTGGTCCAGCCCACAAGAAGTGCAAGAAAATTGTTACCTAAACCAATAGTTAAGAATCAAAAATTAGCTTTTGATCTTAGCTAACAAATTAAACCCCTAGTAACATTTAGGAAGTACTTCTGCCTGTGGCAAGGCCAGGTTGGATGGGACTATGAGCAACCTGCTAGTGCAAGGTGTCCCTGCCCATGGCAGGGGGCTGGAACTAGATGATCTTTAAGGTCCCTTCCAAAACAAAACACTCTGTGTTTAAGAAACAACTAGAAGAAACGTTGATTAGAAACATTTAATCACCAGTTTTAAACAAAACCTTCCTAACTCCAACCCCACAATTTCTTCAGTCCCTTGGAAAGATCTGTAAAACACTTCTTACCTGATCAAATTTGTTCACATCATTTGACAGAAGGTTCACTATTTGACCAGTGGTAGTTTGCGCCATAGCTACATTACTGAGACGAAGTGCCTGAAAAAGTTCAGAACAGTCTCAAATTATCACAGCTTATAGAGCACAGTACACCTGTACACAGAAGACTCAATACATAAATACAATACCAGGGCTAAAGCTGAAGGCACATCTCAGCTTTCGCCTGAGAGCATAGGGGCATAGTAAGAACCTTAGATAAAATGTGGCTTGGACTAAATATCCTAAACAAAGTCCCAAAGAAAAGAGTATTTTAAAAAGAAAAGGTCAAGGGAAGGACTGTGAGAATAAAAATGTCTCAAGTGATTAAAAATAGGAAAATACCAACGCAGCAAGTCACTAAGCAAAAGAGCTGTAACTTTCCATGTGCATTGTTCTCTCCCTCACTACGAGCGCATGTACAAAACAGGAACACAAAACTCCACCTGAAGGCCAGATTAAAGTCAGAACAATGTTTGGCCAATTGCAAGAATTCTGTTTTGAATGTGTTATATGACAGAAGGCAAAAAACCCTCAAGTTATTAATTTTAGATTATCTCTGCAAATCACAGCGTCCCTTTACAAATCAGTAACTCTTGAAAAATCGTAACATTTCTGAATTATATAAAAGGAAGTTAGCACATGCTATGAAAAATGACAAGTGTAAATACCAAGTATTTTTATAGGTTAATTAAACAGTAGAAGTATAGGTTAATTTTCAGTAGAAAATAGTATATGTTTATAAAATATTCCTCCCAAAAATCACATCTGGAAATATGCGGTCTGAACCTTACTGCAAAGATCCTAACTGAAATTGCTCAAAAAATACTGACAACACACGCTGCTTCCTTCTATACCTGCTAGAAAGAAAACACAGGTTTGCAGCACAAGTTAAAAAATATACAAAGCACATTACATGTTTTTCTGTACAGGAATAATTCACTCCTCAAAAACACGTTGCATTTTTAGGTAGTGCACATCTACTTCCCCCTCTCCAAACATTATTAGGGTTCCTTTTTGACCAACAATCAAACCTGAAAAGCACTGCTTGTTTCAAAAATACTGTTCCTGTATTTTGAAACAAGTAGAAGAACATCGGCCATCAAGGTACTATTCAAACAAGGTTCCTTACATTTCTTGCACCTCACTTTTGTGTTAAAAAGATATTGTTAATCACAGAGAGAATCCCAACCCTAATTTCTTTGAAATCAGCAGGCAGAAACTTTTAAAACTCCACTAAGAAATTCCTCTGACATTCCAAAAATAAATCTAGGATACTGGGTATATAAAGGACCAGATTTAGTTATTTGAGAAAATTATTGCTTCATTCCCTGTCTTAAGCCACATGTCTCTCATCCACCTGAAATCGCCCAGGTAGCTGCCTGCTGCTACCACACTTGATCCACACCACACATTAAGGTTGGTAAGCTCTGAGAAAAACTGTTAGAAATCCACAGACCATAATAACAGGAGTTCACATGATGCATATTTGGAGAAGTTTCCCATCAGGATGTCTTTACAGCACCTCTTGTACAACACGTCTACTACCTGAGGTTCACCTGAACCATCAGAAGACCACACCAGTATCTTGCTAGAGGCCCCTGGCCTGGGTCTGTCTTGGACCTGCCACACAATCACCTTTCTGACTTCTTCCTAGCTACTTCTACACAAGCAGCAAAACCAGTTTTAATATAATTCTATGAATCCAGTTCATTTTGACCAAGACAGTCTCAGGAGGAACAACACAAGCAGCTGAGCCGAAAGGAGGGTCCTCATCTGTGACTGATTTGTCTTCTCAGGGAAGAGATAGCCATTTCCATCATCAGTGGCAATGCAATTTTAGTATTTCCTTCCTTCCTTCATGGTTTTGATTCCTTTTTCTTTTTTTTCAAAGTGGAATAAGCCTTGCATTTTCCTGGCTGAATGGATCTGTCTCAACTGCAAAGTAGCAGTTTTACTTTCATAAACAATTTCTACCAGGAAGTCCTGTTTTGGTACCTTCCTCTTTCTACTACATCTGATACACAGACCCCATATGAGCTGAGGAAAACTAACTCCACCCCAGCTGAAGTCAGTACACTGACCTCAAAGAACTTCTAAAAACTAAGTCTTAAAAAAAAACAACCAAAAAACCAAAAACCAGTTTCCCAAAAGTAGCCTTTGATTTCAAAACATAAGATTCTGAGTCATCATGAGACAGGTTTCATTTTCATTTTTTTTATGAGTTTCATATGTGCACCACTAATACTTCTTATTGGTCACAAAACATCTTAAGAGTTCGAATACAGGGATTTTGCAAATTAGATCTGAACTTTCCAGGAAATGAAAGGGGTCTAAAACTTAAGAATTATAAACACTTGAACTTCTCCATTAAGAATGCTCTCTTATCTAACCTATTTACCCTTACAAATCCAGTATTTTATTTTCCCCAGCAATCAGAAAATTCTGCTAAAGTGCTGGTAAATAAGCACCCAAGTTTCTTTCAAAAGCCTATATGAGGTTAAAGAGAAAATAGAACGTATTTATGAGCAGCACACAATAAAGACAAATTATTAGAAAGGTTTGCCAGTGTTCTGCTGTTACCTCAACCCTCACCCTCAGGAGTAAACATTTAGCCATGAGGGCAGATTAATTTTCCATTGAATCCAATCTCTACAAATAAGGGTGCATATTACAACCATTTCTTTTCCAAGCTTCTAAGCCAGTATCAACTCAGCAACAAACACCATCACTATACACATTTTTCATTAATTTCGTTTTGATAATCAGTTTGGTAAATACCTTAGAGAGATGTTTATGTACAAGAAAGCATTGTGCCATGTCAGAGGCAAGCTCCCAGAGGATCCTTTCCAAGGTATTAAAAGAGGAAGGGAATAAATGTGTGTATGAAAAGTAATCACCACTTACAATGGGGGCATTTCTACTCTCCTCACTTTACTGCTTTGTCCAAAAACTTCACATGACCCACACCAGTAGTACAAGTGTTTGTGTTAAGTGGATGATACCTATGTTTAATGGTTAAAATAATGTGGATTTTTTCAAAGAAACTGTACAGTCCTGATTCTTCACTTCTTTGCTGAGGTCTGAAATTGCAGGTCACTATTCCAGCAGCACTAAAGATATAAAGAAGGGGAATTTTCCCTTTCAGCATCCTCAGCAGAGATTTCCTGCTTAGAAGCAGACAGACTCAGTTTGGGTATTGCCAACAGCTTCAGAAGAGTGAAGCAGACATTTACAACTGGGTTGCTTGCTGCCCAGAGTACATCAAGGAGAGCATTTCATACTGGATGTTGCGCAGTTCCTTCCTGTAGGTAAAACTCCTCCTGCTCCACTTTCCCTCTGACAGTAGCCTTGCCTCTGTCTGTAGTTGAGGACAGCTTTTCTTGATCAGGACACACAGACAGCAAAGAAACTAGGGCTCACTGAACATACATTCCTTCTCACATTTCACTGGTTTTAATGGAGGGCGGAAGTACTGCCACAGTAAAACCAGTAGATGGTAATAAAAAACTCTAACTCCCTGCCTTTAGGATTCCACTTGATTCTGAACTGTGTCTCCCCTGCCTGCTCCTCTTTCTCCCTCAAACAGGAGGGATACTAAAGGTGAAGATGCCAAGCATCCCTGCCTGCCTGGAGGGAGAAGTAGCAGCTCCACAGAACTGCTGCCACTTCCCAAGGGAACCTGATGGATGCCCCAAGGGAAGGGAGCAGCATCTGATCTGCAAAGGAGGCAACTTACTAGTTCTACAGCACTGATGGAATAAAATATAAATAAATCCCACCATTAACCACAACACAGGTGAGGGGAAATCTGGACAGGGAAGCAATTCCCAGGAGACTGAGAGTGTTGCAGCAGATGGTGACATCCAAGCATCAGGTCCTTCCCTGGGATCAAACTGCAAGGCTGAGTAACGGCCAGCATTCCCTGGGAGCTCTGTCCCTCTCCTGCTCTACGCTGACATCTCTTACAGCTCCAGCACGAAACACTTCCAAGGGCAATGGGGGGGCTCCTCTCCAAAAGCAGCAGGAGGCAAAAAAAGCAGCTCCTCCAAGACTTTAGGGCTATTTAACTCACCACCTTCACTAGGCAAGCCTGAAGCTGTCATTCAGACACCTCATCACCAAAGAGAAAGCAGAGCCACATGTACACATCAAATTAGTAACTTCAATGGAATCACAGGCATGAGCACAATAAATAACCGCATTTTTAAAGTCCCTGGACAGAACCGCTGTCCAACACAAAATACAGCTGTGGACAGGCTTGCTTACCTTGCGATAAATCATGTGACACATAGCTACCCTGAGCTTCATGCCAGCCCGCTGTACATGATAGAAGTATAGGTGGTGCGTTATAGCCAGGATAAGTGTGCACACAGACAGAGCACCCGCGTAGCAATAGGCAAAATTCAAAGCGACCTTGTCTGAGGAATCATAGTTTTCAAAAAAATTGATAATTTTTCCCAAAAAAATTGGCTGAACTATTTTGAGGGTTTCCTGAAAGAGAAAGAAGGGGGGAAACTATTAGTAATTTCATATCACACCGTGCTAACTAAGTTTGTAAACAGGCAAACAAGAGCCAAGTACTGCTGCAAGTCTTACCCCTTCTTATTTTGTCTTCATTGTGCTCTAAAATGTCAAGCCAATTTTTATCAACACATAATCCAAAAGAAACATGTTCCACATTAAAATTTAGCTGGAACTTCAAAGAGAACTCTATCAATTACCAAAAAACCTCTTTGATGTTATAAAAATTGCATGAGCATGTATTAAGCTTCCATTTTTAAAAATGCCATGTGTCCTTTATAGCCACTTATAGAGAGCAAAAAATCCTCTTTCTATTGGTTACCCTGCTCAGATACATAAAATACAGATAAGCCTTACAAAGCAAGTCAATGGTTTGCAATGTCTCAAAAATAATGCACTGAAATGAGCTCTCTGTTCCACTTCCATAATCCTGCAGTTATGACTCAGTTTTTCAGTCTGTAACTTTTCAGGGCTATAGCTCTGTTTGACCTTTTTGAGATAGTACATGAACATTACCAGGCTCTCTGAGCATTCCAGGATGAAGCCACCAGCTCATGTCATGCAATCTAAGAGGACAAGTTTCACAGTGCTGTTAGCCAAGACATAGGTCCTGTGACATTTTACACCACTTACCTCAATCATTGTGAAAATTCCAAAAACTAAATAGGATTTCCAGTAGCACAGAATAATGGCTTTTGTTAAATGTGGTGTTTTTCCTCTCTTCTTTGCTTTTTGCACCTCTTTATCCCAGTACCTGACAAACAAAGTGCAAATACGTTGGGGGACAGAAGTAAGATCACAAGGCAATTACCTAGAATAAAATACTTTCAGACTAACAGCCAGATTGCCCTACCACCTTAATAATATAAAATAAAACAAAAGGAATTAACAGATAATCATGTCCTCTCATTCACATAATCACCTGGTACTTAGTATTATAGGCCTATTTGCTCTTGGTTAATCACAAACAATTCACCACTGATGACTATTATCACCCTTGACATATTTGCTGATGAGGCACCCTTCCTTTATGTCTTCTCCTCTCAGTTCAGACAGTCACCACTCACTTTAATTAAGAGCCTATTATCATATGATCTCCTGACCATGGACTAAACTGAGGCAGCACAGTGTCCTTATCTATCCATATGCTCTGTGCTTCCCCAGAGAGGCTGTGATGCCCAACCCTTTCTCACAACTGGCCCTGTCTTTTTTCTACCACAAGCCTTGATGAGGATTTTGTCACCCAACCCTTAGAACATCTCTCTGAAGGCGAGGATTCATCAGCAGAGTGGCAAAGACCTTTCCATTACCACACATCTGCCCACAAGTAGGACACAATCTGTTCACATAAAAACCAAAGACAGTAACAAGCATGATTTTAACAAGAAAGTATCACAATTTAAGCAGACTTTTTAAAACACACTGCTATAAGACAGGATCCTCCCCCATTCTTCTGAAGGCTAAGTGTTTTCTGCCAAACCTCTGACCTTGATAGTTTGAGGAGTGAAATGAGTCTAAGGCATGAAAGCCAATTATTTTGCAACAAAGCACTAAAGTTCAAAGCATACAGATAAGAACACATTTTTTATTTTTACCCTCTTTTTTGTTACAAGAATTACAGAGTTATTGTCTACATGCTTTGAAAACAGAAACTATATAGGTTCTGTGGGGTTTCTTGGCTCAAGAGAAAAGACTGCTTCCGTAGGCAGCTATTTATGAATTATATTCTCTGCTTCTTGGTCAAGTACACTGAAGAATTAAAAACCATTCATTTTTTTTTCTTCTACCATTTCCTGACTCATGCAAGTGTGTGCTTTTACTATAAAAATCACTGGAAAGAGTCCATCTTCCCCTACACCCAAGTCCCTGAACTGCTTCAAGACACAACCATGAAATTTGGCAAAGCTCTCCAGCTGCAAAGACATTAAAAGCAGCCACTCCTATGAGCTTCTCACTGACCCTCTTTCTTCCGTTAACTTATCCAGAGCAGGATGATGTCAGATGTGGTCATAACCTTTCATTTCTGCATTCTTTTTGCTTCTTGAGGAGTCTCTCATCCCAGTGAAACTCTCAGGAAAGTCCATCTGCTCTGCCTTCAGTGTAAAGGCAAGAAACAGCAAGGCCACACTTTCCTAATACAGAGGACACTTTTCACTAGGAGTCATCTTCTCCTCTAACTATAGTTAGCAGAAGATTATTTGAGGACAAAAATCCTCTCTGTTGCAAGGTTCATGACAATTTACATAAACAGTTATTTGAAAATATTTTCCTACTAAAATATAGATCCCTCTGAGTCTGTAACACTATGAACTGGTACACAGTCCATGAAAAAGTATCTAAAACCAAATAAAAACACCTCCAAGATGCAAGCTTCTAGCTGTCCAAGGCATCTTACCCACTTTATCAGTGAGTGGCGTATTTTCAGCATATATATATTTATATATACACACACATATAAAGGGTCGCTTAATTCAAATTGCACTCCAAAAGAAAAAACAACAAAGAAATAAAAGATAAAACTTTTTTTCTCCACTTTTATACAGAGCAATTTGAAGTCTCCACAGCCATTTTACCACAAGCCAGAAGACTCACACATTTATTAAGGATTACTGCCATTACAGATGATGAAAAGTTGTCTTTTCCAAGCATTCTGCAAAGTGTCAAATTAATTATAAATGACATAATGGAAATACTCTAATGCACTTCCATTATAAGTAACTTGAAAAAAACTGAAAAGCTTCTATGGTAAACAAGTTCTCTTAGTTCTTATTACTCTAAATTCTTCAGCATTTTTAACCTTGTTGAATTTTACAATAACATCTTTTAATTTTAGAACAGAAATAAGATTTTTACCTTCTCCACTATTAATACAATAAAAGACAACAATTGTCCCTTCCAACCTGAAGTATTCTACAATTTTTCTCCTTACCACTGCAATTGCTCTCCAAGCTTCTCTGAGGAATCTTCTGGCAGCACTTTATACATATCATCTTCTTCAAGCCTCCGTTTATGGCCGATAATAAATAAGGGATTCAACCACCTAGTTAAATACAAATTATTAGTAAACTCATCAGCAGACCAAAAGAGTAATTTCTTTACATATTGATTTAATTTTTTTACTCCCTTCTTTCCTTCTCCTGAATTATTCAACATCCACAAATTTTACTGCATCTTTATCTAAGAATTAAGTCAACCCCTATCTTGCAAATGGGAAAGCACTTCCCACTTCCTAAACCTATTTATGCCCATAGCACTTTACTCCCAGGCATCCACATAGCCTGCAAAATCCTCCTTCCCCTTAAGGCAGTTGTTTTCTTACAGTGTTTCCTTACACCCAAGGAAAAACAGCATTCCTGTAAATATTAAGGAAAAAAACCAGAACTTAATCCAACTACTAAAATATTGACAGCTGTAAATAAAATTGTAATGCATACTAAAAGACATTTTTTGTAATGTTTACTTGAGGACAAAGCTAGCTGCTGTTCCATTGACATCTTGACAGGTATTAAACATCAGTAATTTAGAGACAATCACTGAAATGTAAAAATGGGAAGATAATGGATTATTACTCTATCTTACTCATGTTTGGAAATATAAACAGAAGCATGCTGATACAGTATGTAGGTCCAAGAAAGGAAAATACTGTCTAACAGCTCAGTTTCCTTAGTGGAAATATTCTTAAAATATCCGTATTTTATGAGAGCACTTTGAAGATAAATGATAATAGTAATACCGTGAATTTGTTGAAAAACTGTATTTTGTTAGATCAAATAGATAAATTTTCAGCAAGACTAGATTTTATGCACCTAGATCCTTCTCCAAGCCTGAAACACGTAAGAGAAGTCCAGACAGTTTCAGTTGTGCCCCACAGAGTGAGGGTTGTATGGCATAAAGCACAAAAGTGATCAAGCTGTCCATGAGATGGAGAAAAAGGGAATAACACAGGCAAAACAGGCATGGCTAAGTGGCAACAGTGGAGTTAGGGAACTTGCAGTTTTCCACTTCTTTTGTCTCTCTACTGAATTTGTGATATTTTGTTTCCAGGAGACATGGATTTTGGCTCTAAGGCTTATTTCCTACAAGTACTTTCTCAACTGGTTAACATCATCAGAATCAAGAAGTCAGGGACGGATCTGTTTTGGAAAAAACACTCTTGCACTCAAGGCAAGCTGCCTGTCTGATCTCACCTGCCCATCTGGTAATTATTCCTCAACTTCACCAACACAGTTCATAGAAGAATGTGTGGTGGGTAGGTGAAATGTATCATTTTCTGGAAGACCTACACGCAAGAATTCAAAACTGGGGTGGTTTACAATGAGGGTATTTATTTATTTATTCACATCCACAACAGTGGTTATGAATACTCACCAGCTAGCTCTATGTTTCTTGCTCAGGCATGTTCCAATTAAACTTTGTATACACTGGCTTACAAGAAGGTTGTTGGCTAGTTTTGGAGAGGATGGATGGGCAGGTGGAACCCTAGAGAGGGGGCTCAGAGAGTCTCTTCAAAGACAGCACTGTTGTAAAAGCCTTTTTCCCAGACTCCACGGCACAACTGCAAGTAACAATTGGCATTATATAGGGTTTTTTCCTTCACTACTTAGCTTGTTAGCACAGTGTTTTCGTGACTCACTCAAAAAATTAAGTCTTTATCCTTAGAGTAGCACCTTTGATGCCTAACAACCCTTTTTAAACACTTGGAGTGAGTACTGAAGATTTGATTATGTGAGCTATTAACTCCTAAGTGTATGTTAAAGGTACAATTAGAAACAGAAAGTACTTGTCGGACAAGTCTGTTGCCTGGACTTTATGGTTAAGTAGCATCAGGGCCCAAATCACTGTCACAACTTCCCCACAGGTCCTGACAAAAGGTCTCAAATACCAACTGCTCCAGCCAGCAGCAGAACTTCTGCCTGGTTGGACACCAGGAATCTGCTCCACTGAAACATGTCTTCTTTGGCCTCAGTTCTTGCAGCTGACCACAGGTGAAAAGCAGGTATGAGGCAAATAACCTCAAAGCCATTCAAATAATTTCTGCCTGCTGGATGAGAGACAGAGAGGCTAGAGTTATCCTTCCCCTAGCATGAGAATCAGGATGAAGCAGCCCTTTCAGGAAAATATAGGGATAAATCTTCCTCCTATCTATGGAAATGGTTATGAGATTTCACTGGCTACTGCTGCCAAGGTGGTGAAAACAAAACCGGTTATGACATTTAACAAGGAACATAAATAGGATATTTATTACAGAATCACAGAAAGGCTGGGGTTCTGTCAGAAGGGTTATCTGGAGGTCAGCTGGTCCAACCTCTGCTGCACCTAGAGCTGGTTGTCCAGGACAATGTCCAGACAGCCTTTCAAGATCTCCAAGGAAACTTCATGATCTCTCTAGGCAGCCTACAACAGTGCTCAATCACCCTCACAGCAAAGAAGTGTTTCCTGATGTTCAGAGGGAACCTCCTGTTATTCAGTTGTGGCCCCACTGCCTCTGATCCTGCTCCTGGACACCACTGACAAGAGCCTGGCTCTGCCCACCTTCCACCCTCCCCTCAAGTATTTATCTACATTGATGATACCCTCCTGATCTTCTCCTCTCCAGGATGAACAGTTCCAGTTCTCTCAGCCTTTCTTCCCAGAAGAGATGCTCCAAACCCTTAATCATTCTTGTGACCCTTTGCTGTGCTTTTTCCAGTATGTCCATGTCTCCTCTTGTACTGGGGACTGTCGCCCTGGTTTTACAGGGCCCCATAAGTTGTAACACTTCTGCTTGTGGAGGGACCATCGGAGTGAACACTCACATCATCTGCAGGGGACCCCAGAACTGGATTCAGGGCTCCAGCTGTGGCCTCAGCAGTGCTGAATAGTACTGTCTGCATGCAGCAGAGTGCACAGAGGAAAACAAAAGACATTTTAGAAACAGACTTAAATATTCAGTTTTAAAAAATAAAAACAATGCTATTCATGTTCCTCTACTTTTACTTTTCGGAAAACCATAGGCAGGCAACAAGAATAATGGAACAATGCTTCTGCTGAAGGCAACTGCTCTATCCTGATGGCATTTGATTCTGCACTACAGCCAAAAGCAGAAAAGGCTGACCACAGATATGCAAAGTAACCAGCTGAAAGACAACACTCTCAAGTGTACAGGATGTAAGAGCCATCTAGTTTATCCTTTGTCCTTAAACTCTCAAAGCAACTTACTGATGATATGCCCACCTCCACGGAGAAGTTCTTATGATTTCCAGTAAATCCCTTGTCCCCCCATCTCCACACTGTACATACAGTGTGAGTGAATTTGAAAAACATTTAAGTAGCAGATGAGAGATGACAGGCAGGGTAAAAACTACCAGAAGTCTCAAGGCTGTCAGACTATTAATTCCAGTGAGACCTAGTGCAACTTCAACTCCAGGTCTTCTCCCTTTTTCCCAGTAGTTAAACCATAACATTGAAAACAGTAATACACTGCACTACAACCTCTATGTTAACATTAAAAAAGGCAAGGAAAACCAATCCAGAGTAAGCAGGCTGTAGAAATTCATTTCGTGGCTCATTTATTATAATGGACAACATGGCAAAAACTCAGCACAAGTGCATGTTTCTGTAAGACTAGGGAATAAAAGGTATAAAAAAACCCAAAAACTTAAAATAACCCATTGTTGAGGTTACTTACCAAAATACTCATCTTCAAGAGCTACTGCTATGGAGATATCAGGAGTAAAAAAGCTTTTTAACAGTATGTTGCAATAATGGAGTATACTCGAAGACCTTTAGAAGAAGGTTAAACATTTTTCTTTTCAAATTATGCTTAGCCCTTGAAGAGCTTTTATCCCAAGAATGAGGTCTTCTGCAAACTCTAAGTATAGCAAGAAGAGTTCAAGAATCACTATTTAACTGATGAATCCTGAACTTCATGACGGAAGGTTTACTTCCAGACAGAAGACTTTGCATATGTTCATATTCAGTCAATAAAGTAAAAGTTTCCACCTGAATGCCACATGCAGATTATGCCCTGTGGAATTCTCTGCGCTCACAGCAGAACTAAGACCAGCCTATTTCACACAGCCTGCTGTTACTCAAGTCACACACTTGTAATAAACAAGCAAACCAACCAAGCCTTTCTCTTGCCCGAAGGCTCAGTTAAATCACAGTGCTGCCAGAGGAGTGTTAGAGGAAGCTGACAAATAAAGCAAAGGCCAACATAAAGAACACCCCTGAAACCCGGCCATAAAAGAAGACTACTCGTTAGAGTGGTATGTCTTTTGTCCAAACAGAGATCAGCTAACACAGATCTCTTCAAGGACTATTAAAAAGAGCTCACAGAGAAAATTAGCATTTGTCATGAACACTGAACCTGTGCAAATTGCATCATTCTTTAATAAAAAAGCTAAAATAATAAGCTAAATTAAAGAAATGGAAGAAATATATAGACAGTCATGTAAACCCCTCCTCTCACCCCAATGATGGGCTCAATATCAATCTATTTTACCAGAAGAAAGAGAGGAACAATGTGCTGGGAAGAAGACTCACACCTCATTTCTGTATTTCTTTCTCAATAAGCTGTTTGACTTAAATAAAAACAGGACTCCTTAGTCACTGTCTTTGCTTTTCCCAAGTACCTTCCTGTTTGCTAGGAATTTTGAAAAATCACTTTTTTCTTACACATTGTCTCATTTCAGTTACTCTTTCAGAACACAGGGTTCACATGATGCCTTTCAAAGAGCTTAGCCCAAATTCCTCCTAGCATGACCTACGCATAAAAATGTGAGTATCTGTAAGAATCCTGAGTACCTTGTGTTCTGCTGGGAATGCTTCTGTTCTATCAAAACGATTATCTGATTAAAGACACCAGTCTGGAAATATGCCCAGCATAAGTCCCTGTTACTGTCAGAATACTGAAGTCACTTGAAATAAAGATTAAAAAAATAAATTAAAAAATCACTCTACAACCTGGTGCAAACCCAGAGACAGCCAACTGCAAAACAGTAAAACACTGTTCTGACCCCAAAAGGCTTTTCACCTCTGCAGCAGTATCTTGGGCACTGATAAAAAAAGAAAGTGATTCATTTCTGAACCAGCAGATACACAAAGACCACAATATAAACATTCACTTCCTGCATTTCCCTACTCCTGGGCCCTGACGTTACACACCCTTTAAGATTACAACACAGCCAACCAGCCACAATTTACTTGGTTGCTCAGGAAAGTCCAATTTTTACCAATTGTTATAAGAGCAACTCCACCAAGATATTGGAAAGCCTTTGAGGTCTGCAGAAAAAGCTAAGACAGTGTTTGCTTACCCTCCTAAGGGAAGTCATCCCCTTCTTCAAAGACAGCATGCAAGAGAAACAGGCCCTGCTATCCAAAAGGCAGCATCATTAAGGCCAGTCATGCTATTCTGCTTCATACATGAAATAAAATTTCCTAAACAAGAAAGCTTGTAAATTAGATTTCCTATCATCCCAAAATAATTTCCTATCAGTCAAGGAAGAAATACATTACAGATACGTATATGACACTAACAGCAGTGTCCAGCTGAAATGGTCCACTAAACCAGGGATGGAACCTGCTGTACCTCTGGATTTGTATCATGCCCTGCTTGCAAATACTCTAAAGAATACCATTCTCACGCTGCCAAGCATACATTGCAAGTTCTTCACAAACTAATGAAGGCTGTCAAAAAACATCAGCCAAGAAGCATTTGCAATTACATTACAAAGCTGACACAAATAAAAAATGTCCTAAGATCAAAGGATGTGTCTGTCAGGGCCCTGGGCGCACCCACAAGTTTCAATTGCCTTGACCAGACCCACAACAATCACCCCACAGTCAGCACTTGCATATTACAGTACCTTCCTCAGCACAAGCGCAAAATTTCATTCTCACCATTCTCACAAGAGGTTTATCACACGACAAGTCAGAAAAATCAGACTCCACAGACTGCTCGCCTGATTAGGAAAATATTTTCTCTATTTGTAGTAATAAGCATAAGTTTAATTTCTGGATAATTTTGCAGCACCCAAAGCCACATCTGGTATACCCTCATCAACTAATTCCTTAAAGAGGTGGTTTACGAACTGCATTTTCCCCATTCCTCTTAAGCTTATTTGTGCACTACATTACAAACATCATCTGTTTACACTCAATGTCCAGTTATTTTTCAACAGTTGCACAGGAGAGTCTTTGTTAACGCAAATTCTTCCGTAACACTAGGATTTTGTCTCTCTTGAGCAGCTTGGAAGCACTACTTCAACTACTTACTTAGTAGTACTTCAAATACTAAGCTGCAAATAACACATATTTCTTTCCCTTTAATCACCTACTTTGGAGATGGCTTTTTTGGTAAAACAAATGGGGTTTCCTCACAGGCTGTTTGGATAATACTGCACATTGCTTATTCTCCTTGGTTCACCTCACGAATCTGCCTGCCTCACTGTACTGTTCATTACCCACCTCTGTGATCTGACATTGTACACCAGCAGAGAATTCAGTACTGCTATGTGCTTGCTCTCAGTCCAGGGGATCACTGCTGGGATGGGATGTACAGAAAGAAGGACACACACATCGACAGTCTCCAGAGTTATTTTGCAAGAATTCATAAATCCCCTAGCAACAGTTTGCAGCCATCATGTGATTTTTTTTTAAACCTCTCTATTTCACATATTCATCCATTCTCATTAGTAAGCTGCCTTCTCCCACTTCCCCTTACGAAGGCAGTCGTCTACAAATAATAAAGTAAACAGAGTAAGTCTGGTATTTCTTCAGATGCTTTTCAACTGGTGTTTTGGTTGCAACTTCCCTCCCCAGCCTACCATGGCTTAAAGAGCAGATTTTCTCATTGCTTACAGAAGGAAGAAATAGGAATACAATGAAATTACTTCAAAGCTGTATTAACTCAAAAATGCCCTTCAGGCTTCCAGTTTCAATACCAAGTGTATTAACCTTTGATACCCAGCTCCAGCTCATCTTCTGAGCTGGTGCTTTTCCACAGCACAGTGTAAGCAGCTCAGCTGCTGAACACTCACTTTCTGATGCTGACAGTAGTAACACAACTGGTATTTGACTACATTTATTGCAGGCTGTTTCATGCTGCTCCTCAGCCAGGTACGAAATTGATTTATTAATCTAACATACTTCCTGGTATTTCAGACAGCAAGAAGAAGCACAGACATGGCAAGAAGAAAGGGGGAGCATACTGCAACTAACATTTTCTTCAAGGCCTAGAAGCAGGGAACAGAGGAGTGGCATCACCTGTACCTGCATTTCAAAGACTATGATAAAAATATCGATTCCAAGCCAGAAACCACCTGCCAAGAAAAATACCAAAGTACCAAAAAGACTTGATATAAAGGTCTGAAGATTGTGACTTATCAAAATAAACTTTAGTAGTTACTGAAGAAGGACCTAATGGTGGCAATTTCTGTATTAACATCCTTTCTGACAAGCAATGGAAATAGGGAGAATTAAAATGCCCTGTGAGTTCCCACTGTCATTAAAAGTGATTGGGTGCCAGGGATACAAAACAAATAAAATAGATGACAGGTCTTTTCAACCTTCCACTCCCAAAATCTAATTGGGTTATCTCCCTCCTCCACTCTACATATGGCCTAGTTTTCTAGAAGCAGGATAAGGAAATTATTTTTGGAAAAGACAACAAAAACAACAGCATGACAATCTTAATTCTGAAGTTTTGCAAGAATTAGAAGAGATTTCCTCTCGTAAATGATACATCAGGCTTTACATAAGAATTCCAAAGGCAAATAATCTGTGTTTCATTATACTCTAACAGTTCATCTAATTGCATATCTAAACACAGATATTTACAGTAGATAACAAATGCTAACATTTCAACAGTTTACACACACTTGTTGTAATCCATATAACCTTATTTAGCAGTCTTTATCCACATATTTTAACTTTACTGCCTCATAAACAATAATTTTCAAGTATTTTCTTTTGCATAATATAGCCATCCTGCAAATAAACACGCAAAACTTAAAAATTAATGCAGCAGCTCAAGAGAACACATGACTCAAATTTGACAGCAGGACATTAAATACTTGATAAATGAACAAACAAGAAACTTGTATGTATGATCCTCAGTCTTCTTTCAACCAGAAGAAAAAGCGAAGCAAGTGTGATTTCTATCTCCGGGCACAGAAAATGTGTTTTCTGATTATCTGTACTGAAGATGCTTACGTATTTCTTCAGAGTCTTTTATAGCACCACAAGTGATCTGCACCAGTAAGTCAATAAATGAACTTAGCCACCTCAGAGGTCTTCATAAAGTGGCATTACCACCAGCAATTTCAGGCCTTGACCATGGGAATTCACTAAATATCAGGCAACTCCCAGGCAAGTCACAAAGCCTGATATTTTCATGTTCAGTAAATGTAAAATCCTCATAATCAAATCTATTCACAAACCAATTTTATTGGTGGCACTGCTGGAGTCCAGTTAAAATACTCAAGAACAACAACGAATTCTTTCAATAACTGTTTTCAATGCAAGGCAAGAAACACTCAAAGACAGACAATATCCAGGCTGACTGAGAAATCCAGTTAAACGAATGAGTGGCCCTTCCAATTCTTAGCCACAGGGTGAGAGAGGAGGAAGTTAAATAAGGTGTGTAGCTCTTTACACTGCTACAAGAGAAATCTGTGACTGCATTAGGTCAGACAAGCAGCTAGATATTGTACAGTCCTCACTGAAAATCCTGGGACTTCCACGTCTATGCTTACCCCATTCAATTCACACTTAAACCCAAAGATGAACATTGTTTTTTACCCTTCCCTCCCACTGCACTTCACATCAGATCCACTGAGAAGACTTAGTGGTTCTGTCATTCTCCCCAAAGCACACACATAGTAAGTCAAAAACAATGCTGCCAGACATTAACAGGTAATGATAAACCAATCACTGACTTATTCCTTGGAGCAACAACTCTGTAGATGCCTTGCTGAAAGTTTTCAGATCACGTTTTAATGCTTTTATTATAAATGCAATTGCTGCATGTCAAGTCATGATGAAAAAAGGCATCTTAGTCTGAGGATGATGACAGTGTTCAGTGCTACAAAAAACTCAAAGACTTGTCACAATCATGGTGAGTCTGTGACAGATAAGTAATTACTATTATTATTAAAAAAAATTATAAATTTATATGAAATTTAGAAGGACTTTAACTTCTTTTACTTTTCTGCACAAAAACACTGGATACTCTTCCCAGGGTGTTCCAGCTTGCCCTCCTTCTCAAGATGTTAACAGGATAAAGGTTATCCAGTAAAGGATATGTTTTACATCTTTCCATTAAAGTGAATTTGATGTCCAAATAGCAGAATGCATAAAAATTCAACAGCTGTATAGGAAAAACATCTTTAGTAACTCAAGGGAACAAATATTCTAAGCAAATAAAGATATGCTTCCTTACTTAATACTTAATGAACATGCAAGCGCAAAGATGGTTAATAGCTAGAAATGAGAAATATTCCATCCCTCTAAAGTAATTAATTTAATAATTCCCACCACCCAGATCAGAACAAAAAATATGCAAAAGTGCTATTCTCAACTGCAGAAAGCACGGGGGGCTATAACACTTTTTCAGTTCCTAAACTTTCTACAACTGAATAGTTGTTTAAACATGAAAAACATGACTGAATTCTCTCTTCCTTGGACAAACCTTAAAAAGAAAGCAAATCTTCCTATCCATCCTTCAGAGCCCTCATTCTCACCAGCAAGCTGAGCCAGCAATATAAAAAAATCAACAACATAACAACACAGATGAAGTAAATTGGAAATAACAAGCACTCCAAACTATAATAGCCAGGGCTTTAGTGGGCATAGAAATGATGACTGCGAAAGTCAGGAGTTACAATAATATCTGAAAT
Source organism: Drymodes brunneopygia (assembly GCA_013400955.1). Classification (NCBI taxonomy): domain Eukaryota; kingdom Metazoa; phylum Chordata; class Aves; order Passeriformes; family Petroicidae; genus Drymodes; species Drymodes brunneopygia. The sequence goes on along the minus strand of VZTZ01010392.1, from coordinate 73,454 downwards.
ATCCAGAAAGCCAATTTAGGTTTTTGATAAACCTCTGTTAATATAGATAATTCAGAGAAATACACAGAAAACAAGAATATTTTGCAACTGCCCTGATCTTCATACTTCTGCCATAAATAGTTTTCAATCTTGTAACATTACACAAGGGACACATTATAAAAGTAACAATATTAACACACAATCCAGATGCTCCTCTTTCTCATGAATGTACTGCTAGAGTGTTTAATGTTCATCAAGCTCATACTTGCCAAAGTCACAACCCAAAAGCAAGAAGACAAGCTTTGAACAATGGGAGAAGAATGTATCTTAAGCCTACACACTCATTACCTGAGTTTTATAACTCAATGAAAACATGACTTTTTTTTCTCCCATGAGTTTGATCCTGTTTGCACCAGGCAATAATGTAAGCTTTTATTCTGTACCACTAGCAACAAATAGGAGGGTGGTTCCTTATAAGGGCAAAATTGCACTTTTGGAGAAAAATATAAACAAAATAAAAATAAGAAGGACCTTTGCCCAGCTACTTGCAGTGCCGCACTTTTTACCCTCACTGACAACAAGCAGCCAACACCTGGAATGTGGAGAGCAGAGCAGGCACAGTCCAGCAACCACAGGGTGGTGGCTGCTGCAACTCACAGGATGGCCTTCCTCAAGCACCGTTTTCCCAGTTATCCAGTTGAAAACATCTCGGAATGTCCTGTGTGAGACAGCAGCTAAAATGAAGCAGTACTCACACAGCTGGGAGAGTAATTCTTAGAGTTATCTTTAAAGTGAGCTTTATAGCTAAATGAGAGGGTGTTTTAACACTTCCTGAATTAATGCAAAACAGTATTAACTTGCAGAAAACTGATAGCCCCTGCTTATTCAATTTTATTCACTGAAGGTGAGTAAATTTCATTTCAGCTGAAATTTTCACCCAGAAAACTATAATGCTTGTAGCCTAATAAATAACAAGGATATACCCATGCTGGTCATGATCACACACAGCACAGGTAAGAGATGAGACTTTTGAAGGCTATTTTCACTGCTGACAATTACATTGCTATAAAAGCCTGAAAAACAGGACATTGGGCAAATTCTAAAGCTTTACATGCTCCACAAAACCCTTCTCCAAAGCAGAAGCCCTATGGTTGTACATCAGCATCTGACTGTGAAGTCTGAAGTCCCAATCGATCTCCAGACTTTTAGCAGACCTGCCATCCCTGAAGCACATTCCTGAAGCCTATTTTTCTCTTTGCCAAGTAGGAACCTACAAACACACCTGGGGTAAAAGGAGTCTTTCAGGTGCTTGCCTAAAACTAAGGAGATGTAAGGTACTTAATGGTTGCTGTTGAATGCTTCTCTGCAATACATGCAGGGTGTTACAGAAGGCCTAAAAAAAGAATGATAGGAGCAGTCAGAAAGCTGGCTACAAGCACTGCATGACTCCTTTTTCACATCTAGCTGGATTGGTTTTGGCAGAACTATCAGTAACACCACAAGATCTCAGCCAGGGAAAGAGAACAGACCAAGAAGCAGTCCTGGAATGCTACATGGCCGACTTAGGTTTGTCCCATTCTGCTTGGATTTCACAACAAAGCTGTTTTCAACATGGGCATCCCTGGCATCAAAGTAAGTCAAAATGCTGAACACAGGGAGTTCTGCACAAGCATACAAGATGCCTTTTTTATTATTTTTTTTCTTTCTTTTTGCGCATATGAGGACATATCCTTGACTGAAAAATGTTTAGTTAAAATTTGTCAGGGTTTTTTAAATCCCCCTACCTTCCAAAGGGGACTTCTGCACCTGCTCACAGCTCCTTATAGAATCAAAGAGTTTTTCATTTGTGTTTCAGAGGCTTCCAAAAAAAGAGCTTCACCTGCCATGCCCTCTCTTCCTTCCCCCTCCTCCACCACACAACATGTGCACCCTGGTTCAGGCTACAGCAGGTGAAGTAGGGTAAGGGCTTTCTAAGTGCTCTTCCCCATGGGATCTGCTAAGACAAACAAGCTGGGTGCTCTCTCGTTTTACTTTGCACATCTTTGCATTTCAAAGCAACTAAAATGTTCAATTCCTCACCTCTTTGAGTACAGCTATACAGCCACGCCGAGGTCCCCACTAACAAGAGAGCAAGCCCTAACTCTGGAGTGGCAGCCACCTTGTCCCCTAAAGTTTGTTGCAACACCGCCAAGCCTTGCTCTGTGACGCCCCAAGCCCCTCCAGAGCCAAGCCAGCAGCAGTGTGGACGAGAGTAGCCAGGATGCTGCCCAGCCATCCCTTGCACCGGGAAGTTCCCACGTAGCCATGCGGGTCAGAAATCACCTCACCGCTGGAGGGGAAAGCCCCACGCCGGAGGCGAGCCCAGCACGCCTCGCCGGGATGAGCAATCCCTGCCCGCGACCCGTTATGCGAACGGGGCAGCAGAACAATGCCTGGGAGCAGCCCTGCACCCAGACCCGGGCAGGGGTACCCGGGCCAGGAAGCAGAAGACGCTCCCGTCCTCCCCGCAGCTACCGAGGGAGCCAAACACGTGCTCGGAGGGGGCGATGGGGCCGCGCTCGGCGCCGCCCGCCCAGCTGAGCGCTGCCGTGCCCGAGATAGGCAGGCCCCCGGCTGCGCCGTCCCCAGACCGCTGCCGGGGATTATCGCGGGCTGCCGGGTTCACCCCAGGAGACTTCANCGGGCGCTCACCAGAAAAAGAGCCGGGAGCAGAGGTTGGCATCCTGCAGCGGGTTAGGCTTCTCCTCGCGGGGCACCGGTTCCATGCCGCCCGCCACGCCGCCCCGACCCGCCCGGCGTGCGGCGAGGGCGCAGGACCAGGAGCGACTTCCCAGCGCAGACACCCGCCGCCACTCTGCCGCCGGCCGGCGCTGTTTCCGGGAGAGCCGGCACCCCCGCCTCGGCCCTCCTCCTCCTCCTCCTGCTGCTGCTCCTGCCAGCCGCCGCAGGACGCCTCCTGCCGGCCCGCCTTCCCCGCCGCGCCCGAGGAGGTGCCGGGCAGCGCCGGGAGCCCCTGCGCTAGGGCCGGCTCAGCGTCGGCCGAGCGTCCGGGCGGGATGCGCTGCTCCGCTCCCCGTTTCGCGCCTGTGTGTGCCCCTTGCTGATGGAACGCATCTCCTCGGTGCTCGCATCGCCAAGCGAGGTGCCCACCCGGCTTTTTTGGGCAGAAAAATCCGTCGCGAGTCAGGGACAAGTCAGGTTTAACGGGACCAAACTCCATCACAAACCCTTGGTGTCAGCGCTCCTTCCCAGATGTTGCATATTCTTCTGTTTGAAAACAAAACCAAAACCAAAACAACAATGTTTAGGAGAAGCTTGCGATACAAAATAAAGGAACTAGTTAATTTCAGGACGTGGTGCATCACTGAAATTGGCAGTTCTCAAAAGTTCAGCAAGTGATCACCAAATTCCTCTCCAGTCCTGTCACCCGTGGCCTGCCACAGGGACCCTGATGAAAAGTAGTAGGAGAAACTGCAAGAGACCTAGGAAAATAGAAATGCAGGACATGTATCCGAAATAGCCAAAGAACTGTTAATCTCTGTGGCAGAATGGTTCCCTGCCATGCTGTTACTTCTCTGCAGTCTCTGCAGCCCAGGATGGCTGAGGTTGGAAGAGACCTCTGGAGGTCGACTGGTTCAACCCCTGCTGCTCAAGTGCCGTGTCCAGACAGCTTTTGAATATCTCCAAGGATGGGGACTCCACAGCCTCTCTGGGCGACCTGTGCCAATCCTCAGTCACCCCCACAATGAAGAAGNGCGCCCGGACACTCCGGCAGCCGTGCTTAAGTGCGAGCCGGGCACCCGTAGCCGGGGCTGGGAATTCCCGAGCGGCCGGGCGAGGGGAAGCCAGCGGCGCTAAGCCCGGCGCCTTCCACGCCGGCTGGCACCNGCTAGGGCCGGCTCAGCGTCGGCCGAGCGTCCGGGCGGGATGCGCTGCTCCGCTCCCCGTTTCGCGCCTGTGTGTGCCCCTTGCTGATGGAACGCATCTCCTCGGTGCTCGCATCGCCAAGCGAGGTGCCCACCCGGCTTTTTTGGGCAGAAAAATCCGTCGCGAGTCAGGGACAAGTCAGGTTTAACGGGACCAAACTCCATCACAAACCCTTGGTGTCAGCGCTCCTTCCCAGATGTTGCATATTCTTCTGTTTGAAAACAAAACCAAAACCAAAACAACAATGTTTAGGAGAAGCTTGCGATACAAAATAAAGGAACTAGTTAATTTCAGGACGTGGTGCATCACTGAAATTGGCAGTTCTCAAAAGTTCAGCAAGTGATCACCAAATTCCTCTCCAGTCCTGTCACCCGTGGCCTGCCACAGGGACCCTGATGAAAAGTAGTAGGAGAAACTGCAAGAGACCTAGGAAAATAGAAATGCAGGACATGTATCCGAAATAGCCAAAGAACTGTTAATCTCTGTGGCAGAATGGTTCCCTGCCATGCTGTTACTTCTCTGCAGTCTCTGCAGCCCAGGATGGCTGAGGTTGGAAGAGACCTCTGGAGGTCGACTGGTTCAACCCCTGCTGCTCAAGTGCCGTGTCCAGACAGCTTTTGAATATCTCCAAGGATGGGGACTCCACAGCCTCTCTGGGCGACCTGTGCCAATCCTCAGTCACCCCCACAATGAAGAAGTGTTTTCCTGGTGTTCAGATGGAACGTGCTATGTTTCAGCTTGTGCCCGTTGCTTCTGGTCCTGTCACTGGGCACTACAGAGCAGAACCTGACTCTGCCTGCTTTTCATCCAGTATACACACTAATGAGACCCCTGTGAGCCTTCTCCAGGCTGAACAGTCCCTCTCAGCCTGTCCTCATAGGAAAGCCTTTCCTCACAGGAAAGGTCCCTTTGTCATCCTTGTGACCTTTCGCTGCAGTCTCTCCAGTATGTCCATGTCCTTCTTGGACGGGGGAGCCCAGAACTGAATACAGGACTCCAGGGGTGGCCTCACTTCTGAGCAGAGAGGAAGGATCACCTCCCTTAGCTTGCAGGTAAACACTAATTCTAATGCATCCTAGCATATCATTAGTCTTTGACACAAGGACACATTGCTGGCTTATGTTCGGCTGGGTGCCCACCAGAGCCCCAAGCTGGGTTGACCCCCAGCCCATACAGGTTTTTTTCTACCCAGGTGCAGAACTTTGCTCTTCCCTTTTTTGAACTTTGTGAGGTTCCTGTCAGCCCATTTCTCCAGCCTGTTGAGGTCCCTCTGGATGGCAGCACAAGTCTGTGGAGCGTTATCAGTCACTGATCAGCCCCTCCCCCCATGTGTCACCGTCCCTGGTGGTCTTTAAGGAAAGATTGGACGTGGCACTTGATGCCATGGTCTAGTTGACAAGGTGGTGTTAGGTCATAGGTTGGACTCAGTGATCACAGAGGTCTTTTCCAACTTAATTGATTCAGTGATTCTGTGATCATCAGTAAACTTGCTGAGGCAGCCCTCTGTTTCATACATATCATTTATGAAGATGCAAGATGGTTTTGGACCTAATGTTAACACCTGATGTACACCACTAGTTACACCACTTCCAACTAGATTTTGAGCAACTAAGCACAACCCTGAACTCCTAGATTCCTTCCCATTCCAACTGAGCCAGCTGCAAAACAAACACCATTCTTACATTCTGTGTATTCATTTCATGTCCCCAGGAGCAACCAGCCCTATCTCTTCCTGCTTAAATGTGTTGCCAGTGAAACAATTGGCAGGACTGGCATCTGACTTTCATTATACACATCAGAGTTGACACGTTGTTGAGATAAAAGAGGGTTAAGGCTACACTATATTATTGACTAAATAGCATCAGTTCATGCTTGAAGGAATGTTATAACCATATGTCAGACAAATCCTGCTTAAGCTTGCAGTCAGTGAACACTGATGGGGCTGGAAACAGCATGCACTGCTTGTGCATACATGGTGTGCCACAGAATTTTGTGAACACTAAGTACTACACCTGTCAACAGCTTTCTCTAGATCCTTCCAGATTAAAACAAGGGGAAAAACTTATGGAAAGGGTGCAGTGGTTTGAAAGGGCAGGCTTTAACAAAATAGTGCCTATGTATTCCAGAACCTGGATAATAAATACAAATAATCTCCCGAAATTTGTGAAGAAAAGCTCTGCCCATCAGCAAAATTTGACAGCTTTAGATTTCTGTGACACAAATTTGTCTAACTAGATACTCATAAGTGAATTAAAAGGTACAACAGCATTGTGCAAGTCCCAAAATGTCAATAAAGTTTGGGTCAGGAAGAGGGAGAAAGGAAAATGTAAATCTTGAAGCTGACTTCAGCTTTGTGAAGTAGTTGTGCAATGAAAGATTACCCAAACATTTCTCAGTTTGGGCAAGGAAGTAATAGACTATTAATGAACAAGTGATTTATTTTCAGAATGCAGGTAAAAGTATTAAAGTAAAATATTAAAATAACTTTTTTCGGTATTATTTTGATGATGGGAAAAGGACAAAAAGCAATCCTCAAGAAATACATTTTTCCTTTGCCATCATTATGATTGACAAATGCTGACACTGCTTAATTTTGAAATACATATTGGTGTTTACTCCTAAGTCCAAAACAAAACACTCTAAAAAGTTTTAGAGAAGAAAAAACTAAAAGGGAAAGGGAAAACAGCATTTAAAAATAAATCCTGAAAGCCAAATTAACCTGTAATTCTATCTGCTGAGTGTGCAATTAGAAGCTAATGCAGTAATAGAAAAGTGTGAAACAATTGGCCAAAGAAGTGCTCAGGAAAACCTGAGACTGCTCATGGAGAGGAAAGGGAAGGGGAAAGAGCACAGTAATGAATTTAATAATCTTTCTATTTTAGGAGTCAAAAAAAGCAACTGCCAATTTATGCATTGAATATTTTGCTATGGCAATGCTATTTTCTTGTGGAGAGAACAAGATATGTAACAAACTACTCAAAGTGAGGATAAGTAAATCTAAATTATCATAGTCATATGGATATGATCTAGCAAAGCCAGCTATTCAAATAGGGCAATAGCCAAAACAAGGCAGTTGCAACTGAATTAAACTTTTTATGCTTATACATTGTTCTGGGGAAATTTGTGGCATAGAGGATGTCACAAATGTGCAAACACATGAGATTCACTATTTATTCAGTGCACAAGAAGGACAGTAGTCACTAAGTAAGCATTTTATGATATGTGGCTTTATGCCTTCTTTACTCTCCTCACTTTGAATACAGTCAGACTGACAAGTTTCTCCATCTGCATTTTAGGGCACTTATCATTAAGGAGTTCATAAACATCCTCTTTTCTCAAAACCCTTAGAAGATTACTGGGCAGTTTCCACTCATTTCCAGATGGCAAATAAAACATGGATCTTGAGGTGAAATGTAGGCACTGATCCCTGTTATGCAAAAGGAACCTAAAGCTTAGTCTTTTGGAGGATGTAGCACTATAACCTTTCCCTTTCAGGCAAGTAGCCATTGATTTCAGGACTGAAAATTTCTCTATGTCATACCCCAGGGCCTTGAGATGACCACCTAGAAAACCAAGAAGTTGTGGAGGAGTGTGTTTGAAAAGTCTGTATAAAAGTCTGTATATTTGCTGAGAACTATGTGGTATCTCTGAGGCACTACTAGGGACAGAATCAAATTCAAAGCTGTTTGAAAGATGCTGGAGGGATTAGTGTTCCAAAGGCAAGCTATGACAGCAGAACGAGAAGGCTTTGCAGCCGTACATTGTTTGAGTTTAATGTTTTTGGCTGAAGCCAGGCAGAAAGGCAGACCATATGCCTGCCTGACAAACCAAACAGGCAGCGTTGTGTCCCACTAGCTGCTGGCAGGAAAGCAGGCTGTCCTGCTGGCTGGGAGCCCGGCTTGTCACTACCCAGGGGCCTGACTCATCATCTGGCTGATGTATCCACTGGGGAATAGTGCTCGTCCTTCTGCAATACAAACATAGTGGCCTGTTCTTGTGCTGCTGCACAACGGAAACGGCAGTGCTGCAGAACCAGACTGTAATTTTGCTATTTCAACCTGATCATCAGTATGCAATCTCAACAGTCTTCCTTGGATGCCTTTCCTATTTCTTCCTTGTTCTCCCCCTAGCCATCTCTATTTTCCCTATATCTTCTTCTACATCCCCATATCAGTCTTTTACATGTCATAGTTTCTCATTTGTCCTAAGTGACTTATCCATTCTCCTGAAATAATGGTGCAATTCAGGTGCCTCTGCATAGATGCCTATTTACATTTTAGACATGGTAGGGTATTCCATGCAGCCACAAGTTACCACTCGGTTTCACCCTTCCTTTAATGGTGCTTTACCTGCCTATCCCATGGTGATGTGAGCACTCACAAATTTATAAGCCAAATCAGTCAGCAGATCCACCATTACAGCCCAGATATTTCTGGTTTTTCTTGAAGTCACTCTACTTCCATGCTAAAATCAGGAAAAAAAAATTGTACCAATGGTCAAACAAAAGTGTCTTTCTTTCTAGAAGAAATCTTTTCCCTCCTAGCAATACCATGACTAAGCAACAAGCTCCAGAGCAGAAGACACAAAGGTCACTTTTCAGAATGAAACATGTCCATCAAGATCATCTGGATCCTGATTATGTTTCATTTGTCATTGCCAGACTGAAGTTTAATAAAATTATTTTTGACAATAGCAAGGGGACAGAAGATGAGACAAAAAAAAATCATAAATGACTGCATAGATCTTTTTTCTTTCTGTAGAACAGAGTCACAGAAAACCACTGAGTGGCAAAGGGTGGCTTTTTCTTTGTTGGGGGTTACCAGCTATGATGGGATGTTGAACATAATGGAAGTAACTTCTCTTGTTATAAGGCAATATTTCTGACCTCACAATAGAAACTGCAAATGTTTCCAGTAGAGATCTTTAGTCTATACACTTTCTTCAAATACGAATGAACCTAAAAAATATAAGAACTGTTTTTTCACCTTTTCTGAGATGGCTTGGGAGTATTTGCTGCCATCAATGGACTAAGCAAAAGCCTGGTGTCATCCAGCATCCTGGATGAAGATGGGAAAAAGCTAGAATACTGCTAAGTCAATAATATTTAGAGATCATAAAATCACATCAGTTTCAATAGGAAATGAAGCACACAGCACACTTGATTTCTAACTTTAATAGGAACCTCACATGGCAAAGTCAAATACAAGTCTGTGTGTGTGCACCATTAGCTTTGGAAAACAGAAGGCACAGGAAGTGACCAGGCATTCTAACAAGATGCTAAGGACAGGAAAGCAAAAAAAAAGGAAAAAAATTAAAATTATAATTTAAAAAATTTGCAGTTTTTCTTTATTTTTCTGCTGAGGAAGTAGATGATAATTTACTCAGTTTTCAACACTTTCTTGGAAAGCTAGTGACCCATGCAAAGGGGAAAAGGTAAATTCTGTTACAAAAGAAATAAGCTAAGGCCAGCAGAGCCCTCTTCAATGTATGTCACACCTGACCTGGGTGTGAGGCACTTACCAGCAAGTACAAGTCAAAGCACAAACCATGTAAAATGACTGCAAACAGAGTTACTCTCAGCTGTGCCCAACACAGTCTGTCAACACTGTTATCACTTGGCCTTCTTTAGCTCTTGGCTGTTTCACCAAGATCTAGCACATGTAGGTCCATGGCTTGACATTTTGGCTGGATCACACAGGGTTCCCACTTTTCCCGGGACACCCACAGTTTGAGAAGTAACAAAAGTCTCTCTGACACTTCTGGGCACAGCTGTCAACACACCAATTACCTTCCAACGCAGAACTCCCTAAAGGCAATTTTTTTGTCCTCATATCCTTGGCCTCCTCACTCCTATCCACACACCACTGGGCGAGGCCCTTATTCCTTAATTCTTTCTTGGCAGCCTGACACATCTCTGGGGTATTGCAAGCACAGGTGGACTGCGTATCAGGAATACATTTTGTGAGTCAGAGTTTTGCAAGATTCCTAATATAATAATTAGTGCTAAAATATTCTTTTATTTGGTTTTCTTTAAAATAATAAATTAGAGTCCAAACACTATGAAGTATTGTGTCTGGAGAAAAGAAGGGTTAGGGGAGACTTTATAGCTCTCAACAACTACCTGACAGAAGGCTGTGGTGAGGTGGAGGTCAGTCTCTCCTCCCAGGTAACAAGTGATAGGACAAGAGGAAATGACCTCATGTTGCACCAGAAGAGGTTTATTTTGGATATTAGGAAAAATTTCTTTAGTGAAAGAGTTGTCAAGCACTGGAACAGGCTGCCCAGGGGAGTAGTTGAGTCATCATCCCTGGAGGTATTTAAAAGACGTGTAGATGTGGGGACATGGTTTACTGATGGCCTTGGCAGTGTTAGGCAATAGTTGGACTCAGTGGTCTTAAAGGTCTTTGCCAACCTAAACGATTCAATGCTTCTGTGACTCAAATGCTTATAAATACTGACTCACCAGCACCAAGTATATGTTTTCTTGTGTGTAGGTTCTTACAACACCTTAATCACTGTTTCATCTAGGTATCTTCTAGCAACATGTTAAATGCCATGTTTATTCTTGCTCTCAATCTGTTTCGGTTTGTGCGGCTTCAAGCTAATATGCTCACAGCTGTGTTTATGTTAGAGAAAAAGGGTTGGTGTAATGTATATTGCTGCTAGAGGAGAAGGCAGTGAAGTCTTCCCATTCCATGACTATTTGTTTCTCAGCCTCAGACAAACCAAGATGGAAAATTTTGTCTCCGACAGAGGGAGGCTTGCTCTTATGGAGGGATGTTCTACTTCCTCTGTCGCGAGAAGATGTTTAGCATGGTTGCTTGGCATTTATTTTGATCTCTGAGAAGAAGCAACAGTGCACTTGGGGGGCAAGAACTGAGATATTGCATTTAACAATAGTTTATGGAAGACATAGAAGAGAACAAGCTACTGACGAGTTTATAGTACTTCATGTTGTCTTGGGGATGTGCACTTTGTATTCTGCACTTCATGGTATTTCCTGTGGGCTGAAGGCTTCGTGTCCAACTGCAAAGAGTGTGTATAGTCTGGAGGGAACAGGCAGATGTATAAATGTAAAAAGCAAAGAAGAATGTCATGGCTTCAGATACACATACAACCAAACTATGACACAGTTGCCAGTTCTGTGGGAGATAAGAGAAAGGGCTACTTATGGTTGCACAAAATACACAAAACTTTAGCATGAGTGAAAAAATCCCATGCTGTGACTTGAACTGGCCAGATGTAAACCTATATACACGCACTTCCTCTTGCTCTGAAGCTGCAGAGGATTCCTGGGAATCCTGTGGCCATGTTTGCATTTGTTACATTTTAGTCTTTTTCTTTGTTAGCGTCTACCTGCTTCCCGATCGAATCCTATGCCTGCAAATTCACTCTGATGGCCTTTCAACCTTTATCCTCTGCATGAGAAAGTTATAAAAAGGCTGCAGATGTTTTCAGAAGAGGAGTGGTGGTTCCAGATACGGCACAAGGAGGAGAAACAACCATGAAGTTAGAAAAGTCAGTGTAAGAACAGCTGCTGTGGCAGTAACTAGGTAACCACAGAGATTAAGAAGAGAAGAGCTGGAGGGAAGTATTATTCAAGGCTTGGGGAGAATGTGGATCCAAGCTGGGGCCAAAGCAGGGAGGAAGGAAAATGAGGTAGAAGGATGGAAAACTCAGCATGATAAAAAAAAGAGGGAGGTGAGGTTAACCTTGAAAGGGTGGCAGGGAAAGAGGATGATTGTGTCAGATACTAAGTTGACCAGAGATGGTAAAGTGCAGAATAGCTGCTTTGTCCAACAAGCCAAATGTATGCACCACACCTGACAACAAACCAAAGTGAGAGAAAACTTCTTTACAAATATCTTCAGTTGTGACCAAGGGCAGGCAGGAATTGGTGGAATAAATTTGTGTGAATATAAAGTGATATCTCTATGCACAGAATAGCTTTAGGATGTATCAGAAGCCGTAGTTGTAATTCTGTTTCTGTAAATAAATGCATTTTGTACTCTTCAAAATTGAGCAAAATTACCTATATTCCTCCTGCCTGAAATAGTTTGTGCTACTGTGTGTCCTCCTTTCTTCTCCAGATCATCTTCAAAGGAGATGACCAGCCACCAGAGGGTTGCACAGCAGTATCATCCCTCACTCTCTGGATATACAAAGGCTTTTTACCCCCTAAGTGCAGGCAGAACCATGATTATCCTTTCACAACAAGAATCAGTTTTCCACAATTCTGCCATGCTGCTAACCTGTGCTGATGGCTTTTCCTGCCAGCTCTTCTCAACAGAGGAAAATGGAAAGTAAAAAAAATGCAGTGACCTCTGTCATTTTCCTACCAGGTAACCTTTATAGTGCAGAGTTTCAAGAGGATTTGAACTATGAAAACCACTGTTTTTATAGATTAAAACTGAGCTCCTTTGAGGACTGACAGTCATTTTCATTCTTTAATTGTCCAGCACTGGTGCAGAGCTTCTGCTTCAGGACCAGGATTCCCAGGAGTTACATTATCACAGAAAAAGAATAAGAGTAATTTTGCCAGCTTTTGTTCTACACTTTAAAAAATGACCCTTTTGAATGAGTCATTTAACCTGCCAAATTTTAAAAAATATTTTCCTTAAGTAATCTTGTAAGATTGATATTTCCTTATAGGAAGGTCATTATTTGAAGGAAGCAGGCCCACCCAGCATAAGACAACCGTGGCATTGGCAAGTTCTGCTTTAGAATATTTGTGACTAGATGAACTGGGTAAGTGCTCTCCCTTTCCTCCTGCATAGTTTCTATTCAGCAGGAGTGACTCAGTAAACCTGGCTGTTTCCGTGGACATATCTGCACATAAATTAGATTGGCAGCATCCAAATAGATAAATAGGAATAAATAGGACTTTTGGAAATCAAAACAAATCTAGCATCCTACTGAACTCCAAGTGGGCTCCAAAGCCATTTCTCATTCATTGTACAATCCCTCAGGTGGGTCCAAATATGAGATACATCCCTAAACATCCCTGCAGCCCTTACTTAGAAGGATTTAAGCTGCTGGGAGTCCAGAGATACAAAGTGATAGATGTTGTCCCTTCTGTGTGAATTAGGTGACATTCTATGTGAATTAGGTGACACTTCAGATAACACACTTTTCTCTAAAGATGTGGCAACCTTACAAAAGAAACATGGAACTTTAATTCTCATTGTCTTTGCCACAAGGGAAAAAATCACACAGTAATGCAGTGGTGACACAATACAGTCTAATGCCACAAATGCCAAGGTGATACAAATCTGCATTTCAGTCTCTGCTAATGCTTCCTTACAGTAACCAGTAGAGAAGTTTAGATTTTTATTTGTAGCTGAGACCTATGACAGCCATAAAGCAAAATGCTTAGGCTAAGTACGTCCTTAGCTCCCTAATGGGACATGATGCTAAAAGCATAATTTGCAAAATACATTTAAGGTGGATATAATTTGTATGAATGACAACAAGGGATCAATACAGAAGGACAAAATGTTTATGTTCTGTGGCAGACTTTAACAACTTGAAAAACCCCGCACCTAAATTTGTTGGCAGTTGAACAACTAAAGAAGTCAGAGAGAAAGACTGATGATACATTTCTACAGCCAGAGAAGAAGCAGGGATTCCTAACTTTGTTGCTTGACCAGTGAACTATCACAGCTCCTAACACTTGTTCAGGGAAATTCCAGCTGCCATGGCAACCATTTTTTTTCTGGTTGACTGCACTGCATAAATACTCGATTAAAACCTTTTTATTTATGTCTCTAATCGAAAAGGTTTCTTTAGTGAAACTGTTAATTTAAAGGTTTTGCTACCTAATCATGCAGCAACTAGCACAGTTCAGCCCTGGCTTGGATGGATGGCAGCACAATTAAATAATAATGAATATCAGATGATAGAGAGTCAAAGCAGTAAGGGAAGTGGAAAAAAGGATGCTCTTTGGTCAGTTAGATGGATGGATGAACCTATGTGAATGATACTTTTTTATTATTATTTGATGGTGAGTTAATAGAAGAGGTTTCTTTCAGGTTCAAGAAAGCTTTTTATTAAACCTGTAAATCTGAACAGTTTACATTTTTAATCTTAAATTCTAGACTGAACAAGTGCAAATCGAAGAATCAAATATTTTATTTAACAGAAAAAAATAATATTTCTCTTGTCTTTTGATCTTATTCTCAATTTGGATTTTTTTACAGAATTCTGTGAATCTAGAATGATTTATCTTACCAGAATTACTTTTTTCCATAAAAGTCTACTGAACATTTTGCCTCATATATGAAGAAAACAACAATCTGAGGAATCTTTTTTTTTCTTTCTTTTTCTTTCTTTCTTTCTTTCTCTCTTTCTTTCTTTCTTTCTTTCTTTTTTTCTTTCCTTTCTTTCTTTCTTTCTTTCTTTCTTTCTTTCTTTCTTTCTTTCTTTCTTTCTTTCTTTCTTCCTTCCTTCCTTCCTTCCTTCCTTCCTTCCTTCCTTCCTTCCTTCCAGAATTCCTTCCAGAATTCCTTCCAGAATTCCTTCCAGAATTCCTTCCAGAATTCCTTCCTTCCTTCCTTCCTGTCAAACAGGATGGTGGCTTTTCAAACCAAGGATTTATATTTATTACTGGGTTTAGCTACAGTCTGGTTTAAATGTTTCTGTTCTTCTGATCCCATTGTCTTCTAGAATCCCTGTATCTATAGGCTGAGGATGCAAGTATCTGAAGACTTAACTTAAACAATATACATTGTAAATCAACCCTCCTGATGTAATTTATGTGCCCTATTTGTTTTTTTGTTTTATGTTTGAAGATCTGATATTTTGCAAAGGATACTCAGAATAGAATTTTTCTAAGGAATGTGGTAATGACAAGATTGCTTTCATAGTTTTTAATACTTGCTTTTTTACTCTGCACTCTCAAGCTTTTTATTTTCCTTTCCCTTAAGCATTTCTCTCTTTAAAATTTGGCACAATATTAGCTTGTTTCCTTTCTTTTGTCTCTTTGAAAGTCAGAGGTCTGCTTTGTTCATGTTCTTTCACATAAAAGGCATTATCAATAACATCTGCACAGGCACTAGAATAATTAACCTTTTCATTTTTATTATAAGCAGATTTTTCTGATTACATAGATGCATTTCTATGCTAGCCAGAGGATGCGATCAAGACCAAAAGCATGCACTGGACATATTCTTACACAAACAGACACAGCCACTTTCCTAAACAGCCACACACAACTGTCTCCATGCAGTTGGTCTCTTCTCCTGCCCAGAAATAGATTTGACATACGAAATATCACAGGAAGAAACAAAAAATTCCACAAAAGCCCTACATTTTCCAATGTGAATGTGTTTTTTTGAAAATTGCAAAGTAATAAGAAACAACTTATTCCTGCCATCTTTATTACCCCTTTTTATGCAGAACTTTATTACCAACTGCCCAATTTTATTGGGTACCACAACATCCATGGGAACATGCTTTAAAAGTACAGTTTCTCCTTAGCTGTACTATCTTGAACAATAAATACACACTTCATGCACAAGTGCTTTGACCATAGCAGGAATGATGAGCAGCACCAATAGCATCTCCAGCAACCATTTCTAAAAAGAAAACACTGTTCAGTTAAGCAGTTTTCCCTAGGAGAGGACTGTGTATGCTGCAGAGCTCTCAGAGGGACAGAACCCAAAATTGGAGCATCGTACCTGTACTGTGCTCCCCATCTCTCCCACATGGTGCCTGTACCTCATATTCCCCTTAAGCTCCGTCTGCACCTGCTGACCATATCACCCTCCTGCCTCGTGCCTTTATCCACTGAGGTCTAATAGCAACATGGGAAATAAAAATGAAGAACCAGCCCTCCAGGTTAACAGCTTTCCACACTATTCCCCAGGGGTTTTACTGGGCTATATCTTGCAGCCCTGCTTGGGTCACTGACCTGAACCCATTCCCATAGACCCAACCTGCCCAAATGCTGGCATGGGGTAGGACCTTTCTGCCACCCTGCCTTATCCCACAGTGAGCCGTGTGCTTCTCTCAGTGTCTGGCTTTTGCAGAATGCCTGGATGTCCCCCTCTTTTTGGTTGCTCCAGATTCAGAAGAGCTGCAGCAGAGCACAGGGTGCATCTCTTTAGCTGACATAGGTGATGTCAGGAGAGGGGACTACTTCGGGCAGTACAACCAATCTTTAGCAAAACATGTTTGCCACCCAACAAAAGCTAGTTACCATTGTTCGTATCCAGGACAAATAATTTTCCTTTTCCTCACAAAGACCCTGGGCAAATTTAGACCCTTACAACCAGCACCCAAAGAATGGCAATCCCACACCCCTGTAGTCTTCCTGAAGCAGCGTAACATGGGGACTGTTGCTCTCAGACTGCCAGAAATTTGGCATTGCATGGTTGGCCTTGACTGCCAAGGGTCTGAAAAGCTTCACAATATCAGATGAAACTTTCCTGGCTACACCTTTCACAGAAAACTGCTGAATTAAATGTGTATTTCACCTTTTAGCAGTTCAGTCTGGGCAGCTCAGCCAGTTAATGTGGTTAGAACAGCACACAACTATCTAATGAGAGAGCCCTAAGGACAGAACAAGTTCTCCAGGCTGCCTGCAGCGCCTGTTTCTGGTTTTCACCCTCATTGCAGAAGGAGCTCACAGTTTGTTTGCAGGCACATCCCCCTGCCAAAATCAGCCTCTGGTATTCTTCCAGGAGAAACCCATGAAGACTTTTTTCTAAGGCATGGGAGAGCAAAGTTTGTTTTCTGTCAGAGATGGTGCCGTTCCACATCACCAGCTCTGGCAGGCTGCGTGCATTTCTAAATGTCCTGGAAAGAATTTTTCACTCCTCCAGAGCAAGCAGGCTAGACTGTGGGGGTGGCTGCATCACTGCAGAGCAGAAGCAGGATGTCCAGCCAACACTGGCAGCCTTGTTTGCTAATGCTATTCTCCTGGGGATGTCTTTAATGCGACAGCACCACTTCTGTGCTAGCAAACTAAGCAGTGACAGGGACACAATTTTAAGGGTATCTAGGTGGCACAGAATACACTGAATGGCTTTTTCTTCTTGTGTGTGCAGTCTAGCCAGAAACTAGATAGGAGGAAGACAGCTGGCAAATGTGTCATCTTATGCCATCTTGACTGTCTGAAGCCTCTTATCACTGCAAATTTTGGAGCAGATAAGTGCAGAGCCAAGCTCTGAGATCACTGAGATGCAGGCTGGGTGATGGAGTGGGTGAGATGAGATGGAAAAGACTCATGAAGAATGGGTAATGTTTGACTTTTCTCTCTCGTGTGTTTCTGTGTAACAGCCTTAGACAGTTCTGGTGCCTACTGTGCTGCCTATGCTGAGCCTCTTGCTACTGTATAAGAAATTGGGGAAGAGGGACAATCTCTAGGCAAACACCCCAGAATGTGGTTTAGTTGTTGCATTAAAAGTGACAGCAGCCTAATAGCAGCAGCTAACACATACCAACAGGCTGGTGAGCAGCATGAGGTCATTGCTCAGATCTGCTTCATGAACTCCATAATTTTATTTTCTGTTTTGTCTGCTAATGCTTGTGACATTAATATGTTTATAATAAGGTTAACCCTTCCTGTTGCATTTATTTCTGTGGAACCTCGGCCTTGAAGGCATTGCCAGAAGTGCTGTAATAGAACAGTGACCCCTGGATTTGAGACTGGCAGGGATATGTGGGTGCCTAGGCCCTACATTAATTTAGGTGATGTAATATAAATGTCTTCACGACTAAGTCTGTGGGCTTTGCAAACATGAGTAATGGCTGATGATTGGTGATTCTTGCACATGAAGTCAAGCCACTTGATATCACAGCAAAAACAATTGTCAAAAAAACTAGTTTGGATTTTAGGATTAATATCTTAGTACAAACCCTCATGGGTGACATCAGGACACTTTGTGAGAGGCAATAAACATCTTAAGTACTATTATGTTATCCTCCATGGGCTCAGTCTGTGCCATGCCTGAATTGTGTCCATTAGAGATTTTTCAACAGAATAATCATAACAGAGTTTTAAAGAAGAACTGGGCTTTTTAAGGGCATTGTTCTGTTTGCATTTTCAATAGAAAGTTGCACTACTGCCCATCAATTTAAAGTACTCCATCAATTTGAAGCTGCATGGAAAGCAAGAGATAGAGATTTTAAAGTAAATGTTGTATTCTTGAACCCCAAGCCTGAATTTAAAAATACAGGACAAGTCAAATATCTTAGAAAATGTGTTGAGTTTTCTCCATCTAAACCCTGAGGTAGTCAAAAGATTTAAGACTGAGGAAGGTAAATGCTCTGCTCCCATGAAAGTATTCAAGAAACAGATGGCTGATAGACCTGCTGTTCCTTTTTTTGCCTCAAAGAATAGGACTTCTGTTACTTTGAAACATTTGTAAATTAGATGAAAAGATTTTGCAGATGAATCAGTCATTAGAGATGCAGGAATTTTTAATTTGTAAAACTGGCCCAGTGACAATGAGTCCCTCAAGACCTTAGTAGAAAGAAGAAGTTCCAGCATCATGGTCACACTGCAGGCACCTTTTGGAAGCTGAAGGATACAGAGGAACTGAAGCATCGCCAGAAGAGAAAGAGCCCAAATCTGCATCCAGAAAGTGTACCCTTCACAGATTGCTTCCAAAGTGTATAGCAGGAGGTATTAATTTCCTCACTGATGTGGAAATTATAAAGATGTTGTGTCATCTTTGCTTGAATATCACCCTGAGGAATCTCAAAAAGTTTTGCAAACTGCAGGAGTGTCCTAGCAAGTGCTGATATCAATAACAAGGGGAGAAACCAGATAAATTTTGAGGGATAAAGAAAATACAAGCACAGACTCTCTATATTAGCCTGTATTTAGATGGTTCCTCACACCAAAATGATTTCAGCTTTTTTATCCAGCACAAGATACATAAGAACTAAAAGATGGGATGATAAGTCCATCCATGTCCTTTACTTGCTGGGCCCTGGGGTCAGGTCTGGTGTCTTTCCTGAAATCATGAATTTTGCATTAGCAGCTCTGTGGCTGCCTAAGGCAGAGGCTGAGTTGTTTCTCCATTCCTCTTGGCCCACTATCCACTGATCACATAGTCTGCAGGATTTACCTAGCAGCAGGAGGTTTGGATTTACATAAGCGGAATAAGAGGAATGAGTCTTCCACTTCTTTGTCAACTGTTTTAGTTAATATCTGATTTTTTGGAACTGATTGTTGCCTTTTTCCATGTATTTCTCCTCCCCATGTTTACTAGGGAAGCTATGAGCCTGTCATCTGCATCCCAATATATGATGTATGTACAAACCACAGAACAGACCCAGGTCTCACTGGGGCATTTAACAGAATGCTTAAATCCAGGAAACAAATGGCATTTGAGACCACCCTTCAGTACTCTCTGTTAAGTCTCAGAGATGCCTTAACTCTTCTGGTGCTACAAATCTCAATTGTAGTGCTTTTATCTCCTCAGTCAATGCATAACAAACAACTGCAAGGGCATTCCTGACTGGCTGCTGACTCTTGCACAATCCATGTCCCTTATTGGATCCAATCCTTTATTTTGGGTTCATACCAGCCCAGTGTTTTGTATGTACCTTCTTCTTTTCATGCAAGTGATCCACATTTTCTTTCTCTTTGCTCTCTGACTTTGTACATCTCAATACCTTTTGTCATTTACTTTGAAGTTCTCTGTAAGCTTTGAGTCATTTTGATTTCAGGAAGTCCTAATATTGTCCCACTGCAGTCTGAACTACAGAGAAGTAGTTTAGCAGGCTAAAACACTCTATATTACTCACTTTTTCCTATTCATGCAGTAGGTTTGAAGCTGTCTCTTCCATTTTGTACAGCTGCACAGTACAGCATTCCTCTGCACTCAAGTTCTTGAACTTTATGCAGTTACGGGTAAGTCCTATGAATTTATCACCACATCTTTCAAAATCAGGGAGCTTAGTTTCAAAGCTACCTGAATTTGTCCCTCTCTACTAAATTGAATCATCTTGTGATCACTTACTTTGAAGTTTTATTCCAGAACCAGAGTACCACAAAGAACACATTTCAAAACCAAGTTTAAAATTACATTTGTTCCTGATGATTACATTACTATTTGGAGAAGAACCTGTCATCTCTCACAGTCAGAAATTATATGCTCTACTGCTACTAAAGAAACAGAAGAAATAAGTTTTCAATATGTATGTGGAAAATTTGTGAGCAAAAGGAGAAGTAAAGCAGCTCAGGTAGCTGACATTTTGCAATTACAGCCACGTATGTCTGTCAAGGTTTTATATTGCAGAATGGACATGTAGGAAAGGACTGGTCAAGAAACAGGATGAGCTGGCACAACATGATCAATAAAGTTAAGAGAGATAGGGAGGAAAAGAGGTTCATCAAGAGCAGGCAGAAACCACAAAGGAATTTGTTGCCAAAGTATCATGTCCTTTTTGGATTTCATCACAGTGATTCCAAATTATCAGAACTATTTATCTTTTAAATACAATTGCCAAGCTTTGTGTCCCTCTGCAAAATCAAGTTAGGTGGTCTTTACTCATTTTACACAAGCAGGTCATCTTTTAAGGCACTTAGATCTAGACGGTTTCTTGTCTAGGCACATTTTCTTGCTTTATTTCTTGCAATCTTATCATATTCGTGATATGAGAATCACATTAATGATATATGAATCACAGTAATGATACGGTTATCACATTTGTGATAGGAATCACCTTCATATTTTCTTTCTCTAGAGCAGTATATATCCCCTTAAATCAATAATTCACTTTTAATTTCTGTTTCATTGCTTGTATGTGTAGTCACATCCTTACCTTAGTTTTATCACAGGGAAGTGCTCAGCGTCAAAGATACAAATTTCATGCTTTCATTTAAAAGAGATAAAAGATATATATTTTGTAAGCATGACTTTCAGTCTACCCATGTTTGAGAAGCAGTGATAGTATTCAACCACATGAAGTGAGTAAAAAATATGAAAGGGAAATAAAGCAGGTGAGTAACATCAGCTTTGTGTAAGGTGTTAATGCCAAGGGCAGTTCCACAGGCCTCAGTGCAGCTCTGGCCAAGTGAGGCTCTGCTCTTGGAACTGGGCTTTGGGGTGGAGATTTGTGAAGCATGTGCAGCTGTGAGTGGTGGGTAGACAAAGAATTTGGCACTTCAAGATGTGTTTTGTCTCTCTTCTCTGAATGAGATTTTGTAAGTTTCCACAAGTGAGGAGGTGGCACTTTAGTAGTTATTCTCCTCTCATGATTGCCCTTCTCAGTAAACATAATGCCCTTGCTTCCATCAAACCACAAATAAACCACTGATTTAAGGAGATTAAAAATCATCAACCAGGAGTCAGACAATGTGTATATACCTGTCAAGAAATGCATTTTCTTGTAAAAATCAGCATGATGGATTTATGGATTTTGTCACACTGGAACTAGAAAGAATATCAGGACAGAATGACAGAATGACAGAATGGTAATTCAAACTCTGTCTCTCTCTGCTTTTTTTTATTTTTTTTTTTGTTTGTTTGTTTTTTTTTTTTTTGCTAAGGGCATGTTTTTTAGCACTACTGAACTGTACATGCTATTCACTAACATCTAATTGTCTAAACAAACTCCCCTACCTTCTGAGCCCAATGAAAATCTCTTGAAAAGCACAGGGTTAAACACTGGAACATCTGTTATATATATGTAACATAGTAGAGGCTTTGATACTACATCGTTCAGAGAGCTATAAAATACCTGCTGCAGAAAATCCCTCAGTCTCTTCTAAATGCCAAAAAGCAAATTATAGCTAATGAGTTTGGCAGGGCCAAAGAGATACAGAGCTTTCAGAAAGACTGTAGATGCCTGCCCAAATGAAAAATGTTTTTTTCTTGTGCTCACTGAAGTCATGTCAACAGCCTTATTTTGCCTTCCATCTGTATACAATTGCTTTTAGACACTGTTTTATAGTCCTTCCTGAAAAATAAAAAAGTTTCCACATTGAATTATCACTTGGCTGTGAATAAAGAACTCAGTTTTAAACAGAGACAAAAGACAATTTATGCATGCAAGATGAATCAAAGATGATTCAGACAAGGAGGTGATGTTGACTCAGACAATATGAATGCTTCCAAAGCTCTTCCCCATGTTGCTGCTCCATCAGACTCACGACTGTAGTACTGGTCAGCTCAGTAACCCAGGGTGAGGATCAAGGTTTGTTTCAGGATGTCTGGGGACAACAAGTGCAGGAAAGAGGCTCTTGGAGCATAATAGAGAAGCTGCTGTTCCTACTATGTGTTTAACATGTGTTTCAGCCCTAAACTTTTTCCCACTGACCACATCCATGTTGAGAAATGGGTCAATGCTATCCAGTGACTATAACTGATTGCAGTTATCCTTCGCCCTATCCTACCCTCTCCTTTCCTCCCTTCCTTTCTTTTTCCCTTCCCTTTCTTGTCCTGCCATCAGCTTGTGTTTATCCTTACCCCTATCCTACCCTCTTCTTTCCTCCTTTCCTTTCTTTTTCCCTTCCCTTTCTTGTCCTGCCATCAGCTTGTGTTTCAGGAGGAAAGAACTGGGGAGAGGGAGAGAAAAAGGAGAATTCCCTCAGCCCAGGGCCAAGGACCAAATGGGAGAAGGCACAACCTTCTCACTTGCACTCTGCCCCTGAAAAGCCAGCTTCACACAGGAGTACAGTGTTCATTCCTGCCAAAATTCAGCTTCTGAACAACATAACTATCAGTGCTCAACTACACCAGCAAAAACTTCCCAGTGATGTTTTTCCCCATTCCTATTGCCATCCTTCCTTTCCCAAGCCAAATGAAATAACAACAATAAATTACAAACATTACCACAATGTATAGTCACGTGTAAATACCATCACCCTGCTCATGAAATTCTTCTGCTCTCTGAACCTGCAGACTCCACAGTGCTATAAGAAACGGTGACATTTTTCCTCATATATCACCATTTCTGAAATGAACTTGCAGGAGTAATTGCCTTAGTTCTTGTCCTCAAGTATTCTGGTGTTTGGCTTTTCAGCCTGAGAACTTCTCAGGCAAATATGCAAACATTGCTAGGACATGATTAAGTACAGATAGAGAGGCATGAAAGCCACTGTTTACAAGAAAGCACTTATTTTGCTCTGGTTGCCAAAGTAGATAGCACCACAAAATTAAGTAGGTCAATTGTGTATTCTCCATCATAATCTCTAAGAACAAACCAATAGTTCACTTTCCAAGCACCATGCAAGATATTTGGCTGCTTGTGTGTAATTAAGCAGAGCACAGAATGGGAAAGGTTGGTCAGTAAATCAAAAAAAGGTACCTCTGGCATAATGCCAGGATTAAAATCTTTAGAAGGAATACATTTTATTGTTGGAAGGTTATTGAACGACTTGTTTTCCAGCTGGACTGGTTTTACTCTGCCAAAGCAGTTGTTCATGTGCAAGAGATACTTGACTAAGATGACTTAGTTTCTTAATTCCCCAAGATTATTACTTTTATCAATTCTTCTTTATTATTTTTAAATATTTTATGACTATTTTTCATTGAGGACAGTAAATGAGCAAGTTTCACTTTGACATAGGTGGCATCAAATTTTACACTTTTTTGACAGAATAAACTGTAAAAAAACAACATATGGAGATTACTCAATTCCCAATTCTGGAAAATAATGCTTTCAGAAAGTTCTCAAGAGTCGTAACTGAATATGAGTTTCCAATGCACTGTGGAACACATTGTTTTCCAATATACTGTGCAAAATAAAGTTAATAGATTATTCTGAAAAAAAATAGAACTGGCATTGGAACAGGCAATACCAGACTATAACTTTCCCTTTTGGTGCCCATAATTCAACAAGAATGTTGAAACATGCCAAAAAAAAGCCCCAGAAAGAATCTGAAAGTTCAAGAACATATTTAATGCAAGAGACTGAAAGAACTTAATGCGTTTAGGTTATGGAAAACGTAATTGAGGGCATACATTGACTCCAGTATAAAATTATTTCATGGAACACCACAGGATGGAAGGGATCTCAAAAGATCATCTCATCCAACCTGGTTCATTTCCAGAGTAGCCATTATTAAAAGATTGTTTAATAAAACAAAAGAAGAGACACTGAATGATGAAGACACATTTAAGATACTGAGTAAATTGCCCTTGGAACAAACTCAGTAACACATTCCTGGCTACATCTTCATCCATTAAATCAAAGAAGCAAATGCCTTCTCCAAAGATAGACTTCAGGCATCCTAAAAAGGTGAAATTGTTGAAATCTAACCCATGTTGTGACATCCAGAAAGATGGAATTGTGTTAAGGGTTCTTTTTTCCCTTAAGGTGCTGCAATATCAAGAGCTAGTAATCCATATGAGAGGCAGATAGTAAGTGATGAGCAAGATGCAGATTTGTGATTAATTCCCCTCCTCTTCAGAGCTTGCCCTGCTCTGAGCAGAGAGCTGAGAAGGGCTTAGATCCTACTGAACAGCTTCTTGCCTACCCTGAACCTGAATTCATCTGCTGTTTTTTACAAGAGGGATGAAACTGCCCTTTGCCCATGGTGGGCTGTGATCATGCTTTATCAGCTCCTGATAATTTTGGAAGACATTAATGTGGTTAGCAGTTCTCAGTCAGGTGTGTGTCATGGCTGATGGACAGTCTGGCTGTGTTTTAATTAGCAGTAAGGGCTGAATTTGAGAAAAGGGCTGTAACTGCTGGGCCTAAGTCTAGCCGGGTGGTGAGCTAGGAACACACCAGCAAACAAAGAGATGTGCTCCGCCTTTGGCTCCTCATATGTGCTTTCCTCCTAGTCCATTTGGAAGTGTGAGACAGATCTCTGTAGTCACCTCACTGCTCTTGGAAAATGTGATGGTGTTGTCTTAGTTGGCTAAAACATTCAGAAACACAGTCAGGATATTACTGTCTTTCTCCAGTTTTACATGGGTGCACTTTCAGTTTGACACAACACCAAGAACAGTGTCAACTGCCCTCAATCAAGCCTTAGTCTAACGTCATTCCTACCTGAAAGCTGAAGAGGTGAAGGACTTCTTGAATATTTCAGAAAGTTTCCCATTGAAGGTAAGGCTGAAGACCTGCCAGACCTGGAAGCTAATCCACGTGTGCTGTAGGAAACACGAGATTTGGGCTTTCTGGCAGAGTAAGCCGCATTGTTAGGAGTCAAGAAGGAAAAGCAGAAGATAGAGTCCTTTGCTGCTCTAGAGGAAATGGCCTGAGGCAAACACAGGTAGAGCAAGAATGAAGCACTTTACACTGCTTTCAGAAGCAATACAAAGAAATTGCAGGAAGAATCTATACAAATCCTAGTATTAGGCCTCAGAAGAGGTACATCTAATGTGTCATGGATTTGAGATGTCACTGGTGACAAGCAAATGTGTTAATGGCCTTATTGAAGATGATTTCTCTGTGACATAAAAGTGCTGAATTCTACTAAATTCTGCTTTCAAAATATGACCAGGTCATAGGAATTGCTGCCCGGATGTGCAGGCGTAGTTCTGTATTTTGTGCATCAGTTTTAGGGGATATCACCTAGCTTTTGTGGGTACTGAAGTGCTTATGTGAGCAGGAGAGATTGGCATTGCTCACAGGAACTTGCATACTGTGTTCAGTATCTCAGTTGTTTAAGACAGAAGGAGGTGTACGTATGTGTGCTTACAAGCAGATTAATTTCTACTGCCTTTATGGAAAGAGTGACTAGCAACATAGCAAAAGTCATGAGAGCTGCACACTGGCAGACACCTAAAAAATGTAGCAATTAAATAGAGGGGTCTCTTCCCCACCACACCAGGATGGGACATGGGAGGAAGCACCTTCTTGAAGGAGGAGGGGAGGTGAAGCTGCTGCAGGAGGGCAACAACATTTTTCCTTCTTGCCTAAATCTCCTGTGAAGTGATAGCCTCCCAGAGGGCTGGTACCATGGCAGGCAAAGAGAGCTGTGTCTTCCACAGTTGTTATGACATAGGCTAAAGAGATGTGTAAAGAGTTTTGCAATGTGATTATGTGTTGCAATGTTAAAGAGCTGTATTGTCAGATGAAATACTGTGAAGGCACCAAACCTTTTCTGGTATGCAAAACATAGTATTAGGAAAGTAATTCAGTAGCTCCTTTTAATTATTAATTTTTATAACATCATTACTTTACGTCACAATATTCCCAAGCAGTTTGGATTACTTTGTCACAGCTAGACCTTCTCCTCAGAATTTATAGCATCTTTTCAGGTATATTCTTCATGTCAAGCTGTTTTCTCTCTGTCTGTTCTCACTAACATGGCACAGTACTCAGAAAGGGTTATTTGCATGTACTTTTAAATACACTCATTCAAAACTACTGATACAATCAGACTACATGAACTATGCACAAATAGGGTTTGTGATTCCTCAGTTCTGCCATGGTTTCTTCCCTTAATGCCCTGACACTTGGATAAAGGCTCCCCAGGGCATGGCTCCCTTGTGTCGGGGCAGCACGTGGCATCCAGGGCCCATCCCACCCCCCCGTCCAGGAGCAGGGCAGCCAGGGTCACCAGGACAGCTCCAGTCCTGGGCATTGGTCACCTCGCTAGGGATGGGGACAGGCTGTGGCCGGGCTCAGGCATTGGCCCACGGGGGCAGACCTGGGTCAGGATCAGCAGGGCCCACAGAGAGATGCAGGCTGGGCTGCACCACACTGGGGTCTGTGGCTCTTTAAGGATCCAGCACCAAAGTTGTTTTCAGAGCAGCTCCCATGGGATGGATGAGCCCTGGCCACGGACCCCTCAATAAGGGATGTTGTGCAATCAGTAAGATTGGAAAAGGCCTCCAAGATCATCAAGTCCAGGCTTGACTGACCACCACATTTGTCAACTAGACCATGGCTCAATGTCCTCCCTGAATTGAGGGTCCCAATACTTGAGATGGGGCCTCACTAGTGCCGAGTACAGAGGGACAATCGTTTCCCTAGTCCTGCTGGCCACACTGGTTTTGGTACAGGCCAGGATTATGTCAGCCTTCTTGGCCACCTGGGCTCACTGCTGGCTCAAAAGTGTCCTCACACTTTGCACAGACCTGAGGTCATACATGTTGGGCGTGAGTTGCCTTGGCCATGAGGGTAGGGTAGGGCATCCTGGGCAATGTCTGATGGGTCTCAAGCCAAGCTGGCAGTCCCCATGGAACTATTCCCAGGGTCTGTGCATCTCCCTGGCTTGGAGTGGGGTGGGTGACGTACATCCATTCCCAGTGGCCAATGGGCCTGGGCTGATATTGCTGGGGAGTCTATGGTCCATGTCAGGCAGTGGGGTGAGGGCGTCAGACCATCCCTGAAGAGCTCCAGGGGCATGGGAGGAGCTGGAGCTGCCCCAGGTTAGTTTCTGGGCTGGGTGGAGGTGTTCAGATGCCACTGAGGAGGTCAAGACCTGGGGCTGAGCAGGGGCTCAGGGTGGTTCAGAGAGCAAACGCTGTGGGGAGCCTCGGGCCAGGTGTGCTGCGTTCGGACAGGAAGGGTCAGCAGGGCCCGGGCCCCACAGTGCTGGAGCTCATGATGGCCTGAACTGGCCAGAGGGCAGCAGGGGCTCCCCATGGGGGTGGCAGGGCAAGTCCTCATCCAAGGGATGAATGGGACAGCCCTGGGAGTGATAGCGCCCAGTGTCAGACACAGCCCAGTGATCACTTGGGTCCAAGGTCAAGCTGGGAAGTCAAGACAGCAGGTCAGGGACAGGGTCCAGCTCTGGATCAGTGGCCCATGGCCCAGGATAACCTGGGCTGCCAGGCAGCAGGCACTGTATCTCTGTCAAGGACCAAGTTTAAAAGCAGATCCCACAGGGCAGAGAGGGACACCTGCCATGGCTTTCCTGTGGCACCGTGCTGGCTGGGAGTCTCTTCCCACATGTCCAGCAGGAAGGGAGATGTGCACCATCAGCTGCACCATTTGTAAGCTTGCCTTAAGCCCCAGCAGCCAAACCTCTGGGAAGGGTGGATGTGGGTGCATTCAGGGCACTTGCACAGGTTTTCTTGAGGTTGAGTTCACTTGTATGAAAAACTAATGATTTTTTTCAGCATTGTCCTGGTTTTCTTCAGTGTTTGTGTGTGTGTATGGAGCACTTATATCACGATATTTCTGGTACTTCCCTCTTTCCCAACCTCCTTGCTTCTTTATCTGTGTTGCAATCTTTTCATCTGGCATCTATCATCATTCAAAGCACTGAACTCTTCCATCCACGGCACCCTGGAGCTTGTTCATGTCTAAAACTACAGCTTCCAGTAATGCCATCAGTATACTGTAGCATAGGCTTATTCTAATAGAGACTGGGTTTGATCAGTTCATTCTACAAAAAACATGATATCTTCATTGAGCCTATCACTTCATCTATAACTGTTCAGAAGTTCTCAGCAAAGCACAGTGACTTTGAATTCCACCCCAGCTTTCAGCACTGATCAAACACATAACTTGTCCTATCATTCTAACTTCACTATGTTTTAGCTTTCTGCATTTCATATTTTCATGTAGACAAAGCCATTTTGGCTTTTTGCCACTTACTGCAAGTCTAGTTGAGTGCCAACAGCAACAATACACTTAGCGACAGCAAATGTCTTTAATCCAAATAAATTTGCTAGTGCCTGGTGTCAACAGCATAAAATAAGGAACATAATGCTCTATCATTCTAAAGTAGCATTTTCAAATCTATCTCTTATCTTTAATGCCCAGTTAAGGAACATGATGAGAAAAACAAAGTTAATCCTGTGTATTTTTATTCTCATACCAAACACTGGTTTGAATCAGTTGTTCAAAATCCCACACATTCTTAGACAAATACTCAAGTGCTCATGTAAATAATGCATGAGTGAGAAGTTTGCCCTTTAAACAACTAACAGAAAATGCTTTAAAATGTAATAAAGCATAGCTTGTACCTTCATAGGCATTAAATACATACATACATATATATATGTAGGTATATAAGTATTTTCTTAAACATAGTTACACTTAGATTGTATAAAGTTAGTGTAAATCCTGAATGGGGTTACCTGTTGTATCCATATATTTGCAAAGCAATTGTCTGAGTGATAAGGACATGATGTTTTTCTTTCTCTTCTACAGCAATATCATAGAATAATGTAATAGTTTGACTTTGAAGGGTCCTTTTAAAGACTATCTAGTCCAAATTCTTTGCAATGAGCTGGTACATATTCAATTAGAGCAGATTACTCAGAACCCCGTTGAAACTGACCTGGAATATTTACAGGAATGGGAATATAAAAACTGTACTATTAATAATGGAATTATACTATGGTACATAACACTAATATAATCATATTCTTTAATTGCGACTGCAGCGCTAAATAAAAAGCAATAAATTTGGGATGAACATAAGACTGAGTTTTCTTCCTCTGTTTATGTCACCCAGCACTTCATGATTAACAAGGTGAACAGCAAACATCTCAAAATGCAACTGCTCCTTTCCACTAACATGATGTTATCCTTTTTTTATAGTAAACTATGAAATTGCCTTTTTCCTCAACTTTGCCACTTCCAGTGATTTCATTGCTCCTTGAAATTTCTAAGTGATGCCCCTTCAGCCTAGCCTGCTTCCCTGCTTGCTTGGTTTCTAGGTTGCATGCATCTGGCAGAGACAGCAGAACTTGGTGCTCATCTGGAATGCACCTTTCCTTCTTTCAACACCATCTCAAACTTCACTGCCAGTTCTCAGGAGCTCCTTTTGTGTTTGTGTAATAGGACCAATCATATTGCCATACAGCTGATTCCCTGCCTGACTGAATTTAGTAGAGATGTCTCGGGGCATTGGATTTCTTCATATATTTACAAAGGTTTTCACTTCTTTGACTTCTCCAGAAGTCTTGAGTCGCTATTTCTGTCTCTGTAACTTCTAGTTTCACTGCTTGTCCAACTTCTCCCTGATTGTTTAGGCTTCCCATAATTTCCTGGCAGTGCTCAGAATCGATTTGCATGATCCACCCACTCTGCAGAGAATTTCTTTGGCGTAACTCATTATTTATCTCATACATTGTTGTCTCCATGTTACCAAAGGTACCTCCTTTGCAGAGCTCTTTTCTCTTATCCAGATAGCATCAGGATTGATTTGCACTTACTTCTTTTTTTTTTTTTAATTTTACCAAAACCTTCTCCACAACTAATTCAGTTTAGCTAAGTGTTTGCTCTAGCTGTGTTTGTCTTCATGAGGGAAATACACATTGTCAGCAGCCAGATCTGTATCAGCATTGGGAATTCACCCAAATAAAAGCTTACAACAATTTGACATAGGCTGAAGTAGAATTCACAAACTGAAAGCTCTAATTTACCTGTGTAAACATACTTGCCCTGCTGCAGAGGCGTCAACTGTGTTTAAGAACTGGCACTGGACATTTTAAAAGATAATATTAGTAGTAAAAGAAATATAACATGTTACTGGCACAGTGTTCAGTTAAACAGAGACAGCAATATGTCACATGATCAGTTAGGTATTTTTGGAGTTTGGGGAAAATGGTTCAACAAAGGCCTGTAGCAAAACGTTTTCCCTTTTCCAACTTTGTATTTAAACAGCCCTTAAACTCCTGGCTGTTTTCCAACTTTTGTCTGCTCAGTAACAGAGAAAAAAGTTTTGATATAATGGAAAACAGCATTAACAGGTTAACTTTCAACTTTGCCTTGAACTTCTTAAATGACTGATTAACTTACTTCCTGACAGTTTATAGAAGAAATGAGGGTTGTAAACAGGACTGCTTACTTCTTTCTTATCACTTAAGTATCTGTTTAATTTATTCATCACTCACACACTAACTCTCTAGAAACAATGCAGGGTGAAGTGCTTGTGACCATGAATTCCAGTCATGCACTAGAAAATGATCAAGATAAAGGCCAAGAAACCACTGAGTCCTCCTTAAGCCATAAAAGTGTAGTCTATAGTTCAAGTGGTGTCTACAGGCACTTTCCACTAAAGTAAGCAGCCTTCAGTGTCCCACCAGCATGACAGTCATGAGTCTGTACTGGATGGGACCTTGGCAGAAAATGATCTAAGAGTGAGAAGGGCAGTAGACTCAGGAGTTTGTATTATAGTTTATCTAGAAATAGAGATGTGAAAACCCCTCCCATGACAGTAGCATAATATGTTTAAAAGAGCAAGGTCTTACTGAGAAGGAACCTCTGCCTTAGATGAAAGTCACTAAGAAAGAGACAAGCAGCCCTGTCCTGCTGAGCCTGGATAGCTCCTCGCAGGCTATGTTGATAAGGCACTCTGAATAGTGAAAATGAAGAGTAGAGAGGGATGAGAGAGTGTTTGCATACAGTCATCCTTGCTTTTCCAGTCCAAATGAGGAGTTTCTCAGGTGGGGGTTTTTTTCGGTAATTCTGTTTGATTGGTTTGGTTTTTTGGGTTTGGGGTTTTTTTTGCCAGTGACAACACTCAGGGAAAGTCCAGAACAAGGCTTCAATTTAGCATCAGATGTAAAACATGTCCTAGAGCTACTCTGAGTACTCAGCCAACATCACTGTCACTAGGCAGGTTTAAAAAAGAAAAAAGATACCTAATGAAATGTCTTCTCAGTATTCTGCGTGAATTAGCACAGTCCTTGACAAACAAATAAATGAACCTAAAACCACCTTTTTGTGTGGTAGATATACAGTAAAAAATAATCTCAGCTCTCAGGAATCTGATTCAAAGCTGGACCCATTTCTGTATTCTCCGCTATGCTCTTTCAAATTTAGTGAAAATATATAGGAAAGATTACATGAATCACCTAACATAAGAAAAATGTTACTGTGTTATTTGACAGCAATGCAAAATTGCTTCCTTCCTCTGTAATATCGTCCTCAACATTAAAACAACCTTCTGTATTATAATGATGCTCTGTAGCAAAACTACTTTCCATGTCTTTCAAGCTGTCTGTGTTAATAAAAAATTTCTATTTGCTCTAGATGTGTGGGATGTGAGCCTACTAATTAGTCTGAAAAGAAATTCCTTCTTGTAGTGTAATTTTCTGGTCTGTACAATCATCCTTTTGGGTCCTCCTTGTCAGTGCTGAGTCAAAGGCTGGTTAAAGTGGAAGTACCAGATAATGGTTCAAGAGGACAGACTCAGAGAAATTCCTCTTGCTCTTTTCATGGAAGTTAAGGATGTTTTAGCATCTCTGTTTAACCCCTCTATGAGCTGTGAAAAGTCTACAGAAAAACTCCAATACCAAAGTTCAGTGCAGCATTTTATGACAGCTGTAACAGGGAGAATCAACACTAGAAGTACTCAAAGGGGAAAAAAATAGACCACTGTTATTGTCAAAAGTGAAGGTGTACACTCAATATTCAGGGTGATTGCATGTCACCAAATGGCATACACTAGTACCAAAGAGAAAAGGAGTTTGCTCCTTCTTTAGGAAGGAGGCCAAAAGCACCAGAGAATCAGGAAAGGTATAAATACAGCTGGAAGCTGGAATTTGAAGAGTGAAGGCCACACGTCTGAAAAATTGTGTGTAAGTCCCACGCCAGTAATGATAGTACACTCAGGAACTGGAATTAGAATAGCTGTTTCGGTGCGGTGCTGTCAGCACCTGATACTTTAAAGATGACATTTTATTAAGTCAGTTGCATACCTTGAGGTTTCTTCATGGCATGAAGTTGCAGGAGCTCAGTCAGCGGTGGGATGGATGTTTCTGTGCTATGTATTTCATGCAGAGTATAAGAAGCAGTTCATTTTCTACACTGACCAAGGGAAAAGTCTCAGTGAGGGCTGCATGAGGCTCATTCTGCTGACTGCTGCAGCTGCATCACTGCTCAGGGACTTCTTGCTGTTTCTGTTGTTGCTCTAGAGTTGCTATTCTACAAATATACCCACAGACACTACCTCCTCCAGTTTTAGAGCTGCTTTGCATGATGGCTAGTTATGCCTGAATTAATTCCACAGCCTTTCAATGACTTATTTTTCAAGTGTTGTGTGATCCTCCTAAAATGTTGTGGTAATCTGTTAAATAGCCCTGTACGGTTTGGACTCTGAACCTATTTTGCTGGATGGAATGGTTGTAAGTTTCCAATTAACTAAAAATTAAGCATTAACTGGAATACTTTAATTGAAAAAAAAATGAAAACAATTAATTTTTGCAATTAGAAATTAGTAAGTAAGTACCAGTAATTAGCTCCTATAAAGTTGTACCTTGACTGTCTTTCTAAACATTCGTAATGCCTAGGGCCTTTCTTAAATCACTCAAGCATGACAATTTCTTTCAGCCACATTAACTTTCTGTAGCAAGTGGTACTGAACTTGTTCAAGTGTAATTTGCTTATGTTATGCCTTTTTGCTTACACACGTGACTAAAGTACTTTTCTCTCCATGCAGTGGCATTAGTAAGTCCCTGGTTTGCAGAGAAACATGCTGGGAATACAGATTATAGCTTTCATATTTTGTTTCTGTGGGCTGGGAGCTGCTATTGCTGCGACTGCATCAAATGAGTGGAAAGTCACCAGTCGAGCATCATCTGTTATCACTGCAACCTGGGTCTTCCAGGGTCTTTGGATGAACTGTGCTGGCAATGCACTGGGGGCTTTTCACTGCAGACCTCACCTCACTATCTTCAAAGTAGAAGGTAAGGAAGCATAATTTAACTGGAACTTACCATGTGTACTGCAAGACGTGAGCCTGAGGAGTAAAAGATTATTTTGGCTTGTGCAAGAGATTATGTTTAAAGCACTGTGATGAATATAAGTAAAGGATCTTGTAGGCAGAATATCAGAAACAACTTTGTAGGAATGATATGTGTTCCAAGAAAGACAGTAAGCTGTGCTCTGTGGTTGGTAATATGTGATAAGTATACTGGACACAGTGCCAGTAATACACTGTCAGTATCAAACCACTGTTAGCAGAGAAATGGACTAAACTGTCTGGCAGCTCTAATTTCCATGCCAAAATGAGAGTCTTGCTTGCTGGAAGGTGAGAGGGGAAAAGATAGCAAGGTCTGTGACAGCTGTTGGTGTTCTTTTTAGTATCTGAATAAATTGGAGAGCAAATAACCACATCCATGAATACTGTGCAAATACTCATATACTAGGAATTAAGTGCTAGTGTATATACTTGCTTGTATAACAGGCTAATATTAAAGATAAAAGGTGTGCTGTTTCAGAATGTCCATTTTAATGGGAGGTGTTGGATTTGTAAGCCATCTATTGAAGTGTAAAAACAAATGGAGGCTTCGTGCCTTATGTCAGAAACAACTTTTCTCAGAGACAGGGGCTAACTGTAAATGTACCATGTAATGTGTTTTGTGTTCCTCTCTATGTGTAAAGCAGTAAATGAAGAGGTTTGGTTTTTATTTGCTGTGAAGCCTTGTGACAGTAGGCAAGATAGTGTTTTCAGTGAAACTGTGTGCAAGCACTCATGAGGGCCTCGGCAGAGGGACTGCTCTCCCTGGACTGGACAGCACACAAGCAAGATGGAGTCAGACTAGAGTAGGAAAAAATGCATTAAGACACCGGTATTTTAGGGAGCCAGAAAATAAACCCAGGCGAGACATAACCAGTCTCCCAAAGCTTTTATGAGCCCAGAAAGCACAATTCTGTTAAGATAATTACAGTGAGTGACTGAATGAAATATAAAATGTAAAGTTGCATGGTTGTTACCTTATGGTATGTTATATAGACAGGGTCATAAACTCACATGTATATGGAAACATGGAAGCTTGGGTATGTTCCACATCCTTACCTTTTTTTGCCTTTCATGCCCTTGGCACATCAGACTATGTGATGTGACATACAGATCAACTCTTACACATACAGATGATTTTGAGATAAAACCCGGCATCATTTCTCTGCATGCTTTGTGATGCCCTGTTTCGAATAATCACAAATCACACATGAGAGATGTGAATGGATAAGAAGAATTTTACTTCTTTTAAAGAATGTTGTTTGCCAAAACTTACTTAAAAGGTGCAGAAACACACATTCTTTTGAAAAGTGAATATGATATTTTGCAAATAACCATTTATGCATTATTTATGCCAAGACTTAAAGAACGAAAGCCAGCTCTTCTTCTCAGGTATTGTTTAAAGCAATGTAAAGTAACTAGAAAGAACCATTATTGCTATTGTTAGTAGCACAAAATCTGCTTTCAGAATAATCAGATGTAATCTATTTGCCACTTTGTATTGTTACCATTATGTTGATCACTGTCTAATTGAAACTTGAATAAACAGAATATGAATGTTATGCATGTATCCTTTAAATATATACTTAAGCGTATGAGTAAGATTTTGCATACTTGTTTTTTAGAGGAACATTGACAAGAAATTCACAAATTAAAATAGCACACTCTTGTTCAAGTAAGAGAGTAACAAGCTGCTGTAATGACATTTAGGAAGTCTAATTTTAACTTGCCAGTGCATGCACCAGCAAGGGGTAATGTTACATGTAGCACAAACACTACTGGGAAAGAGTGAGGTATTTAGTTTGGAAAACCTGCTAAACATAAACTCCTGATAATCCAAGGAAAACAAGAGTTCAACAGGGAAAGGGCTTTGCACTCTCACTCTGTCATAGATTGTAAAACAATAAAATGCTCAGATTAAAGAAGTAATGACCTCTCTGTCCTCAGAGCTTCACTATATCATTATACATACTGAGGCCAGGGAGGGCTAGCAATATAACTTTTCTTCACGTTCTGCACGTACATCATTTTATGGAATCTATTTGCAATTTTTTCCTATAGCCAAAGACAAATTACACAAGTTCCTCATTCCATTCCTATCTTTCCACTTTCAGGTTACCTTACAGAAACTATTAGCAGTAGCAGCAAGAGTAGCAGTAACAGTATTATGTTAGTGTAGTATGTCACTTCTACTCCACATCATTCCATCATTAAAGGTTTAATTGCAATTTTTGTGAGGATTTTTCAGGGGAGGCTTCTAAATGGGGTCTATGAAGTTTTAAGATTTTTTTTTTCTGTTTTTCACAGCAAACAAAAAAACCCCAGATTCCAGAGGCCTTTCTCTGAGCGGGATTACCCTGCAGACACAGGCAGTATGTAGGTATTTACCAGAACTGACTTTCAGCTCGAGGACCAGTTGTGCTGATAGGAGTGTAGCCAAGGCAGTGAGAGCTCAGCTTCTGCAACCCAGCCCAGGTACAGATGTTGAGGGGTTCATGTTTCTGGAAGTCTGGGTTAGCAGAGCTACGCTGCTAATGGGATCCAAAGCTAGCTGGGCTGTTGCCAAATGGACATGTGCATTCACATGTACAGCCATGGTGTGCTCTGCTGCAGTGACTGAAACATTCAGATGAAAGATCTTAGAGGGAGATCCTGAATGGCAATGGCATTGTAGCTACAGTCATTTAAGGCAATGTTTGTGGGAAGAAGCAATATCTTTTATTAAATCAACTGCTTTGGGAGAAGTATGCAACAAAGTAATTCATCAGATCTGACACAAATACAACAAGCTTCAAGCTAAATATTATCTGGGAACATTGTCTCTTCAGTAAACTTGATTATGATTATCAGAGCATCAGATACACCCATGGAAACTGTATGACTAAAACCAAAGGACCATTACTCACAAGCATAAACTCACACAGTCAATAAATGCCAGAAATTAAAACTCCTAGTGAGACAATATTATTATTATTATTACTCAGTTTCAAAAAGAGTAACATTTGATTAACCACTCAGTCCTTGTCAGTAAGAAAGATCCACAAAGACCCTTCAAAGCATGAGCCTGAGAACTGAAGCTCTGTAGTCGTGAACTCCAGAAAGATACTGTCTTTTTACAACAGAGTTTCCACCCTAACTCCCCAGTGCTCCACAGGCAGTAGTTAGCCTCTCTTCTCATTCCTCTCAATGTATATAATTCTAAATTCTTACAGTCACAGAATTATCCAGATTTGACAAGGACTATCTTTTAGCTATCTAGCATAGCTTAGACACTTTATTTAGGTATTTTGATTTGGTGATGTTACAGAGAGCAGTTTCATTCACATAAAACACAGAATTGTAACTGAGCTGTGTCCACATATGTTTTCTATGACACTTCCTTAGTGTGTCAGGACAGCTACTCGGCTTCTTCAAACAATTAATTTGGCATTTCTCATGCCTTGCCTACAGCACTGCTTCACGACTCCTCTGTGTGTTCTGATTTTCCGTGACATGAGTTCACGGAGGTGTACCAGAAACTAGGAGAAATCTGCTTCCTTGAGCCTTTGTTTTTTTGAGCCCCAGATCTCCTGCTGGCATGTTCTTAGTGCCTCTTTTGGCAGAGCCTGATGGGGCAAATAGTGCTATCCTGATGGTAGCAAATATGGAACAGCAATGCCCAGATATTCTGGGTCACATCAGCAAACAGATTCAGAGCTGCCTTTTCATAATGCCACCATGGCGATGCAACTAAGCAGTAGAAGGAAGCTGATACAAGGCAACTGCTATAGCAGCACCTGTATCCGGAACAGCCGGAAACTTGCTGCCAGGGAAAACACACTCTCCGTTTGATTGGTGCAAGTCAACGAGCCAGCCAGATACACACATGGCAACCAAGGCCAGCCTTCTCCTCAGCCTAAGAGGAGAGCACTTACTGCTAGATCCCCCAGCGGCCAACACTACGGCTTTACACCCACCCTAAGGGGATTTGCAGGGGTTGAGGCTGCATGAGGGCTGGGCACAGAGACGGTGTTCCTGCTCCCTGCTGCTTGGCAGACCCCCACGCCCTGCCCTGCGTCCCCTGGGGCCGGCGGGCGGCGGGCGCGCTCCTCTCTCCATGGTGCTGCAGGAGCGGCCCCGGGGAAGCGCCGGCCGTGCCCGGGGGTGGTGCTGCCCCGCCCGGCTGGGCACAACCAGCTCACCAGCTCCCTGGAAGGCGGAGTGCCTCGCCCCGGCTCCCCCCGGGGAAGTAGCCCCAGGAGAGGAGAGGTTGAACTGTACCCAGAGCCCGCGCAAGCAGCAGCTGTGTTGGTTTTGGGGGGTCGCAAGGGAGGGGGCCGGGCCGTCAGCCAGGGGTGAGTGGATTCAGCTATCATCAGGAAGGAAGAAATCCACCGGGAAGGCTTTCTTCTGGCTGATGGCCAGCCACAGGGGACTCTGCCGAAGGGTGCTCCGGGCAGTCACAGGGACAGAGTCACGGGGGTTGTGATTTAACCCCAGCTGGTAAGCACGCAGCTGGTCATTCACTTCCCAGACACCCTCCGCGGGATGGCGAGGAGAATCAGGAAAAGATAATACCCGTAGGTTGAGGTAAGGACAATATAATAATTGAAATAACACAAAATATAACAATAACAATAGCAGTAATAATAATAACAGTAGGAAAAAGAGAGAGAGAGGACTAAAACCCAAGACAAAGAAGTGATGCACACTACAAATGCTCACCACTCACTGTCCAATGCCCAGCTCATCTTTGAGCAGCAATTAGTCCTTCACAGACAAAGCCCCCCCAGTTCATGTGCTGAAGATGATAGTCTGTGGTATGGAATGTCCCTTTGGCTATTTTGGATCAGCTCTGCTTTCTCCCAGCTTCTTGTGCACTTCCTCGCTGGCAGAGCATGGGAAACAGAGTCCTTGACTTAGGATAAGCACTACTTAGCCACAACTAAAACAACAGGGGGTTATCAACATTATTCTCACTCTGAATCTAGAACGCAGCACTGTACCAGTTAGGGGGAAAAAAAGAACCCTGTCCCAGCCAAAACCAGAACACAGGATCCAATGTTAAGGTTAGAGGATAACTGTGCCAAAGAACCTTCCTGTTGCAAGCAAATCCTTCTAGGAAAAGTGCAAACTGAAGGGAGGTATGATTGATCTGTGTTTGCTAGGCTGTGCCACCCCTCCGTTAAGCTTTTCTTATGAATGAGTACAGCATCTATTTGGTGACTTAGAAAACCCAAGTCAAAACAGCATTGGCAAAGTTGTGTCAATATGAAAGGAAATATACACTAGGATCAGTAGCTCAAATTTGGGAAAGGGGACCATGAAACATAGACAGAACTCCTCTCAGTCTTTTTAAAATGGCTTATTTTCCATGGCCTAATTTCTTAAAGTACTCTGTATTTTTCAGCAGGCGGAAGGATCACCATTTGGACGGACTGAAATGCTGATTTCAGCATGGGGTCTTTTGTATTTGCATAGGAATAGGATGTCAAATCCTGGTAATGAAAGGTTCTCCACTCTCACAGTGTGCCTCTTCATTGTAGCAAGGTTATTTCTGAGCTCATGGCCTCACTTCTGACATTAGATGGCCGAGTCTGTTCCCACAAACAAGAGAACCTGAAACACATTTAGTTCCTAGAGGAGGTTGGTAATGTGCTAGAGGTCACTAAACATCACGGCTATATACAGCAAATACTTTTGGAATCTCTTATATTGCATATCATTGCTCCCACCCCAAAAACTAATGAATAAAGCAAATTAAACAGTTCAGCCTAGGTAGTTAGTCAGAGACATACCATGCCTTATTATTCAGCTGGTTTCAAGTAAGAAAAGGAGTTGATTCATATGCAGCAGAGCCATTCATGAAGCAGCCTCTGGCAGAACACATATGAACTGAAGGAGGTGGCTAACTCCCATGTATCCAAGAAATTTTTCCTCAGGGAGCTCCAGCAGCAGTTTTGCAGTAGATACAGAGCAAAATCCAGGGTTTTCAATGGGATGGTAAGTTCCAGAGGAAACCCCCCAGAGGCAGAACAACTCTGTGAAACCTGGATTTGTGGATCTCAGAACTGACATATAGGTTAAAGATTTTGAAGTGGTTTTCAAGGATTTCTGCTGCCAAATATTGCCTTCTGTTTGAGCTCTTTGAATCCAAGATTTTAATCTATACGCTCTGAAAATCCATGAATCTAAACCACAATGAATCACTGTTTACTGCTGTTTACTATGAAGGTTGTCTGGCTCTGGCCAATTACTTGGACCAGAGTAGTCCAGAGCTGTGGGCAGACTGGAAAGAGATGTGCCTGCTGGGGAATCTGCAGCCAGAATGATATGGAAAGGGAGTCCAAGAACTGCAGGACTAGATTGCACGGGGCCAGATGGAAAATACTGAGGGTGGAGCCTTCAGAGACTGCTGCCAGTTTTGGAGAAGCTGGTGGCAGGTTACAAAGTACAGATTCTGACAATGCTTTAAAATCTGCAGAGTTACAGGAAAACACAAGACCTTGCAGGCCAGTCCTGCTTTTTAGTTCATTTACACCTAGCAATTTGACAGCACCTCTGCAACCCTCTTTTTGTGCTCTGAGCCTTCTGTCTTCCCACTGGACAAGGACAGAGGTTACAGTGCTGAGATTTTTTTCACTTTTGTCTGAATTTGGTGTCTAGACAGGAGTAACGTTGCTTGTGCTTCTCTTCACTCTTCATTTTAAAGACTTTTGCCACCCAGAGTGGTCTTCATTTTAAGAAAATCACTGAGGAAACTTGAAAGTTGGAAAGTGCTGCTATTTGTTAGTGTGGTTCCCATGCAGCTGGTGCAAGGACAGGAATGCAAATCTTGTTATTTGGGCATTATTAACAAAACTCTTTCATCTTCTAATACTCGCATCAGGATAGATTGTTATCTCC
This sequence comes from Drymodes brunneopygia, assembly GCA_013400955.1. Taxonomy (NCBI): domain Eukaryota; kingdom Metazoa; phylum Chordata; class Aves; order Passeriformes; family Petroicidae; genus Drymodes; species Drymodes brunneopygia. The sequence continues at coordinate 33,103 of VZTZ01010392.1, read as the reverse complement.
CCTTTGCTTTTAGCTTTCTTTGATTACTGCTACATAGCAGCAGAGAGTGTACTGCAAAATGAATAGGACTCAGCAGTAATTGGCATGCAGCCAATGTCTTAAAATATCTCTGTTCAAACAGGTTTTGTACCCTGGTCTGCCTTGAGAGCACTGAGGTGGGTGAGGGGAGCTTCCCTCTGGCATATGTTGAGGAGCTGAAGGCCAATGTCCCTCTTCTTATCTTTTTAGCAGTCATGCAACAACCAGAGCTTCATTCAAAGTTCAGAGATACAATCCATTTCATTTTCACAAGTCCCTGCAGCAGGAGGGGAAAGGAGACCTGGCAAAACCAGCCATGATAGGCAGAGGGTAAAAGAAGGAGACTGAAGTGCTGAATTTGTAAATCATTAAAGCTGATGATTTTGAAATATGCACTGCTGAGATTCAAGTTCTTAAATATTTAGTTTTCTATCATGGAGTGGTTCAAGGCAGAGGAGAGAAGCTAAGCAAATACCTTGCTTATGAGAAAGAATATGGGGAAAAGTACGGGGAAAATACATGTACCTAAAAATCTCTCCTACAGTTATCACATGGAGTTGGCTAGGCAAGTAAGAGTCATGTGCCCACTGGTGGAGAAAGCAAATCACTCCACAGTCAGTAGGGATATTAAATCCCCTAATGGCATGTGTTACCCTATCTCTCATAGTACTTACATGTAGTTTTGCAATGTAAAGCAAGATGCCACATGAGCACAGCTGTTTTATTAGAGATAGGCACATAGAATTCCTCCCCATATCCCACATGCATCAAGTCCCACAGTGTCTGGTTTTCCTTATAAGCTTTCCCTGGAATGGGTGCCATGGGACACTCTGCTGGTTTAGAGGCTGGTCAAGGTTTTTCATTGACTCAAATCAAATGCTTGGAGCAGAGGAGTTGCAGGGGCAACTCAGGGCTTCAGAACCCCACTTTTTCAGGGTACTTGACGCAGTCCTGGTGCCAGTACTGTGAGGGATTTCTGACTGTGCCCGGTAGATTCCTATAATCCACCCAGTCTTCTCTCTACAGATGACATTGAGGGATCCTCTTCAGGGATGCATTTCCTAAAACATCCCCTCAGATATCTGTGCCTTAATGTAGGACATTCTTAAGTGCCAGAGCACTTCTCCATTGCTGTACAGAGAACATTTATATTTTCAATTCAGCAAAGCACATGCTGAAAATCAGGTACATGCAAAGTCCCCTGAGAACATTTCATTCATACCTCCCCTTAAATATCTTGTGCTGGTCACCCAGACGTTTGCCACTTGTATTTCTAAAAAATTACCTGAAACAGTTGAAAAAGCAGAGGCACTGAACACTTCTAAAAACCATGCCCAAATCTACCGACACATTCATTTGACAGTTATGTTTCTTTTTTACTGTTAACTTTTCTAAAGAAAATGTGCTGGAGGTAAATAACTAAGCTCTAGTAAAACACCTCCTGAGGATTAACTTGCTTAAAGACTTTAAGAATCTTTAAAGAATTTAAAGAATCTTTAAACTCCACATCCTGAGCTAAGATATGTTGCACTATTGAACAGTTTTCTATAAGCAAGACTTCCATGTGGTAGATTTTAAAACTGTACACCATCAACTGGATATGTCATTAATATTATTTTATAAGATTATTTTAGATTAGACTCCAAATTTTTGCTTCTAGCCCCACCAAAAGTTTATCATACAGACTCTATTGGTGTTTGAAGGAGTATGAGTGCATAACCTGACAGTCAAAATGAGAAGCAAAACTGAGCACTTGAAGATTCTCATTCATATGCTTTCAGAATAATGTATGCTGGTTTTCTACCAGGTCCACTCTAACAATTTTTATAGTTACTATTACTTTTGTATCCAGCTAAGATGTGAGGCTACTCTTCTGCAGATACCAGTCAGAAACAAAGATGTGTCTAGGGTTCCTATTCAGGGCAACACACACTGAATCATATTTCCAAAGGAAACGAGAGCTCAGCAGTTCTAAATTTCCTCTGTAGGTGGAAATCTGCCAAAATCTTGTGTTGTTTGGAGACAGCCTTTTCCTTCTTCACAAATGAATTTCTAAACAATAACACAGAATGTCACATAAAAGCCTTTCTATTGATATTTCATCCTGTAAGCAGCAAAAGCAGAAGCGAACCCTGGCCAGTAAGAAACAGTGAAAGTGGCTCCCTCTCCATGTCTCTGCGTGGTGTTTATTGGTGCACGAGGAGAACAGGACTCTCGGGATGTACAAACAGCTCCTCCACTGCAAGCTCACCACATACCCAAGCTGCTGCCCCAGACCAGCATCCCATCCCAGCAAACATCACACCACATCCTGGGCACTGAGTCAGCCACCTTTTGGTAATAATAGAAATAGTTATCTCACAAAGTGGGGAAAAGAGGTAATTTAATTAACTAACTAACTAACTAATCATTAATGGCATCTGGCTTTTCCATATCATATTTTTGATGGAAATGCTCCACCTTACAAAGCAGATGATAATCTATATTCTAGCAAAATTAATGCAACAGACAATTTTACTTTAATTTACACCACCTTTCAACATCCTCATGCCACACAGTTTTGTTTTACTCAGTGGCTATTACAAAACCTCCAGTATCATGCTTACTTAATATTGTCCCTAGAAACTCAGTTCTTCATTTTCAAGCGTCAGTGCCTCTTGTGCCTCAAGGCTCCGATTCCCTCCATGGCCAGGACACCCTGCATGCCATAGCCACACTTGGCCTGTGTTTCACCCAAACCATGGCTCAGCTAATCCTTCAGAGCAGTAAAGCTCTGCTACCCTGGCTGGTGGTGCTGGTCCCTCTTGAGGGGCTGTACTTGGCAGACCAGGGGGGAAGGCAGGAGGAGAGATGGCAGCTAAAGCCAGCAGGTTGCAGGGACTGTCTGCAAGCAAAATGCTCCCCAGACTTTTATCTGAGGGGTGCAGAGGGCTGTGAGGGGGATGTCTGCACAGTGTGGTGAGTCCTTCCCCTCTCTCCCCTCGGCAAGCACAGAGCAGGACACACTGTGAGTTAAAAGAAAGAAGTCAACATTTCCAGCCAAGGTACTACTTCACTCAAGCCTGTTTGCCAAGTGACCTCGCTACCTTCTTTGGTTAAGGTTAAGAGAAATGTTGTTGTTCAAAGAAGAAAACAAGTGGAGGTGTTTTCCCCCCTCACCCTTCCTGTCTGCAAATTCAGGCATCTCTGGTCTGCATTCCTTGTAAACAAATGAAGGTGCTTTTGTGGAGCCTGTTGATAAGATGTACTCCACACCATTCCACATCCCACCAACACTTATTATTATTTTTATGTATGCAATAATATGCAAATGTTTGAGTGCTTCCTAAGGTCACTCACTACTTGTGCTGCAGTGCGGTGATTGCTCTGGTTACTGCAGAGGCCTAAGGGCAAGCTCAAGGCAGAGTAGGACAGGACAGGTTGTCGGGACCAGCTGATAAGATTTTCACCTATCAGCAAGGTCTGTGTGTGCAAGACTCAGATACAACCTGGTGAAAGCAGAGTCAGGGAGATAGGAATGGCTTTCTCCTGGGAACAGTTTGCACAGAGATAAAACACCTGCAGTCAAGGAAATGTCTGGTGTCCAACAGCTGGGTCATGGGGCAGGAAGAGAAAAAATACAGGGACTGCATCCATCCAAAACACATCAGATCGTTAGGAAAGCAGCAAATGAGTCTGCAAGGTGCCAGGCTCTGTCTTGACCTAATGGTGACAACTTGGCCACCACTTTTGGTACAAGAGGGACTGGACCCAAGTTCTCAATTTCAGCAAAATCTACCCACTCAACTGGGAGAAATTGGATGATTTCCAAAAATTTCTAGCATTTTAAGCATGAGAATGAGTCTTATCTAAGGACTCTGAGTGCTTTCAACCACCTGATCTTTACAGTTTTGAACCTTGGATAATATAAAAAATCTGTATCTAGCAACAGAGATCCATGTTGTGCCCCCTTGCTCATGCACAGTCACAGCACATGGTTATAGCTCCTAATACTGAAGGAAAAGCACTGCTGAACGAGGGACAGAAACTAGGAAGCAAAGAAAAGTGTTTAAGACCTACAAGACTCCTGAGAAGATCTTTAAAAGAAGAAGGAATGATGAAGAAAAGTCTGCTCCCAACCAAGATTTATTTCTATTATGCATGAGTCATTCAAAGTGGATTTTAGAGCCAGAGGTTTTTTTCACTGGCATTGCTCACTTTTCTCAGTAAGTGAAAGAAATAACATTACTTCAGGGTCTGAAGTTCACTGGGTTACATCTGCTTTCATTCAATTCTACCAGCAGCAGTATTTTTGTAATGAATTTATTTCTTTTTGTTATCCTTTTCTCTCAACATCCCTGCAGCCTTACTGTCTCCTTCATGCCGCTAGCAGAGACAGGATCATAAATTAGGTCAGTGCTATGTCTGACCTGGTAGTTGCTTAGGTAATCTTAAATTTTTATAATCTATCCTCTCCTTTGCCTCAAAACATCTACCTTCTCTTGTCCAAATAACTCACTGGAAACTCAGCAGAAAAATAATTCCCTCGAGCTTCTGGTCAGCTGTGGGGGCTGTGTAGATGGACCAGCAGGGATCAATGCAATAGCTACAGTCTTCTCAGTTGAAATCAGTTAATGCAAATTGATTGTACTGTTTTGCAAAAGAAAACACAAACAACGAGGCTTTTGAAAATTAGTTTGTCTGTAAGATGTGAGATGGCTTCTGTCTGGCGCAAGCAAAGTCTCTGCTGCTGTTGTGTGTCCACTTTGGGTACTACACTTGAAGCATGGTACAGAATACTTGGAAAGGGCACACAGATGAAAGCAACTAGAATCCCTCAAGTTTATGAAACATGATCTATGAGGAAAGACTGGGAGAGCTGAGACTGTTTAGTCTAATGAAGAGTAGACTAGCTGTAGGCACAGAGATAGTGTTCAAGTGCGTAATAAGTGGCTGAAAACAGGAAGAGAATAATCAGTTCCCCAAGTCCAGTGGTAATACCACAGGAAATGGTAAGACTGGATTACCACAAAGAATTTAAAATTAGCAGTTTTTTCATTCTGCCCTAAAAGCAGCTGCCATTTTTTTTCTGTCTATGGACAGCCTGCCTCTAACCCTTAGCTTACTTGTTACTGTGCAGTTATTTTACTCTTACCGATATCTTACCTCCAATACCTATGATGCCTATGATACCTGAAGCAGCTCAGCCTTATACCCCATGTTCAGTTCTAACTGCCAGACGTGAAATGTGCCCCTTGATGTCCTCACTCCTTCTCTGTCCAAGACTCCCCCTCGCGTCCTGTTAAGGTGGAAAGCCGTAATTCAGAAAATATAATTTATAAAGTATTAAATGTCCACTTCTCAGTAGCTTTTGGTCTACAAAAGTCTTTTAGTGGCTCCCAGACCACTTTAGACTTCAGTGGTGTAAAATGTTGTGTGTTAGCTAATCACCCTGTGGTCACTTTATAGTCAACAGGAACAGGGAATCTTGTTCCCTTCTGGGACAGGTTTTGTCTTATCCCTGGCCCATGCCTACAGCAGGTCAGAGGAGCAGTCTAGACAAGCAATTGACAGTCAAGCAGATGGATGATTAGTGAAGGTATGGACATATTAGGCAGGATTCAACTGAATCCTATCCTGACTCAGAAGATATCTGCAGATGGATCCCCATACCTCAGATCAGTTGGATGTAATTAATTCCTAGAACTTTCAATCCAGACATGAGTGCACATGGAAAACCATTTCCTTCTCTCCTTCTGCAGCTAATTTTCCCTTATTTCACATCTCTCCTCTCTCTTAATCTGTGCCTGAAGGGAGCAACACTTTCACCGACAGCTGCTGCAGGGACAAAACACTGCAGCCTTTGAATTGGCACCTCAGATCAAAGAGTCCTTCTTCATCCCACAACATTCATTCTTCACTGAATAGACCTTTATCTCACCAGGACTCAGACTGTCCCTGATGTGCAAAGCCTTGTCACCTCTGCTTTCCCCACAGCTCAGGTCTCCTACTGAAATCCATGTTCTTCTTTAGCTGTAGTGTGGAGATGAGCGTGAGTACGGAAAACAAGTCTCTGGTAGGCATTTGCTGAGAACTGGCATCTCACTAACACAAGAGGTTGTGCCAGCTATTTCAAAAACAGCCAGTCATGTATTGCTTTGATCAAGTTTTTACATTAAACATACTCTGTGTGCTCATGTGTGCACACAAATTCAAGTTGTCCCTTGTTTCCCTTGTTAAAGGTGCTGCACTTCTTGAAAGGCCCTCCACAAATCCCAGACTGGTGGAGAAGTAGTTACAGTGGGAAAAAAGGCTAATCAGGAGGAAGGGCTCGTTATGCTCAGTTTTGAAGGCTATCTCATTACCAGGCAGCTCTTAGGAATCAATGGACATTTTCATAAAGTGTTTAATAGTTAGAGTGAACTGAAAGTCTCTAAGCCCTTTCCAAAGGAGCCCTTTGTTGAGACGTTGGAAGTATATGACTGGCTGGAGTCAAATAAATTAGTCATCAGATAAATCAGTCATGCCAGCTATGAGAGTGACACCAAAATAAACAGAATGTTTTAGTCCAATCCATGAAACAAAAGGAACTGCAAATCTCATTTAAAATGCCCCCATGTAATTGATGCATAATTGAGCTTCTAAACATGAATGCAAGTGTGCTGATCCAGAGTTTGTGACAATGAAGATTGTATCTTTGAAAGTAAATGGGGATCTCCGGATGCAATTAAAAGTAATTTTTGGGTTGCTAGTTCCAAGTTCCTACTGGCAAAATCCAAGAAATTCAAAGCCTGAGTAATTCCTAAATTACTGCAGTTTTGATGCCAGGGAAACTCCACAGATTTTGATGGAGTTACATCAGACTCAGACTTCATGAGGCCAACAGAACTTACTCCTTTTAGAAACAGATTTTCAAATACTTCAAAAAGAAAATGTCAGAAAAAGTTTGTAGAAATCACATTCTATTGATACAAGAACAAAATTTGGGGGATGTGCAATATATGGCAACATCAGTTGGGATAAGGCAACACGAGTGTTTTATCCAAAACATGCTGCCTGAAGTAATCTATTTTACTAGTCTAAAATACACAAATAGTCTGAAGTCTTTTAAATTTTTCTTGTCCTAAAATACTGACAAAATAATACCGGTGATGTTCTTATAATTAGTCCGCTTATACTTACTATTAGCTCATATATTAATCATTATTGTAATATAAAATATTTTTTTAAAGCTACTTCTTTTACATGTGTCCTTACACCACTCCTCTTAATGCCTGTTATTCTGGCACAGGACACAAGTCCTGGAAGGGAAGAAACAGGGCATGTGAAAAACAAGCAGTATGACTGGGCAGTAGCTTGTGGGAGAGAAGAAGCACTGCTTTTAATTGGATTGAGGAAGTTAAAAATGTTGTGAGAAAGCTTTTCTTATCTACTTGGTGTTTGTTTCCCAATAGATGCTATTTCGGCCCAAAATACTATACTCTGGGTGCTTTACATCAGTTACCTGAAGATTAAACAGATTAATTGGCCTTGTGCATAGAGGATTCAATTCTCATGGGCTTCAGATGTCTGCACTGAGATCTGGCAATGTGATCAATAGTAGTTCTTAAGTTTGGTTTCTTTTTTACAGTAGTTCACATACTGTTGAATTCCATATCTAGGTTTTAATTCCAGCAATAAAGTTACATTCTTTCTCTTGAAGGATAAAACTGCATTTGCATTGGAAAGTCTGTGCTGCTTTCATTTTTACCATAAACCACAGAGATTTTAGAACTGACAAGGACTAGAAGGAAAATATAGCTCTGTGGGGTGCTTAGGACATTTGTGAATCTGATTCTGCTTCCTGAGATATTTTCCCTGCTCAGCGGTCATCTGTATTCACATATTTGGGGCAATACATCTCTCTGATGCAGGGCTCCTCAAAGGAACCAACCAGAGGTGTTGTGCTCTATTTGCACTTATCAGGAGCCACGGAAACCTGAACAAAAGCTGATTGCCTATTACTGGCTTCTAGGAGTACGTCCTGTAATTGGCACTGTGCAAACACAGAACACAAAGCAGCTCTGTCCCAGAGTATTTATAATCTAGGGAGTGAACTTCAAAAGAAGTGGGTAGGTTTATGGCAAACTGGAGGAGAAGGAGGGAGGTAGAACAAGTGTTTCACAAAAAGTAAAAGAAAAAAAATTTTTGGATTGGTGGGGTTTGTAGGCTCTTTGCCAGGCTGCTCCTCCAGGGCACTGGGAGTTACTCCACTAGTCACTGCTGTATTTCTTGGCTTGGAATAATTTCTGTCAAAATCAAGAAGGTACAGAACCCCATCTCTCCATTTGAAATGTTTTATAGCTTACAGCTCTTTGTCATCTTGAAGAAAAGGATGAAAATGTCCAGTCAGACTGCACTCAGAAACAAGGCAGAAGCTAGAACCCTTTGTCACAGCTGGACTACAAGATAAGAAACCATATCTGTGACAGCAGCAGCTGGGGACTTGGTGAACTCGCTTCTCTCCAGTGCCTATGGGACTTGTAGACCTACTGGAATGAGTCCAGAGGAGGGCCACTAAGTTGGTCACAGGGCTGAAGCACTTCTCCTATGAAAATTGGATGAAATAGTTAGGGTTGTTCAGCCTGAAGAAGGGAAGGCTCCAGGCCTTACAGCAGCTTTCTAGTACCTAAAGGAGGCCTGCAGAAAAGCTGGAGAGGGACTTTTCATGAGAGCATGCCATGGCAGGAAAAAGGGGAATGACTTCAAGATGATGGAGGGCAGGTTTAGATAGCTCTAAAGAAGAAATTCTTTACTGTGAGTTTCTTGAGGAGAGGACATTTGACAACAGAGATTTTCCTGGGACACAAATGTCTTTAAATTTTATTCTATTCAAACAACAAACCCAAGGTTGAGAAGAAGATGTGTAGAGAACATTTTTGTAACTGTATAAAAATGAATGTCTTGATCATACAGATTCTCAGTAACCATTGCAAAGGCAAAGAGTCTCAGTGGAGGAGATTCCTCACGCTGTCCCTTCCAAAGTTATTCAGGAGGCTGTCAGTTGATACAACTGAGGAAGTGATAATGATAGTCATCCTCATCAATAATGTGCTCTTAATTGCATATTTCAAGACCTCTATACCATAAACCAGTTTGGACTTTCCCTTTTGATACAATTCATGCATCTCATACTGTTCTTTTCTCTTTTGGAAAGTACATTTTGATGTAGACACCAGCCTGGTCCTAATTATCTGACCAGGAATGAGATGAGTAGGCCACTTATCCAAACTTCTGTGTTATACCTAGGAAGAAACAGATAATTTCTTTGATTTTGTATGTTGCCTTTCTACTAATAATTAATTTATAGAATCATAGAATTATTGAGGTTGAAAAAGTACTCCACGAGCCTCAAGTCCAATCTTCAACTTTTATCATCATCCCTTACATGTATATGACAGAAGCTCTTATATAGCCAGTTACAGCAGAAACTAGGGTCCAAGAAACAACTGTTAGGAGAAGAATTTTACATAAATATATCAAGAATTGGCCTGCTGGCAGGATTAATGAGTTTGATGTGGTCCTCTAGGATAAACTTTCCTGAAAATTTGATTTGGGGATCCACAAATTACTGTCCACACAGAACATCAAACTTTTCTCACACACAGAGAAAAAGGAGAGGGAAGTGTCACTTTAGTCAGGCACAGGTGTTTCTTCTTTCTCCTGTTCCCCTTGCTGTTTATGCTGGCATGATCAACTGGAATTTATTTGGAAAGAGGAGAGGTTTTACAGTGGATAATCCCTTTTGTCCTTAAAATGCCTACAAACCTTGTTGTTTATCTGTGTTTTTTTTTTTTCTATGGATTTATTCCTGTTTCTAGACATTCAAAAGTTCACTGGTAAAAACCTAAAATCATATCATTAGGATATTCAGTTCAATTATTACTAAGACATGTAAGAGTATACAAATCTAGTAAGGTTTCCACAACTTGTAAAACATTATGAAGGTTTCTTCATATGTTTCATTTGAAATGCTGTCTTGCACAACCCTTGGGTGCTAATGCATGTGATTAAAGTTTAAACTTACACCCAGCACTTGTTAATCTGCTTACAGCTTCCCTCAGCATGATCAGTGAAAAAGTATACACCAAACCTGATATAATTAACCCTGTTTATATAAGTTTGGGGTATAACATCTCATTTAAAACAGGGATACACCTCCTTTTATATGCCTGGGAGCTTCAGAGGAGCCTTCCTTGGAGCACTGCGATCCATAATGTCTGGGGCAGCACCTGCTCTTAGAAGGGGCATGCAGGGGCTACCAGGGAGCTAGGTGCAAGTCTAAAAATCATCTTACAAATAACGTGACAGAATTGGGAATAGTTTAATTTACATGCGCATTGTTTCAATAGCTTGTGCTGTAGCTCTGCCAGCAATAACAGGGTTCCTATTTGCTTGCTGTGCTAATGAAGGATGAAAAGCAGCAGGTTCAGCACAGCCCCCTGCAGACCCCTCTGAGGGCATCGTGGCCAGGAAGGTACTGATGATTCAGTGAGTATTTGGCATCCTACCATAGGGTGTTTTCAGTAAACCTCATATTGTTTTTATTGAGTGTGAAAACTCAAGTTATACAACATTGAGGTACACCTTTCTAACTAACTGTGCTTCAAATCTTTTAGGAAAGAAATTAGATTGATTTGACATAGCTAATTTGTACTGACTGTTACATGTCTCTTCATTGTTTAAAAGGTACTTACAAATAGTTAATTTCACTAGCTGTTAAAAGAAAATCCAATCATTGACGCTTGGTGTTTTGGGGGTATTTTAAGAAGTTTGTCCCTGTTCATCTTTCTCTATGCTTTTGCCATTTAAAAATCCTCCACGAACCTGTGAAGGCTCCATCTGTGGCACAAAATAGAACAAGGCAGACTGGTGATCAGGATTGCTCAGGGCACACTCCAGAACAGATATATGTTAGGGAGAGACAGTTGATCTCAAACTGAGCCATAAAGTTTTACAACTGGCAACCAAGGTCCAGTGCCTGAGCTCATTGCTTGGACCTCCATTATAGAGAAGTATGCACATACTGAAAATTGCATTAACTTCTTTAAGGCTGCTTCAAACTCATTATCTCATCCCAGGCTATATGTAGGACATCTACCTTGTCCTCATAAATCAACAGTCAGAAGTGCAGCACATGGGCGAGCTGCCTTGGCAAGTTGCCCACTGAGTAATTCCTGCCCCATCAGTGTGTCCCCAAGATACAGAGCACGTACCAAGGGCAGAGAACTTTATCCATAGAGATTTTGCTGCCATTTCTGATCTCCAAAGATCTTTAAAATAATTTTCTGCCTTTAAAACACTTTTTAATGCAAAAGGAATGCTTCAAACAGGTGGAATTACAAGGTCACACATACCACAGCCCTTCAAATATGCAGTGTTTAGAAATCATCCTCTGAGATTTTGGCTCTATGCCTGTATGAAGGTATTTCTCAGACAACATTTTTGCCTGATCCCTCACAAGAGAGCAGACAGAAGTCAGGAAGCATAAGGTTACATATTTACTTCAACTCATAGCTTATGAAGTTAGACAGGAAGGTATCTCTTTCCAGACTTGCTGACTACCACTTGCATAGTCTCCCGGATGCTCCCATGATTCTATTTCATGCACATCTCCTACTTTCAAGAGAGTTTTGAAGGCTAAAGGAAGACTCCCCAGAAAACAAAGCAGCAAGGTCTCCTGACCTGAGCAGATTAAAACAAAATTACCCTGGTGTCCTTCATTGTATGAGAGGTTTCAGACTGGAATAATGTGCGAGGTGTTCAAATCTTACTACACAGAGACATAGAGAACAAGCCAAGTGTCTCCGCTTCAGGTTTTGCTTAACAAGATCTGGCAGCCTGTTTTCACAAAAAGCTTGCTCTTGATCTCTCTATGGATTCTTTGGATCTGCTTCCCTCTAAAGGCCGTTCAGTGAATCATTGTATTGCTCTGAATCAAGTCAATCAAGTCTAAATGTGAAATCAATTCTCAGACGTGCTCCTTATCTGGAGAGGTGTTTGAGCTCTATGAAGGAGAGAAATAAATACTTTCAGGGTTATTTCTTGTTGTAAGACAGCTTAAAGGATATATTGTGTAAGTAAAGGCAGAGATTTATATCAGCAAGCAGAGGTTTTCAGGGTAAAATCTATCTAAAAATGAGTGTGAGGCATACATGCTTTTGTAGCTCCTTATTGCACAGAAAAGTGAACCACAAAAGTGAACTGGTTTGTCCCAGGGAGAAATTGGGATGTGGCCATCCTTGCTCCCAATCCTGTGTTCAGAGAAGTGATTCTTTCCAGATGGACTGAGGCATTTGACCTCTCAGGCATAGCTGCAGTATTGCTGCAGTTCCATGTGATCCCAGGGAAAGCATTTTGTGGTGTACTACAGCTTGGGCAGACTGTGTCTTATATCAAAAGGTGAATTGCTCCTTCAGCTGAGAGGCTCAGATGTGCCATGAAACTGAGACCTTTAATTGAGGTGTTGGTCTTCCATTGAGCTCAGTGGATAAAGAGAATCCCAAGTTAGAGTGGCTTGCTAAGAAACTGGTCATTTTGCCTGCTTGGTGAAGGGAAAAAAAAAAAAAGAAGATATGTTTAAAGTATACCTATTTGTTATTTGGGCAGACTGTGGGAAATAGGACAATCCCTAAGTATACTAGTAATCTGAGTAATAATCATTGTCAGCCTGCATTTTCACACAGCTTCAGCACTGTATAGGCATCTCTGGAGCAGAGGGGGTCAAATTTTAGGTAAATGGAGTACATCTCTTCAGTCCTCTCTGCAGAGAGAGCACAGGAAGTTACCCTCTTGAAATAAATAGAATCATTCGGGGCCTGAAAGAAAGGTTCATACAACTTAGACAGAAGGGAAGAATTTTGGAATTTAAACACAGGACATCTTAAAAGTCTTTAAAATACCCAAAACTTTCTGCAGGCCTGGCAAATATGGCAGAGAAGACACACATTCCCCAGTCAGGGCACTGGGAGGTGCTTTAGGACAATTAAAATGGCACTAGCCTTATATGCTTATGTACCTGAATTGCTCCTTAGCTGTTTTGTCTACTATAATTGCCCTGACCAGAGAAAAAATTGTCCTTTGGGACTGCCTCTTCTCTCTCTGCAAATTATAAGAATCTGCACAACAACTTTGAGACAAATCTTTTAGCTAAAGCTGGCTAAGCTGCATCCTGCCCTGATATAAAGATGTAGCAGTAGGGCTCCTTATTAATGTTTTAGCCCTCTCTGGGTGTAATATGAATCCAGGGGGCTCCCAGCACTCTGGGGTTGGGTTTTTAGAGGCTGAAGTCTCCAGGTGCATTTGCCCACACTGACTGGGTCTTCACCAGGCCCTTCATCATCCTCACCATCATTGTCCACTCCGTGTAATTTATTTCCCTCACAGCACCTATTTTGGTAGTAATTAATTCATTTGACCAAAACATATACTGGCATGTGTTTCTAATGACTGCAGGCTCCACAGATCAGCTTTGCCAATAGACAACACCTTTTTTTCATCTTCAAGCTGATCCTAAATCCAGTTTTAGTGTTTCTTAAGACTGCTCACCTCTCCTTTATGTATCCATGCCTGCCCTGCAATACTCTGCTGGATGCCTGCTGTAAACAAGAGTACTGCCACACACCTCACTCTTTCCAAGGTCAGCCCCAAACTATAAAGCTTATACAACTGCCATTGCAAGGCTCAGATGTGAAAAACAAAATGATATGGTATGAGGAAAACAAATGCTTTCATGTACTCAAAAGCACCACCAACCAGGTCACTTACTGTGATTTTCATTTAGTTCTCCTGAAAGGCTGAAAATTTAATAGTATGTGGAGAACTGATGCTTGGAAAGTCAAGTAGCCTCATTCTGCTATTCCAGATAATACAAGTAGAGTTTACAGTCTACCCTCAAGGGGCTCAGGCAAATCTACAGGGAAAAATGAGCATGTGTAACAAACCAGTACCATGCTGGCTCATTTTTTTATAAAGGCAGGGGAAAAGTGGCAGAACATCTCCCACATACATAGGTCTCTAACCTGCAAGAGCAAAGACGCAGCTCCTGCCCAGGAAACAATGCACTACTGACAGTCACTGGGAACAGAATTTGCCTTAGGAAGGACAGCCTTCTGGGACCTTGTGAGAGGGAGGTGGGTGGCCATTTCTTGCTGTTGCCAGCACATTTGCTCCTGTGTTCCTCCCTCTCATCAAAGTGGGAATGGATCCCCATATCCAAAAATCTCCTGCGGTAATTTACAATTGTGGGGCAGTTGAGATATGTGAATCCTCAAAGAAGAAAACACTGTTCCTTGAAATATGAGGTGCACTATTAGAGGGGACATTTATTTTTTCCCATAACATCTGAAACTCTTCAACATGACACAGAGATAGCTGAGGCATCTGAAAGGGAAAAAATAAAGAGTAAGTAGGTGGGGTAAAATTGAATGAGTCAGTAAAGGGGGAAGAAGTGATCCACTTTTTTTACTTCAGCCTGTGAAAAGAAAAAAAAATTAATATGCAAGAAAACAAAAGCAATGGCAGAAGACCAAAGTGTAGCAAAGATTTCAGGTAGGAAGTTAAGCAGCTGAAAAACCTCTCCCTCCCCCTCAGAGATACCATGAAGTACAAACAAATACATGTAAAAGCCCATCAGACAACTCAGCTGAAGAGCATCATCAGGGTTTGACCAACATATGCTGAGGCCTACTCACATGGCAAATTTACAGTAGACCTTGCCTGGGAAAAGCGTTAATTTTAGGACAAAACTGTTCACACTGGAACTTCCCTACGATCCCACCAAATGCCGAAGAACAGAACAGAACAGACACTTCTGTACAGATCACTTTGGACAGAATACATTTGCCTGAAAAATTCCCACTAACTCCTCCCATTCCACACAATAAAATGTAGCAGTCTTGTAACAAGAACAGATCCTGAGCTACTCCCAGGGGGCACCTTAGAAGTAGGTGTAAATTAGCACCCAGTTCTGCAAGTGTTGAGCAGTGAAGTTCTCACTCAGCCGCCTCCCCCGCCACCTGCTGAGTTTCAGAACAGCCCAGTGCCACAGACCGGAGCGGCATCATCCCGCCAGCCTCCCTCCCAGGGGTAGTAAATGATTCAGTGAACAAGATCTGCCTGAATAGATACCTGAAGAGAGGCCTGTAATTCAGCTGAGGGCAGTAAGAGGGCATGCCAAGGCAAACACATTCCAGGTGACTTGCAACACCGTGTGAAATTTCACCCTATCATAAATAACACAGTAAATGTGAATGTTGCGTTTCCCAAGGTACCGATCAGACACAACCTTTTCCCTAAAGAGCAGACATGGAGGGGATGTATCACTGCTGCTCCTCAGCTGTGAAAGGTAGCTCAGATGGATTCCTGCAGGTGGGATGAGTTATCCACTCATCCCACCTGCTGCCTTGGGGTAAAGAAGAATGCTTCAAAAGCTGTGCACTCTGGCTGTCAGGCACACACAGTGCATAAATACCTGGGAAGACAATGAACAAAGGTCTATGCCTTCCTCTTTCCCGATGTGACCTTTTCACTGTGTTCTAGCTGTCCACAGTACAATAACTCCATGTGGCTTCACGTCACTAATTTTAGCAGTCTAAAGAGGATAGCTAAGGTAATCATCTCAAACTCCTTCTGCAATAAGTGAAAAGGGACAGGGATCCCCAGAGAAATGTGTATGAGGTCAATGGACTGGATCACCCTCTGGAAGTGTCCATCTACCAGACATGAACTTTAGAGTCAGTGGCTTAGGCTAAATCCTAAATTTGAGACAACTATATTAAGACAGATTCCATTCAAAATTAATAGACGACTCATGCTTGTGGCTCATAGTGAGACCCATGTTTGTACTACAAATTTCTCATGGATTCCTCCCTATCCATAGCCCTGTTATTGAAGAGTAAGTCTTTCTTATAAAATAGCTATATATCTTATTTTGCTGTGCCTTCCTGCCTTCATGCCAAAACACTCCTAAGAGCTGAGAGGTTCTTCCTCAGGTCTTGCTACTACTTCTCATGCCTGTGTTTTCCCTGCCCACAGGCAGCATATTCTGAAGTGCCAGACATTTCCATGTCTCCTGGGTCCAGAGGAGACAGATTCCTTTCTTCCAGGTTTGTTTGAGAGAGGTTTGTTTCTCTTTTCTGCTTTCTCACCTTTTTCACCATCCACTCCTGTTGCAGTCTGTGCATCCCCATGCTTTCATGTTGATTATATGGAGTATCAAAGTGTCAACAGAACTATGCCTCTGTCACTGTGCAGAGTTTGGGAACTCACGGGAAATTCAGTCCCCAAAGAACAGATTTGTCCCATCCTTAGAAATCCTACATGCCCTGTTGCTGCAAAATCCCAGTAGCAAAATGCATTCACTTCCAAGATCAGCTGGAGTGCAGAAAGGCACACTGCCTGTCAAGTTGGCAGCAGATGGGAGCCACCACTAATTTGTACAGGCATGGCTGGGAGTGGGGAGCAGTCAAGGTTCCCTGGGTGTAGAGCATGGCCAGACCTGCAAGCTCCCTATTTCAGGGGAACAAATGATGCTTCTGGGGATAGTGGGGGCTACTGGAGCTCTGTTAACTCTACCTGACTCAGTCCATCACACATGAAATGCTGGTGGTTGCTGTAATACCCAGCACTGAGCATGAGCTGCATGTAGGACTCCAGATTTTTACTGATGCAAAAAATTTGAGCACATATACAGTAATTTTTGTGTAGTTGTGGGTAAGAGCATCTGAGACCCAGCGTGCTCTTTGTGGAATGGGAAAAAGGGTTGGACACAAAATGTTTTTATATATTCCAGTGTTAGTCCTTTCCCCCACAAGAAGTGGTGGGTCTACATCTTTTCATATCTGTGTGCTGCCCCATTGCTCCTCCCTTTTCAAGGACAGTTAGCAAAGGTAACACCTGACAGCTCAGCAAAGCTAGGCTAGCTGTCAGTACCATGTCTGACTTGATCCTGCTTTATCCAAGCTGGGGAGGAGAACTGGCCTGCAAAATAGCTCACTTCACAAAACAAATCTCATTTCTTATTCCTGGCAAAGAGCCTTTTCTTTCTGAGGATCAGAATACCTGGAGGGAACTGATTATTCCAGTGATCCTTTTCCCGCCATTGGCTAAGACTCTGTCAAAGATGTTATGACCAAGGTTAATACATATTATTGGTCTGTCAGCAGTGCAAAGCGTAGTTTGTGATCTTTGCAATTTTAACACAGGGAATCCATCTGATGATTAAGGGTTAATTTGCTGTTCACTTAGCGATACCTAGCCAGCATCCAGTGAGCTACTGAGTGATCACACATCTCCAGCATGTGACCATTTCATATCAGTGGAAAGCAGATTCCCTGCAAACTCTTCCGCTGAGAGTGTACAGATTCCGGTAACTACCTGCTCCATTTTACTGTATCCTGCCTAAATTAGAAGGTTGGAAGAAGTGTCATTCAGCTGAATTGGCTGAGAGAACTCAGAGACAGGAATGTGCACATCCCACCTGGAAAGCTGTCCACACTCCTTTCATGCCCCTTTTCACACATTTCAAGCTTCAGACAATGAAGCTCTCATACAGAGGGCAAACTATCAGCTCTCTCTTTTTTGATAGCTGAAATTACCACTCTTCCAAGGTCAGACTCTCTAGGCCCAACCGTTTCTTTCCCTTGCACTATCCACCTGTCACATTTGCTTGTTCAGGGAGATTAGGTGTGTGATGTAACCCTGAAAAGAGATTTTTCTTCTTGTAAGTGAAATAATAATTGCTGTTTGCTTTCCTGTGATTGGGTAGAAGATCTGATTGTGAACTCAGAGCTGCATAAATCTTAACAGTAATTGAGCAATGTCACTATAAAACTGCCATGGCTGAGCTTATATTCAGGTTTTCCATGTTGTTTTCTGCTCTGAGTTTTCCAGGTGAATAGATACCAATGGAAATTTTAATATAATAAAAATCTTTATTTTCCTTGAGCTTCAGTGTATTCATTTGGAAGTCATATTTCACAACAGGCCACAGTCTAGTTATCAACTTCAGCAGCATGTGTGTCAGTACTTGTAAGTGATCAGAAATGAAGGATTAGTCAGAATATGACAGCTCTGCTCTAGGACAATGAGGAGAGGACTTCACTGTACAGATGTCCTTTTTCCACGTTTTATATGTACCAAGCATATTTTCCAGTAGAGGGTGCAAAATTCATCTCCATCAATACAAAAGCACTATATTTCTGCCAGCCTGTATTTGTGAATGACAAAACCTTTTCAGGCTGCTTCAATCTCTGTTTGTGAATATGGGATTTGATATTAAAATATTTGACAGTAAAAAATCTCATCCCATGACATTTGTAATATAGATTACTCCATAAGAATCTGTCCATTTTGCTTCCTTTTATTGTCAGTAAAATGAAGCAGACACTCAGGGATGCAGTTCTCCCATTTCACCCTATATTTATCAGCTGAGTAGCTCTGCAGAGTCCTTTGACTATGGTGCATGGAGCTCTGCTGACTAGCCCAGATGTGGACATCTGCACTTTGGCCATCCAAGTTAAACAGGATCCCAGCTCTTGCATTTGCCAGAAATGCTCTACAGTGACAGTGAGGAACAGGGTTACCAATAATGTGCTTATTGCCAAACAATACTTGTCATATTGCATCATATTAACTTAAAATTTAAATGAATTTGTGGGAAGTTCTGATTACTTTGTTTGTGGGGTTACTATCGATGTTGCAATACAGAGCAGAATGAAGGGTCATTTGCAGAGACACTGAAGAAGTCTTGGCTGGCAAGGGGAGAGGAAAAGAGGTGTCACTGTGGTTAAGATCACATCGTTAACCATGCCAGCTGTCACACAGATCGATAACTCACTTTGTTCAAGTGTCATCAATCCCTGTTACCATTGCACATGGCCTTAGTCAGTGATCTTTAAACTTCACAGACCACTGGATCTTGAGGAAGAGTTTGAAAGCTTGAAGTAAATCCTTGCTAAGCTTTACTCGTAACTGTTCACATGAAAATGAACAAGCATGGATCGTTATTCAAAATAATGACTCATTTCAAAGATGCAAATGCTGTGAAGATTGTATCACCTCCACTGGATATGATACAATCTTCTCACAGTTCTTCTGTGATTTCTGCACTCACTTTCAGCTCGAAGACATAACCCTGCCCCTTAAGCATATATGAAACTGTCATCACACAAAAACATCTCTGTTAAGGTGTCTCTGCATGCTCAGGTGCAAAGTCAGTGTCAAATTTCTACCCATGTTTCAGCCAAGTGGGGAGGTTACACAGTGTGCCCTTTGGGGTCTCAGCCTGCAAAGGTGGGCAGAATTTTGCATTTCTCTGGATCTCTGATCTGAAGATTGCTTCCCAGGCACAAGGGCATCTCAGCCTCCCCCATGCTTCCAGCAGACAGCGATAGCTAGTAATTACGTAGCAATATGTTCTTAATTCAAGAAGCAAAAAAAGTCTTTTAAAAAAAATACATGAGCATGCTAATACATAAGGCAAGGTCAACCCTTACTATCACCATTTAGAGATCCTTTCTGGTATGGCATCAGAAAATGGTTTGGGAAGTGGAGAAACAGCATTCACAGCTGCAATAAAATACTCCATTATTAAGAAAGCAAATCCCTCACTGACTTGCCACTTCTGGTGTTTATCCTTCACTGCTTCCATAATAATAATAATAAAACTCACTGATATTTAGCTCATAATCATACAATCATAGGATCATAGATTCATAGAATATTCTGAGTTAGAAGGGATCCATCAGGATCATCAGTCCATCCCCAAGAGTCACACCATGTGCCTGAGAGCATTATCCAGAGGCTTCTTGAACTCTGTCAGACTGGTGCTATGACTACTTCCCTGGGGAGCTGCACCAGTGCCCAAACACCCTCTGGGTGAAAAACCTTTTCCTGATATCCAACCTAAACCTCCCCTGACACAGCTTCATGCCATTCCTTTGGGTCCTGTCACTAGTCATGAGAGAGAAGAGATCAGTACCTGCCCCTCCACTTCCCCTTGTGAAGAAAGCACTACTGGCAGTTAGTTTTTTATGTGAACTATTTAGAGAGCTGGTCAGGAGCAGACATAATTTAAATAAGACTGCAAGTCTCTGGATGCACAGTGTAGAAATAATCCTGCAAACTATGCCTGACTTTTCTGAAGGGAGACACTAGACAGAATAGGAGTAGAGCACATTGACATGAACTGTCAATTTCATCCTTCTAATAGAAAATCTGGCAAGCTCTAGTGATGAGTAAAAATTACTCCAAAATTAAACGCATGAGAGTGTGATTATACAGGGCCACCATCAAAACTCTGAGTATTCCCAAGACTGCAAATATATTGGGACAATAGAGCCAAGTCACTGAAGGTGATGGAACACTAAAGTGAAAAGTATTGTGTTGCAACAGTACAGAGCATACCCACAGAAATAATAAACGCTATCCTTAGTGCTCATCTGAGGATCGGGCAGGGCTTGAGATGGCTTGGCTTACCTCGCCAGGCGTGACTGCTGCCATACCAGAAAAAAAGTGAAATCAGCATCAAATCCTGGCAGTCATCAGGGAAAAAAACCTCAGAAACACCTCTCTCTTCAAGGCTAGTGCAACCCCATCGAAAAGAAATGGGCATGACTCAAGGACTTTACCTCCCTATTGCAAAAATCTCAGCTGTTGCACAAGTAAGCCAACACACAATGTCATACTTCATTGTAAACCACTGCTTGAGCGGAGCTGACGAAAGACAGCGACCTGTGATTCACAACCAGCTCATTTGGGAAATCTTCTGTCATAGATAACACACTAAAGCAAGTTCTAAACACAGACAGTGTAGAAGAAAAAGAAAAGCGTGAAAAGCAAAATCCTAATGAAATTATTGTCCTGGTGGGCATTTTTAGGCCTGCAAAGCAAAGCTACAAAGGGATTACAAAGGAAGTACCTCTCTGTTTTGCAAGTAAATCTAGATAATTCCTGATAAGGCTAATGAATAGCTGTAATTATTACATGCCCATCCCACTTCTAGTAATTAATTATCTTAGGGATATACAGGTAATGTGCAGTAGTATGTAAGAATATCTATTGTAGATGAAATTCTGTGGATAAAGAGAAGCCCTATCATAGACACCATTTGTAGTGCCCTGTTGTAGATTTCTGTATGGAAAGGGAAAAGAACATTTTCATCTGCTAAGGGGAGGGAGGGTGTGTGTGCTGGGTTATTTTAGTCTCCTCTACTTATCCTAAATCATGATTTCTCTCTTGCTATTTTATGAATTGGTTTCATCAGTTTGTAGTGGTAATGCTTACGCAAAGAGATGTGTACTTGTTTAAGATCATTAAGAAAACGTGAAACTGTGGTTGGTGGGGTTGTTGCCAAATAATTTTTCTCCAATATCTAGGAAATAGCAGTTTTGATAAGAGCCTGATCTCTTCTGAGACATAGTATAAGGCAGAGATATATAAAAGTATTTGTATCACATCCTTCTAATATAAATTAATTAATGTATATATGAGTGTGCTTGTTTGCTATGTTCTAAGACATGAGAGATTTTCTTTGTGAAAGATCAGTGATTAGCATTTCAGCCTGTTTGAAAACCTGCAGAGCAAATTCTGCTCTCAGGGGTGTGCATCCTAGTCTAATGGCTTAATTTTATTTACTTGTGCATATTAATACATTCAATGATGCCTGCGCCACATAAAGGACTTGAGATAATTTCTTGGCATGGTGAGTATGTGGCATAAATCTTTTCCCTAAGCACAGCTACAAGCTTTGATGTACTCAAGGGAGGGCTTCCTTTGCCGAGTTCAAAGTTCAGAAGTTCAAAGGCACTTCTGATTAGAAATTAACCACAACACTTTACAAATGAGAAGGGAACGACCTATTCCACGCCTGAAGAACTTGGCAGGGGCCATTCCCACAGGCCAACAGACCACCAGCGTGCCGAGAAATGTCTCACAGAAGAGAGGTTGAGTTCAGGGGCAGCACAAACAGGAGAGTGACCTCTTACAGTCCTGCCTTGGAAAACACAGCCCCTTGGCTTCTCCAAGCCTTGTTTGGAGAGCAAGTCTGCAACACAAGCTGTTACATGCCTTACTTACAGCACTCTGTATTGCTCCAACCGCACGGTGGATATCGAGCTGAATATCCAGATGGATGCCCACCCTTGGGACATCATACCAGTCCCACGGAGTTCAAGCAAATCTAATCAATCAAATCTTCCTGTCTTTTCTCATGTGGCATAGAAACCCCTAAGCTGACAGGCAGAGGCAGCAGGTTAATCACTGAAATGCATCTGGGCAAGGAGCCTGTCAGCTGACAGGCATGCATCCAAGGATGCCACTGCACCCTGCCAAAAGCCAAGAAACACATCAGCACTTGTGAGGTTCTCGGGGCAACTGGGCAGTTTCTGCTTGCACAAGACACTCACTGTGGGAGCCACTGCTGAAGACGTGAGAGGGGCAGAGGGATGAGGGCTTCAAACCCGAGATCCCCATCTGCTGAGCCATTCATTCCGTGACTCACTAGGATGAGAACAGGCAGCCAATGTGTACAAGTCAGCTGGAAGGCCTTGAAGAACCCAGGACAATATTGGGCTGGTGCAGTGGGTGAGCAGAGGCTGCTCAGTCAGCTCTCCAGGCATGAGGTTTGCTGGAAAAATACAAGAATTAACTTCTGTTGAACACAAGAGAGGACTGCGCTTTGACTTAGCTGTGGCTTTTCATTTCTACATTTTAAACTCAGCCCTCAAAACCCATCATGTCTTCCATTTCTCTGGTCCCCCTGTGCAGAGCTAGGGAGTGACCCATGCCTGTGGCTGGCAACCTTCAGCCATCATTCCCACAGAAGTAGTGGATTGACACGGAGAGAGGCAGCAGGCAGGAGCGAGGCACTTGTGACTTTGGTCATGCTTAAGCCAACCTCAGCCTAAAGAAATGTCCAGCACTGGGGCTTGTGCTGCCAGAGCTGGAGAACAGTTGTGTTTCATCCAACAGAGGTGGATAAAACCTCCTGCAAAGAATAGGCAGGCAAAGGGTTTGGAGCAGCCTCCAGGGCATACACCTGCTCAATGAGGATCCCAGCTTGAGCTTAGATCCTGTTTGGGATGGGAGGGAAATTGAAACTTGTTCAGGCATGTGATCCCAAAATCAATATTTTCACAGCTCAGGGCATGTGACGTGTCACTGGAAGGTGCCTGGTGAGGACAATGGCTGGCACAGAACCGCAGCTCCACACAGCTGCAGTCACTGACCAGCCTGCACACAGCCATCTATGAGCTCTAGGTTTCCTCTACAGGCAGGAAAATTCCTCCCATAAATCTGCACACTTCCCAGAGATACCTTGTATTTAATGGAACTGGAGAGGGCAGGGTGGGATTTTTGACTGGCAAAGGAATTTCATGCATTATTATGTTTTGCATTTCATACTAAGGCACAGAACTTTGCACTAACAATAACGATATCCAGCGATAGCACAAACACTTCCTCCACTTAAATTTTAACATTTGTGTCCAGTTCTGTAATGGATGCAGCAAGCCTATAGCTTTTGCATGCCATGTCCTAACTCTCTCTTACAAAATCAGGTTTTTCTTGTATGTATTTAGAAAAGTTAACAGTTCCCAGAATACCACATGAACAAAATGCTCTGGGCCATCTTTCCAAATAAATCCTTAATCCTCAGACATCACTGAAAGTAATTTTTGTCAATTGTGCACCATCCAGTAGAAAAACAAAGAGCAGTCATTAAAAAAAAAACAAACACACTGGTGTCTCCAGTCTCAATGTTTGGCATCCACTGGTGTTTTTTTTGTCGCTGGCATTTGTCAAGCAAGTTACAATCAAAATCCACCACTTTGTCACCTGGAGACTCCTGAAATATGAATTTGCTGTTGAAAGATTTTCTGATTCCCTTCTATGTAAAGTAACTACACCAAACACTGGAAAAGAAAAGGAAACTGAACTTTCCCAGAGCCAGCACCAAGTAAAGAGATTGTTGCACTACAACTTTTTTGAAAAGAAAAAGTGAAGTGCAATATTTAAATCCATGTAAAACCACCCAAATCGGAAACATACTCAATTTCCCACCATCAGCATGAGGCACCATCCAGTGCTGCAAACTTTCCTTACAAACTGCATCTTAAGTCAAAACTGTTTTAGAATTTCTACTTTTCTAAAAGACAAAATACATTTCTGACATGAAAAAGGGACTTTACATAGTTTTGATAATGAATTCTCAAAAGTGATTCTGCCCTTCTTCACCTGGCTTGCAGCTAAAGTGAACTAAAAAGCTGCAATGAACACATAAATGAGCCACTGAAACAAACAATCAGCTGAGAAAAGACACTTGAAAAAAGAGGAAAACAAAGAGAAAAACAGAAGAAAAATCCACAATGCATATCTGGATCTCTATTATCAGTGGAAAAGGCTTTATTTCTTTGCAAGGGCAATGGCAAGGTAGAACTATTGCTAAGTAATGGAAGAAAAATACTTTCCGTATGGAACCATGAAAACATTAACATAACAGGCAAAGCACATTATGTCCTGCCCTTGGCAAATGTCTTGTTGGCTACTCTGGACTGTGACCCAGCAAAAATAAGCAGTCCAAATGAATTTTCTCCTAGGTAATACGCTGCTTCATTTACTACATGCAGTAGTGGACTGTTTCCTCAAGAGTCAGTGTGGAGGCTGACTGAACATTGCTCTGAAGAAATAGGAAAACACAGTGCTGCACACAGATTGCACACAAAACTGAGCTGAAGTGTTGCTTGGTACACTAAAAAACTTCCAAGTACATGTGATCCATTTGATTTTTGAATAGGCAGTGCTCTCAGTAGGTGGGAAGACGAGGGGAACTTGATCATGTCCCCCAGCACAAACACGCTGACATTGACACCTATGTTTTAGGATGGTTTTTTTCTCCTCATATATCACTACTGCCACTTTTATTTGTGATTTTTTAAGCTCAGAAAATTTAAATTGGATTTTAAATTTGTCCTTTTTATCCAAGAGCCCCTACACTTGGAGGCAAACCTGCCTTTCACTGGAGTGTTTTACCCACTTCTCTTTCAAACACACACATCACGTCAGAAACCAAATCAAACCAGAAGGATCAAAAGAAGCTGTATTGATGATGGATCAAATGCACACTAACCACAACCGGTTTATTGATTTTTGAATCTGTCACATATTATTTCCTTATTCCCTTTGTTTCTGAATTGCTTGAGCATGTTGATCTAAGACAGCTTTTAACTCTGCTTTGTCACCGTGACCTTTTTTGATGCCAGTACGTTTGCTCTCAAATTAAGTTACACTGCAGAAGCTGCTTTGCTCCAGGTTGTGGTTTTCATGGTCTCAGTTAAATTAAATCTTTCTATGCCACCAGCTGGGATAACTGGTGCTTGACAAACAGTGGGGCCAGGGACAGTAAACCACAACACTTTCTTCATGGCACAAACATTCCCTGAGCAAATAAGGAGGCCCTGTGGGAACTGGGGAGATGAACCAGAGGAAGGCATGTGGAAGAGCTTCCTTGCAGATAGAGACACTGGTGGGAAGGTATAAGGCAGACACCTTCACACTCACTGTCTCCCCTTCCTTCAAATTGGAAACTGGGACAAATGTGTGTTGAGGGCCAGGTGGCAGCTAAGCAGGGCTAGGTGAAGAGCACTGTGTAAATTATCACCCCTCATTCATGCTCTGCTGCAGCTTATTTCTACCTCCTCCAGGGCCCTTGCCAGTCACCTCACATCTCCTCAGTTGCTCTCTGCAGTTGCTGCCACTCCCTGTTAGCTGAAGCACACACTGAACAGCTTTGCTCCTGCATCCACTTGGAAACTTTTCCAGAAGCTTGTCTCTTCTCATCCCCACTCTGCTGTCTTGGGAAGGGTATTGCACTGGCAGAGCTGTGTCCTGTTCCTTTAGCATGTCCAGAGGCGTCCTAAAAAAATAAATAAAAAATGAAGATGACCATGGAAAAATTTCCCTATGTGTAAACAGCTGAAAAAGTAGTTAAATGTACTGCTTTATGAACTGAAATATACCTATCTGTGAAAAGAAGATTTCAGCATGTGCACTAAATAACAGGGTAGCAGGGACCACATGGAATCATGTTCTGGGCATAACATATAATCTGTGATCATTACTGCACCTGGGTGCCACTTAGAGCTATAATAAGCCAAATGCAGCCCAGTGCTTGCTCTGTCTGCTCCAGCGAGGTAACAAAATCACAGGGTAACAGAGTAAGTCAGGTTAGGAGGGACCTCCGGGGTCATCAAGTCTGAAACACATCTAATCAGATGGGCTTGGTCAGAGCCACGGCTGGTTAAGTTTTGAGCACCTCCAAGGAGGGAGTTGCATCTCTGAGCAGCCTCCTTTCAGTGCTTGGCTGTCCTCCTGGTAAGCAATTTCTTCCTAAAACCTAAAGGGAATTTCCCACCTTCCAACTTATGCCCCTTGTCCTGTTGCTGTGCTCCCCCCAGAGGGTCAGCTGCTGCTTCTGCATGTCCTCTGGCTGGGAGCTACCCTGATGCCTGTAAAAAATGACAGACCCCTCATGCCCAGACCTACCAGGTGCTCAGGAAACAGCAGAGACCGACTGTGGCACATGATGGCAGAGGACACGCCTGGTGGGAAAGTGTTCCCACTGCAGTGACACCAATATCCAAGCATTGTACTGATGCTCAGACACTGGTCAGGACCCAACTTCTTTGTTTTATGGCTCACTGGCAAGGATCACTTCTGAATACCGACTGCTCTGGAAAGGCATTTGCCACTCTGCTTCCCACCTCAGTTAAATATTTTTAAATTAGATACAGTATTCTTTTATTTTGAAAACTTCCTAAAATTTTGCAAACTTTCTAAATTGCATTATGTAGGGCTGCATGTTCTAAAACCCATCCGGAGGTTTCCTGCCTTTCCACAGCAGCCTGCCTGTGCTTAGCAAAACTTAATTTGATGTGGAGGCCACTTCTGACGGACAGGAGCTGCACCTGTGCTGTTGGCCAGGAGGAATGCACCTCCAGGAAAGTAGGAGATGCACTTCTTCACATTTCCTGCTGAGTTTGTTAAACAGGTTATATCTATTTTTAAAAGCATTGTATTACAAACTTTCAGGGAACAACACAGGCTTTTCTCAACAAAATAAAGGTGAGCTGAAAAAAAATTGGAAGAAACAATGCATTAATCACAGTGTCAAGAAACAAAGTCTGTAATGTCCAAATGCACTGAACAGAGAGAGGGAGAGGGGAAAGTTTATTGGCTTATGGAACGCAATTTTTCACTCCTTTAAAATGCTTTGGATTGTCAGTTCCTATTAATTTTTTACTTTTTGTTATGTAATATATGAACTGCATAGCTAAAAATCATTCTTGTCCTGGCAGCTGACAAAAGACATGCAGCAATTTAATTTAATTTCTTTTCCCACCACTTAAGAAAAACAACGATAGCAACCCCAGCAAGGACTGGTGATTATTAACTGATGTTCCCAAACTGATGGATTTTTTTTTTAGGTGAGACAGAAACATTCCTTTGTTTACTCTCTTTTGAGGAAGAGGATCTGGTTGCTCATTTTTTAGGCGGCACTTTGTTGTGCACAATGCAGAGCACCGTGCAAGCTCCTCACTTACAGTTGTGTTCATCTGCTCTAATGCCTGTGCCAGTTTGGTGTGTCTTCCCCAGATCCAGCACTGCAAACAGACCTGACCTTTCCCAGGTGATGACATTCTTATGCGCCTGTCTATGTTCCTCACATGTCTGCCTTACTTTTTCAATATTCAGATTCTCAGGGAAACCCTAGCAAACAAGGAAGTTGTCCTTCAGCCTAAGAAAAATAAAGTTGGGACTTTTTCCTTTTGCACAAGTGCTCTCGGCACCCTGGAAATCATAACATGGCAAAGCCAGGAAAGAGTCTCAAGTTGCCCAACCTGTGCATGGCAAAATTACAAGAAAAATTACTCTAGGACAAAGGCATGACGACCCTAGCCTACTTATCCTGGCTGCAGAACAAATGCTGTTGTCATCCAGTGTTTAACTTATGAGGCAATAATGATTACTTGTGATTTTGATCCTGCAAGAGCTAAAATAATATCCTGTATTTCAGACTTGTGAGCAAAACTGTCTCTGAAGGGTTCTGCTGTACATGGTGATATAATAAAAGTTTGTACATTATGAAAACTCAACTATTTATTAATATTCCATCCTGATTTGTAAAATGCATGTAGTTCGAAAACCTCAGTAGCCTGGGGTTTGTCTCTGCTCACTGGCAGCTAGTGTTATTCCAATCCACAAGAAGGATGTGAGAGAAGACCCAGGGAACTACAGACCTGTTAGTCGAACTTCAGTTCCTGGAAAAGTTGCAGAGAAGATCACACTGGGTACTGTCAAAAGGCATTTAAAGAACAATGCAATCCCCAGGCACAGTCAACATGGGGTCACAAAGGGAGAATCCTGTTTAATTAATTTCATATCCTTCTATGATAAGGTCACCACTTAGTGGATGAAGGGAAGGTGGGGGATGGAGTTTTTCTGGATTTAAGTCAGGGTTTTCATACTGTCCCTTACAGCATCCTTCCGCNCTGCTCACTGGCAGCTAGTGTTATTCCAATCCACAAGAAGGATGTGAGAGAAGACCCAGGGAACTACAGACCTGTTAGTCGAACTTCAGTTCCTGGAAAAGTTGCAGAGAAGATCACACTGGGTACTGTCAAAAGGCATTTAAAGAACAATGCAATCCCCAGGCACAGTCAACATGGGGTCACAAAGGGAGAATCCTGTTTAATTAATTTCATATCCTTCTATGATAAGGTCACCACTTAGTGGATGAAGGGAAGGTGGGGGATGGAGTTTTTCTGGATTTAAGTCAGGGTTTTCATACTGTCCCTTACAGCATCCTTCCGCACAAGTTGTCCAGCTGTGGGATGAATGAATTCATGGTGTGCTGGCTGAAGGACAGAGTCCAAAGGGTTGTAGTGGATGGGGCTACATCTGGATGGTGAATGGCCACCAGTGGTGTTCCTCACACCTCAGTCCTGGGGCCAGATCTGTTCAAAATCAGCAATCTGGATGCAGGACTTGAACACACCATTAGCAAGTTTGCTGATGACACCAAGCCGGGAGGTGCTGTTGACACTCTTGGGGGACAAAATTTTGCAGAGTGATCTGGATACATTGGAGCATTGGGCTGTGATTAATGAGATGAAATTTAACAAGTCCATATGCTGGATTCTGTACCTAGAACAGAGCAATGCTGAGCACAAGTACCAATTGGGAGAGGAGTGGCTGGAGAGCAGCCCTGAAGAAAGAAATCTGGGGGTGCTGGTCAGCAGCCCGATCAGTGTGAGTCAGCCGAGTGTCCTGGCAGCCAGGAGGGCAAATCCCATCCTGGGGTGCATCAAACAGGATCACCAGCCTGTCAAAAGAGGGATTTTCCCACTGTTTTTAGCATTGGTGCAGCCTCAGCCAGAGTGCTGTGTGCAGTGCTGGGCCCCACAACCTAGGAAGGATGTTGAAGTCCTTCAATGCATCAAGAGGAGGGCAACAGCTGGTGAAAGGGCTGGAAGTCATGTCCTGTGAGGAGTGGCTGAGTACTCTGGGATTGTCTAGTTTGGAGAAAAGGAGGCTGAGGGGTGATCTCATTGCTCTTTGCATCTTCCTGAGGAGGAGAAGATGGAGACAGATTAGCTGATCCCTTCTCCCTGAGCTCCAGCAATAGGATGTGTGGGAATGGTTCAAAGCTGCACCAGGGAAGGTTCAGACTGGACATGAGGAAGCATTTTTTTACTGAGAGCATGGTCAAACCCTGGAAGAGGCTTCCTAGAGAGGTGGTTGATGTCCCAAGCCTGTCAGTGTTTAAGAGGCATTTGGACATACCCTTAGTAATACGCTCTAACTTTGGGTCAGTTCTGAAGTGTCACGCAGTTGGAATAGATGATCAGCCCAGGTCCCTTCCAACTGAAATAGCCTATTCTAAACACATACTAATATTTCTCCCCTAAATGCCATTTTTATGCCCAAGAGTCAATGAAACTTGCCACAAAAAATAAACCACAGGGTTTCTTTTCTTAAAAAAACCCCATGAGCACCTTTCTTAAATCCAAGGGAATAAACACAGTCTCCAGTCCAAGGGAATAAACCCCGGACTCAGTCAAATGAGCCAGCACAAAACTGTGCTATTGCATTGTCCTGAACAACGTGTGAACAGAAGAAAACGGAAATCAGTCCCTCAGTGGTCTGAGGAACTTTCAAAAACTTCCCAAGTCATAACTTGTCCCAAAACACAGGAACAACAACAACAACAAAAAACCAACAAGAAAATAAAGCAAAGGCTAAGCCTTTCGCTCTACTACATAAACTATAAATAGGTAAGAAAGCCAAGCATGCAAATCCAAAGCCAGAGCTCTGGTGGCAGGAAGATAGAGGTTGAAGGGAGATATTGAAATGTCTTCATATGGATGTTAAAGTTCCCACCACAACAACAGGGAGCAAAGAGACCATTGTATCCTGGAAAACTGGAAGATGTATGAGTTAAGCTCATGGTAAAGGGACTTGCAGCTGCACAAGAGAGAGAAGATAAAAAAATTATACAGGGGAGAAACACAGCCTCACAGATGAATGCTCCTCACAGATGAATGCTCCAATGTCTTATCCCTGTGGATTCCAGCCAGCATGAAGAAAATGTCAAAGGGGAAGAGTATCTCTTGCAACTTCACTTACTCTTCAGCCTGGAGTGAATGCTCAGCTATGTCATTTTGGGTTTACATCACCAAAGATGAGATCAGAAGAGCAACATCTTGCTCTGATTTTAGATGACGAAGATGGTAACAACTGGACTAGTAACATAAAACAGCCTCAGAAGCAACAGTGTCAGGAAATGAAATGAGGAGCCTTTCCCTGAAGCTAAAGCAAGTCTGGTTCTCATGAACACTGAGGCCACTTCACAAAATTCTGGATAAAAAAAGGCCTTACAAGGGAATGAACGTATAAATTAGCCCTGTCTGAAGGGTCCTTATGGGCAGGAAGAGAGTGGGTTTGAGGATGAAATAACTTCATCTGTCCTAAGCCATTTGCATGGGCTCCCCCTGAAGTCCCTGGCAGCAGAGAGGTGGCCATCAGAGAGACGTGGATCCACACTACACATGGCAGCTAAGTCCAACTCTGTGGAAAGCAGCATGGTCTGGGACAGCACAAATGGTTGTTGGACATCACAGCCAGAGGCCACGGCAGCTTCAGCAGGACTATCCACCCTCAGCAGGGTCACTCACCAGCCTGCCACTTCTGCTGGCCCTCTGGGAAGCAGTGCCTATGCTCTTCAGGATGACCTTCAGGAGAAGAAGAGTCCTCTCCTTCCCAGACTCAGGGGCTCAGACTCGGGCCTAGAGGTATCCTGGCTGTGTTCCTGTCCTTCAACACTCACTCCAGCCTTCTGGTTATTGCATGATAGCGCACCAAAAAAGTTCTGATGGGCCCTGGCCAAAATTTGCCCAAATTCTACTCCATGGATTCACTGAGCAAATCAGTGTTATCAACAAAAGAATAGTCATAGTCCCATGTCAAGAAAACACAATGACCCAGGTTTGGACTCAGGTCTCCTACCTCAGACTTGATTAGATCCTAGTTGATAGTTTGGATTGATCTACTTTACCACCACCAACATAATTCCAGTCTGCAAGATCTCAAAGTGCTTTGATGGGGGAAAATATTAAAAAAATCTTTCTTTTTTTTTTTCTGTTTGCTGCCATGCCCTATGATAACTAGATCATAACATCATGGAGATGGGACTTGGATCCATGGTCGTCCCAGTGTTCTGAGCTCTGGCTACAGCCTGACACCATGCTGGAGGGTGGCTCAACTTCTTCATGACCCTGTTTCTTTTCCCTCCTGGGGAGAGAAGAGGGCATTTTGGCACAGAGGTTGAACAGAGCTGTAGCATGCCCCATGCCCAATGCTGCCATGCAAACAAGCCTCCTGCCTGCTTTCCCCTCTCCCTCTTCCCTGCCAATGCTGCCGTGCGTCACCTGAAAGTCAGAGGGTACCAAGGAGGCAGAGAGCCACTGCGTCAGTAAATGCGTCTGTGGACCCCCTTTTATCCTGCTGGAGCACTTACAGATCAACAAACACCCTGTTCCCACTGAGCTCTGACACACATCCTAACACTGTACACCTAACTCTGAGGTTTTTCTCTTTTTTTTTTTTAATATTGGTCTGTAAGGCGATTACATCCGGGTTTGTGTCCACACAGCAAAACCAAAGAGCATTCATTACAAGAATAATGATGCAAATGTGGCTTCTTATCCTCCAGTGATTGCCCATCTGGCAAAAAGCTTAGAAAATGTAACAATAGTTTTGAAATAAATAGAAGGAAAGTAAAGACCGGCAGTGTACTTTCCACATCAATGGCAAATATACTACTGATGTGGAAAGTAAACAGCTTCGAACAAGAGAAGAAACCACTGTGGATAACTCTCCACCTGTGAGCTGCAGGCTCGAATGCCACTGCATTAAAACTGAGGTAGAAAATCCCAAGTTCATCACCTCACATTGCAAAAACAGGTATCAAACGCTGTATCACCTGTGGCTGGATAATATCTGGGGCCAGCTCAGAAATTCAGAGGATTAAAAAACCTTGTAATGCGTTTCAAAAGCTTACATCCCTGTAGGAACTTGGAGCGCTCAAGGTCGGCACACCTGTATTCTACAAGCATTCCTCAAAGCCACCCTCCTGGCAAGGCTGTTTGTGGGGAGGATGGCGGGGGGGGTATACGTAAAGAGATGCAAACCTGCAGCTAGGGCGGAGATGTTAAGGACGCACCTGTCCCGCTGCTGCCACCCCTTCCCGACCCCTGCACGAGCACCTGCAGGGGAAGGGGAATCTAACCGCAAATCACAAGTCGCGCCGCTGTTTGCTATCGGGTCTGGTTCACTTCGGCACCCC
>VZTZ01010383.1:8014-28614 GCA_013400955.1 Drymodes brunneopygia | reverse complement strand
GCATTCTCCGCTGCCATCTGTCACCATGGAAATGGCATCACACGGCCACCAGCCATTCATTCACAGCGCCGGGCCAGGGGAGGGGGTCCGGCGGATGGGGAGGGGGGGAGGCTTTTTTAAAAGGGTTGGAAGTTGTGGTTTCGGGAGGGGGAAAAAAACACAGCGGGGAGGTTCGGAGGGAGCGGGGATGGAGAGGGTGAGGACGGAGCGAGGGATGCGGCAGAGCCGGAGCTCCCAAAGCCGCTGCAGCCGGGCAGAGATGTGGGGAGGGAGGGAGGGAGGGACAGCCGGGCAGAGAGGGATGGACAGAAACCAGGGATGAATGGACACCTTCAAGGAGCGCAGGGATGAATGAATCTCACCCCAGGCGGTTCAGGAGGGAGCTGCTCTTCCCATCCCAGCCCCTTCCTGTGCCTTTGTGGGGAAGCGGCCGCCTTTATCATCCACCTTAGAGCCTCCTCCGCTGGTGAAACAGCTCCCAAACGCAGCTTTCTCCCCCCAAAACCAAGCGGGAGCAGGGTGGGGATTAACAGGACAGCGAGTGCAGGGCTGCCGGAACGCTCCCAAGATGATTTTCCACCTAAGCTGTCAAGCCGACCTACATTCAAGTGATAATAATTGCAGGGGATAAAGCCCTCTGGTTCCTAAATGCGAATTTCCCTTGCAAAAGCCGGGCCCTGTCGCGGCTCATTCGGGGCCGGCGCTGCAAACAAGGAGGGAAAGGAGCGGAGCCGGGGAAAGGAGAGCCCGGCCTGACTCAGAGCACAGGAATTTCTGGCTCTTGCCGAGCGTTTTTCCACCCAGGAATCCCAGCTCTCTCTGCCAGGATGTTTCTCTCATCCCATGAGGCAAAGGGATGTGCCCAAGAGTGGGAGAGGCTGGGATCCCCACCAGGGAATCCCATTCCCCTTGGATTTGCCTTTCCCTTCACAGGGATGTCCCTTCCTCAGGGACAGCCTGGGACCATCGAGGCCACGCAGACCTGGTGGCACTTCCAGGTGCTCCCAAACTTCTTGGGTCACTCAAGAACAGGGTGACGACACCACGGGGCAGAGTGTCCCCAAAAAAAGGGGTTAATGCCAGGCAGCCCCAGCTGGAAACAACAGGAATCACAGAGAAAATGACCTTTAAAAGCCTCATCTCCCTTTATTAATGATTATTAATCATTCATTAACCCAGCCCAGCGCCCCTCCACGCACTCACCTGTTGGCTGTGTGTCTCCAGGGCTGGCAGGAGCAGGGAATCATCCATTTTGGGCCTAGAAATCATGTCTGAAAGACAAAAGGGAGGTTGGGAGGAGGCAACAAGCCATGTCTGAGCACAAGAAAACCACGCAGCTTCCCTCGGCCCCGGGGGACGGGCATGCAGGGAATAAAGGGGGCTCTGCACAATGGAGGGAAAGATAATAAACCCCAGCCCGGGCAGAGGAATGAGAACCACGTCCCACAGCCCCTGGGAAGGGCTCCAAGCAGCTTTAAAGAGCTGCTGCTCCTGAGTTCTGGTCTTAATTTTCTTCACATGCCAAGCTGCTGGCAGGGCAGGGGCGTTGTGCAACAGGGAGCAGCACCAGGGCTGGGTGGCAGCGCTCCAGCTCAGGCTGTCACAGCATTTCCAGGTGGATTCGGTGGCCTGGATGCGTTTTTGGAAGGGATTTGGGTGATCTCAGAGAGGTTTTTTTAAGGTTTTTCCCATAGTTTGGGTGATATTGCTCCCCGCAGCAGAGCTCTGGTGCTGCCCCTCGCTGTCTGCAGGGCCCATCTGAGCCAACTCCATCTCCCTGGAGGGTTTCCAGTGGGAGAGACCCCCAAATCCCTCCCTCACAGCTGGATCCAGCCCTCTCTGCCCCCCCAAATCCCTCCCTCACAGCTGGATCCGGCCCTCTCTGCCCCCCCAAATCCCTCACAGCTGGATCCAGCCCTCCCTGCCCTGCACAGAGGCCTGAGTTGGGATCTGGGACAGCCTCAGTGCCACTCTGGGGAGCTGCAGGGTCCTTGGACATTTTGTCCTTGGAAATGAAAATAAAACCCTTTCAAAGGCTGCTCAGATCTCCTTGCACAGGCTCTGCCAGCTGTGCTGCTCGTTCCTGGAGGAGCAAAGAGAGATCTCAGCCTGATTTGGGGCCAGCTCCTCTAAGAGGGACTCGTGTCCCCTCCCCAGCTCCCAAAGGGAGGGCACAGCCCTGCAGGGAGGGAGTTTTGCTTTGGTTTTGTCAAACCAGCACTTGGCTCGTTCCTGCCGAGCTCACCCTGACTGTGCCACCCTTCCTGGTGGGCTCCAAGTGCCGAACACAGAGGATTTTCACCCCAACCTGCACCTTCTGTGTGGAAAAAAGCACATCCTGGGCCTCCTGGCCCTCTGAGCTGCTCATCATCGCTGTCCCTCAGGGGAGGTGACCCTCAGCAGTTTGGCACCCAGCGAAATTTTCTACCCAGCAAACGAGGAGCAGCCAGACGCCACCCAACCCAGCCAACTCCTACCGGCAGCTGCTTCCAACAGAAGTCACCCAAAAAAAAAAACGCCCCGGGCCGTGCAGCCACAGCCCCGGCTGCTGGGAGCAGATGGGAACCAGGCGGCCACCAGCGCCCCCCGCT
Organism: Drymodes brunneopygia; assembly: GCA_013400955.1. NCBI lineage: Eukaryota > Metazoa > Chordata > Aves > Passeriformes > Petroicidae > Drymodes > Drymodes brunneopygia. The sequence continues at coordinate 26,023 of VZTZ01010383.1, read as the reverse complement.
GCTGTCCCCAGCCCTCCCTGCTGTCCCCAGCCCTCCCTGCTGTCCCCAGCCTGGCAGAGCAGCAGCTCCCTGGCCACGGCAAGGGCTGGGAAGCAGCTTCAGCTTCCCACCGGATCCCCGAGGCTCCCACGGGGCTCGTGCTCAGCCCGGCAGCTCCTGTTTCTCAGCTGCCATGTGATTTTTGCCCTGGGTATATTTTAAGCGCTGCCTTTGACGTCACACCTTCTTTCCCCAGGATGCTGCTTTCTCTAAGTTTCCAGGCAAAACCGTTCCCAAATCTCCCTTTCAGCTTCTCCCCCCCTCCCCTCCAGCAGGCACGGAGCTGCCCTGGCCTGAATTTTTGAATTTTGCCCATTCCCTGCAGCTTTGGCTCCCCACAGCCAGGTCACCCCTCTCAGCAGCTGAGCAGAGCTGGGGAGCAAGGAGGTGATATTAATTAATTAAATCAATTCGTTTGAAAGAACAAGGAAAAAGTGGGAAAAACCACAGGCTGTGAGGCGCCCAGCTCACCCAGCAATCAGACTGGGGGGGATTGGTCCATCAGCCCCACAGGGTGGGTGTGGGAAGCAAAGCAACAGGATGGATCCAAGCAGGATGGGGAAGGGGGTTCATCCTGCTCCCTTCTTCTTTTTGGAGCTTGGCACGAATGAAAAACCCTCCCTGTGTCCCATCGGATCACCTGGAAAAGCCCCATCAAACCAGACCCTGTCCCATCCTCTCCACCCCAGCTGCACTCCTGGATCAAAAGAAGAGCTGCATCCTAGCCCAAACCAGCACCAAGCCTCCAAATCCCTGGAGGCTCTCCAGGAGCAGGACACAGCCACCTGGGGTGAAGGACGTGGGCAGGGATGGAGCAGCAATGAGCTCTGGGCTGGTTCTGGTGGCTGGGCAGGGCTTGGCAGCGCTGCAGCACAGCACAAACTGAGCTCGGAGCTCGCACGGCTCATCCCAGAAACAGCCACCGTGTTCCCTGAGACCTTCACCTGGAGCTCGAGGAACACCCACTGTGTTCTCTGAGACCTTCACCGAGCCTCCCACCCTTCACCGAGCCTCCCACCGCCCCGATCCGGCTGTTTGGGCTGAGCCGTGACTGATGGCGAGCAGCAGAGGGCAATGATCCAACCCCTTTTTCCCTCCTCCTGGGAATTTTCACCTGCGGCTCTGTCTGAGCACGTCCCGCCGGGTCTCAGTGCCAACCCCAGGCACACGAGTGCTCTTTGTCCTTCCTCGAGTGCCCTTTGTCCTTCCACGAGTGCCCTTTGTCCTTCCACGAGTGCCCTTTGTCCTTCCTCGAGTGCCCTTTGTCCTTCCACGAGTGCCCTTTGTCCTTCCACGAGTGCCCTTTGTCCTTCCTCGAGTGCCCTTTGTCCTTCCTCGAGTCCCCTTTGTCCTTCCTCGGGTGTCCCCAAAGCCAGGAGATGCTGTGGCAATGCCCACTGACCCCCACATGGCACAAACCCACCCTTCAGTGCCCTGAGAGCACCCCTGGGGTCTGAAATAAACCCAAAATCCCTGGCCAAGGGGCAGTTTCCTTACCCTGGCACAGCCTAGATTTCTCTGTTTGGATCTTCTGGCTGTCACCCAGCCAGGTGTCTCCACAGGCTGTCCTGCAATAGAATATTTGTGATCCAGTCCCCCACTGGAGCTGCACAGGCACAGGGGGAACACCCAGGGGGGATCAGAGCTGGGAGAGGTCACTGGGAGGACTAAAGTAGCTGATTTAAAATAAAAAAAAAATCTCAAAGCAGCAATCGGGCTGGAAACGATCATCCACGTGAAGACAGGCGGGCTGGGATGAGCTGCCCTGCCCTCCCCTCCCTCCCCGGTGCCCCTCAACCCTCCAAGGTCCTCAACGAGCTTTAAGGACAGCAAAAAGCCCCGAGGAATGTGAAACGCTGCTGGAGAGAAGGGCCTGGATGCCATCCCTCCTCACCCTCCCCGCTGCGCTCCCATCCAGCGGGAGGCACAGGCTCCCCAGCACGGCTGGCACCGGCCGAGCCATCTCCCCTCATCAGCCCCGGGGCTGATTCTTGTCTCCCATCCAGCCCCAGCCCGACTCCAGCAGGCCCAGGAGAAGGAATCAGGCTCGGCAGGGCTTTGAGGAGCGTTCCTGCCCGAGCGGCATCTCTGGGATGAGCTCTGCGTGTCCCGCTGAGCCGCCCCGCTCGCACCGGAGAAGCGGGACCGTGCCTGGAGCATCCCGCACCGGGGCAGCTTCGCAAGATGTCAGGACAAGGGGATTTTTCAGGCCAGACAAGAATCCATGCAGCTTTGCAAGGAGCTGGGAGAGGAGGATTTTCATCCTTTGGACTCCTTGCCCTGCCGGGGGTGACAGCAGGAGGCGGTTCGGCTGAGGGGGGATGCGATGGGAGCTGCTCCCGGCCAGCCGGGAGGAGCAGGGCTGGCTGTGGTTTAGGGTCTGCCTTTGTACCTGCTCCATCCTCCCTCGTTTCTCTCCTCCTTTCTCTCATCTCCCAGAGCTTTCTGAGCTGGTTCCAAGTGAAGATTCCTCTGCCGTGCCCCATCCCTTCCCCTGAAGCTCCGGCAGCACCCGGAGCCAAGGGGAGCTGGAGCCAGCTCTGAGATCGAGTAACACTCGATGGGATCAGGGAAGGATTTACTCAGCAAGCAGGGCTTTACTCCCCATCCAAAGCCCTCAGAGCTTCAGGATCCCGCTGGGACCACCCTCCCACCCCTTCCCAGGGCATCCCGCAGCACGAGCACCTCCAAACCGGCCCTTCAGGGACCTCCCGCGGCACCTTCCAGCGGAAACACCCACCCGGATCAGCCTTCAGTGGGAAACCATCCAAGCAGCAACCGCCTGTCGGTGCCCATCCCTTCCCCCCTCAGCATCCCCGCGGCCCCGGGCTCGGGGAGCCGCTGCCAAGACAGCAGCACGCTCCATTGTCCGGCCCGGGATCAAACCGCTGCCACCCGCGAGGAGCTTCGGGCGCCCAGCAAAACTGGCACCGCCAAAGAGAGCCCGGAGGAGGCGAGGAGACAAACAACCAGAGAAATCAAACCCCCGAAAAAAAAACAATGCAGCTTTCTGAGGCCGGGATGAAGCCGGGATCGTCCCCGCTGCAGGGCTCGACCTCGGCTCGGTGATGCGGCCGCCGCCGCTGAGAAAGGGAGAGCGGAGGAATGCGGCCACTCGGGGGTCCCCCGGGCACAGGGGGNGACACGGGGGGACAAGTTTGAGTTTGGGAGAGGGGATGGCAAAGCCCGTGGCCTTTTCACAGATTTGTGGCTCCATTTTGGCTGCACCACCTGGAAATTTAACCCCTGGGGCCGAGTACGAGCCAGGATCCACACCCAGGATCTGGCGAAGCGGGCTCTGAGTCCAGGGAAGAGTTTGGGGGTGCAGAGGGAGAGGGGATGAAACATCCAACCAGGCTGGTTTGATGGATGTTTTAACCTTCCCTTCTCTTTGGTACCCAGAATTTGCAGCTCCTTCAGGAGGATGCTCGGAGCTGGAGCCAAGGACACGAAACACGTGGCAGCATCTCTGCAGCTGGGGGAGGAAGGTCGGGTGGAAATAGCGGGTCCCAGCCTCCCTCGTGCCTCAGTTTCCCCTCGTACGGAGCTGTGTCTTCACCTCAGTTCCTCAGCTTTGGCTTTGCACGGGGTGGAAAAGGGGCTGGGGGTGCAGGAGAACGTGGGGTCCTGCTTGACTGGGGAGTCCTGGGTGGGGGGGATAAGTCAGCAAAATAGAGGAATGAGAGGAGTCGGGAGAGAGAACGAGGAGAGGAAGAGCGAGGAGGAGGCGGCGGCGGGGAGACAGACGGCACCGACCATCTGCTGTGGGTGCTTTTAATTGCTCGGGCTCGCTTCAGCTCCGCTGCCTCGGCTCTTCTGCAGGAGCTGCCGCTGAGGGGAACCGCTCCCCAGCACCAGCCTGGGCCGCGGGGAACGCTCGGGAACGGGGCAGGACGAGCCGCAGCCCCTGAGCAGCGCTGGGGCGGTGGGAGAGCCGCGTTTTGAGGGCTGAGCTGGGGGAGCAGCTCCTGCCAGGGATGGCTCCAGCATCAAACACTCCCAGGGCCGGGGAACCTCCGGCGACCGACTCCGGCAGAGCCAGGCTGGAGCAGGGGAAGGAAAAGCTGCTCGGAGCAGCTGCAGAGGCTTCACAGACCCGGGCAGATGCCCCATCCCTCGCAGCTTTTCAAGGATGCCTCGGTTCGAGTGCTTGGCGTGCACCTGGGGCTGCTGAGCTTTGCTCCGGGCTATAAATTCCCCTCTGCTCCCCCCAGCAGCTTCTTCTGATCCATCGGCATCCCCAGCACCTCCCTTGTGCTCCCCATTGCTGCCCTCCTGCCTGTGACCCCCCAAAATCCTCACCCAGGATCCCCATTCCTGCAGCATTGCTTCCCCCACACCCCCAAATCACCTTTGCCAATGGGCAGGAGCAGGAGAGAAGAACAAAATATAAAATAAAACAAAAATTTGGGCATCCCCTGCCTTCCTCAGTGTGGAATCTCTCACCGGACCAGGAACCCCCCATTGGGGGCTCAGCACCATCCCCTGCCAGGCTGCACCACCCCGGGTGGGTTTGGGGGTCCCCATTATCACCAGGTCTGCAGCTCACGAGGTTTTTGTGTCGGCCCTACCATGACACAAGCAATAACAACAAACCACCGTGCTCCCCACAGCCCTTTTATCCCTCGTTGGGCTCGGGGGGGTGGAACCCGAGCTGTTAATTATTCCTTCATCACACACGCCCAAAAAGCCGTCAGTTCCTCAGCGTGGATGGACTCTCCGCTCTCCCAGGGGCTGGTGTTGATTTATAGCTGGGCACCGCCTGCCCTTTTGGGGGTCCTCAAACTCCCCAGGGCCCCCCAACCCTCGCTGGGCGGGGCTGGAGCTGCCAATCACCACCACGGATCCCATTAACCGGAGCCTGTTAATTGTTGCACACAGCAGGGACAGTCCCGGCAGGGGAATGCAGAGACAATGCTGCACCCACGCGTCTCCGGGCACAGCAGGAAAAACCAGCAGGAGCCGTGGACCCCAGACCCTGGCACCCACGGGGGTTTGCAGGGTGGGCCCGTGGGGGATCCCAGTGCTGCACACTGGGAGCACTGGGAATCCTGAGTGTTGTCCCATCATAGCATCCTGCAAAACTTCTGGGATTCAGAGGGGCAAAGGCAGCTGCTGTCCCCGTGTCAGAGGTGTGAGCTGGCAGGAGGAATCCGGCTGGGATCTGGATCAGGGCTCTGCAGAAGCAGCAGAGCCGCACATCCCTCCCCGGGGTGTTTACAGAGAGGATCAGAGCTGCCAGCAGAACAAACGGGCCGTGCCCGGGGTTTAAATTCCCTGATGCTGAAATCCGAAGCTGCAGATTGCTGCTCCCACCCAGTGCTGGCTGTCAGGTGTGAGGAGCTGCTGCTCGGGCCTCTGTTGGTGCCCAGATTCTGAGCTGCTCGTTAATCCCCGTGCTTATCCCAGTAAATGATCCCAATAAAGCCAAAAGATGGGCGTGGACCTGTGGTCGTCAGTGGAGGTGAGAGCCCAAGGGCAGGGCAGAGGATGGGGAGGTGGAGAAGTGTCACCCTGATTTTTCTAGAGTGCTGTGTTTATAGTTGGTAGCAAAGGTTCTCACAGATTTTGTGTAAACAATCCATGTTTCTATAACCGGCCAAGGATTGTTTTGTACTTTGGATGTTGTTTTTCATTCTTCTTTCTGGGCTGGAGAATGTGATGGGCTGTGTTTCTCACCTATGGAATTTCAGAGGTGGTAACCTCCTTGTCCAATCCATAACTGTCTGTAAAAAGGTATAAATATAAAAATAAAGAGAGACTGAGTCTCTTTTGCTCTCTGCCCGGCCTTGGTCCCGCTGAGCTCCTGAGTTGCCTGATTTTCTCGTGTCCAACAAAGCAACAGAGAAGTGTCCTGTGTTTGGGGGGAGCCAGAACATCCCTGCTGCACCCAGATAAAAACCTGCCCTGAAGGATTCCCAGGCAAAACTGGGAAAATACATCCAAAGCGATCTCTCACCAGCAGCTCAACACAACCAGCTGAGAGAAAACAGGAAAAAGCTGCGGGGGAAAGAATTGGATCCTTCATCTTGGAGCGAATCCCGCTCCCAGCCCTCCCCTCCCTTCATCCATCCCCTTGGAACTCCACGTTCCTTTTCCCAGCACTCCCGGGAGGTTTATCCAGTGTGGATGAGCCCAGGGTGAGGCTGGGGATGAGCCAAGCGCCGGGGGCATCCCTCCACAAACACAGGAGCTCACGGGAGAGGCGCCTGACCCGGCACGGGGAATCCTGCGGGTCTGGTGGCCCCTGGCACACGCGGGGCTGGAACCAGACTGACATTCCCGAGGGAGCTGGGATAAAACCCGAGGATCGCACACTTCAGCATTAAAAAAATGGGGAAAAGGTGATGGGAAAAGCAGCGGGCACCTCCCAGGGCTAGTGCGGGGTCTCAGGAAGAGCCGAGCTCGGACAGCGATCCAGCTCCGCTTCGCAGCTCGTTTCCCGGCGGAATTGCCTCTCCGAATCACACAATTAGCATGTGCGAAGGTAATTGCAGATCGGAGGCGCAGCAGTGTCATCCTCACGCGGCTGCGGTGGTTTCCGTGGAAAACTGAGGAGCGAGAGAGCGCAGGAAAGAAATCACCTCCAAAAACCGGGGCAGCACTCTGCCCTCACACACACCTTTGCACCAGCAGCCGCTGTGAGCGCATTCCCGGGATAAATCAGGGATTCAGGCAATCCGGGATTGCGGTGGGTGAATTAAGTTAATGCACACGGGTCCTGTGCCCTGCTCCTTCCTTTTCCTCCAGCGCAGGGCTGGGATTTGTGGCCTTTTCCTGCATTATAATCGCCCGGAGGGAGGCATTAATGGGCAGCTGGAAGGAGAAATTGCAGGGCTGGGCAACTGCTCGCAGTTCAGGATTGCAACGTGTTAATTATGTTAAAGGCATTAAATAATTCGACTGTGTTAATGAGGGAAGGAGGGAGGAGGAGGAGGGATGCTGTGCGATGTCCGAGGTGCTGGAGGAAATCGGATTCCTACAGCCAAAGCTGCACGGATACCTCGTTCCCATCCGTTCCTTTGGGGGAAAAAAAGCGATTTTTTTAGCATGTAACAGCCCGGTTTGGAGATGTTTGGGTTGCGTTTGAACGCTCAGAGCTGGGGACCGCGCTCTGTCCCTGCAGAGAAGGAATCAGCCGCGATGGAGAAACCCCTTTTCCTACGGAAAGGTCGCTCCTCTCTCCCCTCCAGCCCCCGGGAGCTGCCGGGAGGAGCCAGCGAGGCTCAGCCGCGCCCGGTGCCCGCTCGGGGCCGGTGCCACCGCCGCCCTGTCCCGGGTCCCTTTGTCACTAGATGGCAGTGGAGCATCTCGGAGAGGCTCGGGGGGCGTCCGCAGCCTCGGGAGACCCTCGGAGCCTCTCCCACCCCTCTGACATCCCCACCGCGCGGACCCCGCAGCTTTCCCACCCCAGGGCTGGTCCGGAGGGATCCCAGATGCGATCCCAGCCCAGCCGAGCTCCGAGGCATCGCCGTTGCCCTGGATACAGCCCGTTTTCTGGCTGAGGCTTTATTTGGGTGGGAAAACTGAAGATTTTGGCTGCCTGGCCAGGATTTCTCCTGCGGTTCTGGGCTCACGTGTGCCCTGCCCACGTCTGGGCTCTGTCGGGAAGAGGCACGAGGATGGCGCAGATCCCGAATGTTCCTCTCGATGCCGGGGCTGCAAAAAACCCTGCAGACCCCGTGCAGAGCCCGGCTGTCCCCTCGGGATGGGGACAGGGCCAAGTGCAGGGACCCCAGGTTCTCCAAGCTATAAAGGGGAGAGGCAAGGCAAACCCTTGGAATAAAACCCAGCTCTTAAACCCAGGCACAATCCCATGGGAACGGGCAGGGAAACTGCCCCGAGGGACTGACAGCAGAGCAGTGGCTTCCAGCACTCCCAAACACGGAATTCCCTGAGAAAATCAGTTTAGTTCAATCGCTGCAGTGGTTGGCAGGGGGATGAACCAATCTAGAAACCAGCTCCATTAAATTAGAGTAATTTCTGGTCGTGGATCAGCTCTGGATTTACAGACCTCCGAGCAGGGCACTGTCCACAGCAGAGTGGATTTTCAGAGATTTCTGATTTCCCTGCCCTCAGAATTTTCCCTCTGCCTGCCAGGAGCAGCAGTCCCGGAGCTGAATCGATTCCTGCTTGTGAAAGAGTCAGCAAAACAGAGATGGTTTCACCCCAGTGGGGTCGGGTTTGGGATGTGCAGCTGCAATCTGAAACTCCTGGTCCGAATGCACGGGGATACCTTAAAGGGGAGAAATCCACCCCAAATTTAAGACCAGCTGGGACAACAAAGTCCCCAGGGCCAGCAGAGCAGAGGGAGGGCACAGAACAGGCAGGGGACACCCAGGTTGAGAAATAAATAAATAAACTGGAATTACCCCGGTCCTTGCTGGCAGAGAGCATTTCTGCAGGGCTGCTGTGATAAGAGACTTCCCCTCCAAATCCACTAAAACAAATCCCACCAGTCCCCCCATCAGACAGAACCCACAGCACCCACCCCCTGCCCAGGCCAGCTTTGGAGAGAAATTTTAGATTTTACTTCCTTCTTTTGGCCATGGCCAGGACAGACCCCAAAGGAAGGGAGAGGAGAGATGGGAACACCCCTGGCACAAACCTTCCCAGAGACCCGGCAGGATCCACCCTGGCAATCAGCAACCACAGCAAAGCCTGAAAAAAATGAGATGACATTAGTTCACAATGAAATTAGTTCACACCCAGTTATTTTCGGGGTGCTTCAGTGGGTGCAGGTGCAGCTGGAAGCTTTTATCCCACAGAATCCAGCACTGCCAGCACAGATCAGGGGGATGAAGCCCAGGACAATCCCGGTGAGCGGCACTGAGACCCCGCCCACCCTCCAAAGGGATTTTTTTGCAAGGGGAAGGAGGGAAAGCAGCGAGATCTGTTCATTCTCAGCCGGATTTCCACAGTCCCCCAGGAGCTGCGTTCCCTGACACCGGGGCATCGGATTTCCACGGCTGAGGATCAGCCTCTTATCACCGGGGTCTGCAGGAAATTGGGGCTGATGGGAGGCCCTGGGAGCCAGGATGGGGTTGGGAGGTTGGATCAGCAGCTGCCAGGACAGTCACAGAGCCCAGGTCCCTCTGAGGTCACCTACCTGGGTGGAACATACCGGGGTGCACTCCAGGTGGGGATATTTGGGGGTTACCCCACAGGGATTGCTTGTTTGGGGAGGGCACAGCACTCAGCTCCTGCCTTCTGGCAGCATCACACAGATCCTGGGGTGGATACGTGGAATAGGGCAGTGGGGAGAGCATGAACCTGTGCTGGGCTCTGGAGCCAAGGCAGGGAGCCATCCTCATCCTCGTCCTCATCCTCATCCTCATCTTCATCCTCATCTTCATCCTCATCCTCATCCTCGTCCTCATCCTCATCCTCATCTTCATCCTCATCTTCATCCTCATCCTCATCCTCATCCTTATCCTCATTCCCATCCTCATCCTCATCCTCATTCCTTTCCTCATCCTCATCCTCATTCTTGTGCTCATCTTCGTCCTCATCCTCATCCTCATCCTCATCCTCATCCTCATCCTCATCCTCATCCTCATCCTCATCCTCATCCTCATCCTCATCCTCATCCTCATCCTCATCCTCATCCCCATCCTCTCCTGCAGGCTGCTCTGACAGGACACAGAAGGAAAGATGTTTGTAAGAGCCTCCAAGAAAAGAACCCCCGAAGTCACGGCCCCCTGCCCTGCTGCCCTCAGCCTCTGCTCTGAACGAGTCAAACAGGAGGAGCAGCCACTTCCAGGAGCTCAGGGTGGGGCTGAGCCCCTTCTCTTGGGGGTCTCCCCAGCCCCTCCAGAGAGAGCTGCTCCCCTCCGGATCCCTCTGCTCCGGATTTACTAAAACAACAAGCAGGGGCTGTGCTCCAGGTGCCCTCCCGCATTCCTGCAGTGCCAGCAGAAGCCTTGGAATGGAGCATCCTCCCAAAGGCAGCTGCTGGGTGAGGAGATTTGGAACGGGGACTCCCCGTGGGAAGGGGGGGCTGCAGCACTTGGGGCCCCATCAAGGTGGGGGTGTCCTGGCAGGAAGCAAAGGGAGGAGGAGGATGGAGCTGCACGGCTCCTGCACCTGATTCCAGGTTAGTTATTCTCCCTGTGCCAAATGCTCTTTCTCCCACACGGATCCCCCTTTTGGGGCTGGGTAGAGCCCTCACTCCTTCCTAGGAAACCCTAGGAAGCTGCTCTGCCCTTGCCCAGAACTGGTTGTTTTCATGGGAAAAGTGGGGGAATGATTCCAGGGAATTGGATTCCAGCTCCCAGGGAATTGGCTGGGCTGGGAGCTGCTGGGATCAGTGGATGGATCTCGGCCTGGAGGACCTTCCAGCCTCCACAGGGTCAGTGAATCCTGGTGTGGAGCCCCGTCTGAATTCAAGGAAATTGAAATCACTGAATTAAAGTATCGGTATTACTGAATTAAAGTATTGGAATCACTGAATTAAAGTATCGGTATTACTGAATTAAAGTATTGAAATAACTGCGAGCTGGAGGAACACAGCGCCGTCCTTGCGCCTTCCTCCTCAGCAAAGCATCCCCCGGGGGGAAGCTCCAAAATCCCCTCCTGAGCATCCCCCACCCGCAGCCCCCCGCCCCTGCCGGTCAGGCGGGCAGCGCCGGAGGGATGGAGAGCAAAAAAAAACAAAGATGCTGCAGCAACCTCCTCGCTCCTGCTGCCCATTAACCTTCCTGGTGCAACTCTACACCCTCCCCAGCCGCCGGGCGTGGGCTGAGGGGTGGGATAACCCTGCCCAGCCCCTCGGGGACAGGGACCTTCTGCCGGGATAACAGCCGTGACTCCCCCGAGCCGCAGCGGAAGCGCCGGGAAAGCCTCGCTGAGCTCATGCCCCGGGCAAGTTCTTGGATTTAGTTCCCCCTCCTTGAGCTGAGGGAAAGGGGCAGCGCCTGGGACCCATTAAACCCCGTCCTAGCGGTCACACGTGGCCCCGGGAGCAGGGGGGGCTCTGTTTCCTCTTCCCCAAGCCGTGTCCTCCCAAAAAAAAAGGGCCAGGAGAAAAGCCCAGGAGCAGGGGAGGATGGAGGGCCAGGCAGAGATGCTGTTGGGAGGGAAGGAGGGTTGTTGGTGCAGGTCAGAGCCTCCTCGTGGGGTAATTCCATCACCCTGAGTGACATCCCTGATGTGCTGGGATCTCTGATACCCAAATTAGCAGTGCCAGGCCCAAAAACGGTGACCCCCAAAGGCTAAAATTTGGTGTCTGTGCTCTGAGAACCTGTGCCCCAATGGAAACACCACATGTAGAACCTCCCCCCACCCCACAGGATTCCCCAAGACCCCAAACCCAGAGCCCCCAGTCCCTCCACAGTGCCCAGAACCAGGGGTTTCATCCCCACCCCCCTCCACCCAGGTGGGTCCCTGTTCCAGCTCCTCCCTCCAGCTTTTGGGGACTGCACAGCCAAGCTGGGGTGGGAAACCTCCACTGAAGATGCTCAGAAAGAGCAGCAACAAAAAAAGAAAGTCCCAGATCAACCCTTTTCACCCAGAATGACCCATTCTCCCCACTTCTCATGAGGAATGTGGTACCCAAACCACAGCATCATTTTTTTCCCAGACCCATCTCTCCAAAACACTCATTTTCCCCCAAATTACCTGAGCTGATGACTTTCCAATGGGCTTCACACCCTGGGCTCTCTGAGTGTCCCCTCCAGGAGCAGCCTCTCCCAGGTGCAGGGTTGGCTGCTGGCTCCTTACCCCCAGACCCAGAAGGTTTTCACCCCAGTTCCATGCAGGAAGGGCTGGTCCTGGCTCTTTCTTCTTCCCCAAAAACTCGGGGTAACCGAGGTTTAATGGGAAAATGCTGTTTGGGCAGCGGGAGGAAGGCGAGTCTTGCTCCAATTTGGCAGAGGTCGCCTGCACTTATTGCTCTGAGCTTTCCCCCCTGCTGCTGCCGGGGCTTTGAACCAGCTCAGATCCCCTTAATGGGGTTGAGCAACAGCAGGGGAAACACAGAGCCGGTAACAGAGGCAATATTGGGAACCTGCTGGTGTTTAGGGCCCGATCCTGCGCCGTCCGGGCTTTCCATCACCTGCGACAGCCCCGGGGAATTGTTCTTGTTAAACAGCCTGGAAAAACTCGGGGCAAAAACCGAGCTCGGAAAAACCGAGCGGGGGGTGTTTGGGGAAGGGCTCAGGGCACAGAGTTCTGCCCTCCCCGGGGGCTCACACAGAGCCACGTCCACACCAAGTGAGGGACATGAGGTCCCGAGGGCTTTAATCCCCTTAGCAGGGGCCAAACACCCCCCGGGACACGGGAACTCTGCCCGGTCCCCTCGGAGCGGAGCACAATCCCCTCGCCGAGCCAACACCCCTCCCGCTGCTGTGTTTCTATCAATTAACTCCATCAAGGCAATTAAGGAGCTCCAACACCTCCAGCCATCACCTCCCTGTCACAGCGAGACCCAGAGGGTGTGAGCAGGGAGCCGGGAATGTCCTGGAGCTGGACCAAAGTGAGGGTGGGGCTTTGCTTCCGTAGGCACCTCATGTGCCCACCGAAATCACAGAATCACAGAGTGGTTGGGGTCGGAAGGGACATTAAAGATCACCTGGTTCCACCTCCACGCCTTGGACAAGGACACTGAGGGGTCTGTCTGTCTGTCTGTCTGTCTGTCCCCAGGCCTGGGGCTGGCAGAGGGAACGGCCTCAGCATCATCCAGGTGTCTCACTCTCAGAGAAAAGCAGAGGAGCTGCCAAGCGTCCCAAAAACCTTTGCACCCCACCAGTGAGTGTCCAGGGGTGAGCAGAGCAGCTCAGAGGGAAGGAGAGATGGAAAAGAAAAGGGAAAAGAACCCAAGACCAGCACTCCAGACAACGATCAGCCCACGGCACCTCTTACACATCTCAAACCCCGCTCCTCAGCAGGGTCAAACCCACCCCGTGCTCCTCAGGGGGCCTTTTTTTGGGTGCTTTAGGGGTTTTTTTGGGGGGGGTGAAATTCCTTAAAAGTTCAGCAACACGGGGGTTTTGTTTCCTATCAAGGAGCCTTTGAGAGGCAGAACAGCTCGGGCTCCTGGCAGGGGGATTTGCGGTTGAAAGGTCAAAGCTGTTTCTGGTTCCCCTTATCAGCCTTGGCCGAGCACGGAGGAAGCGAAGGAAACCTTTGGGTCGGGTCAGGGGGGTCACAGAGGGGACAGAGCACAGGGGATCCGGAGATGAGGCAGAAGGTGTGGAGAAAGGCAGGAGTCAGGAATTCTGACTCTGTCCCTACAGCCAGGCCACGGAGGGGAAGGAATCCCCACAGACCCGTCTGCTGTGGGGAGGGTGGGACACAGAGGTTTGGGGGACACCACAGCCCAACGTGGATTTGGCCACTGCCAAACTCCACAGTTGTGGAGTTGTCCCCAGGGGTGGCCACTCAGCTCTCTGGAGCTGTTCACTGTCCCTCCCAGCACTGCTGGGTTTGGTTTGGCTCAGCCACAGACATGGATGAGGGTCCCTGCTGGATTTGGGGGCTCCTCCAGGGCTCTGCAGGGACATGGAGCTGGCTGGGCACAGCTCCCCTTCGAGAAGGCCACGAGCAGCGTTTGCTCTGCAGGAGCAAGGCCTGAGCTTGGTCAGCCCTGAGGGAGCAGCTCTTCACACAATGTGTGACCCACGGGACCACCTGGGCCTTCAACCCAAACAGAGCAGGAACGTCCTCCAACCCAGCAAAGATGAAATGGTTCTGGGCTCAGCTCTTGCCCAGCTCTGTCTTGTTCATGGCCTTCATCCCCCTCTTTCCTTCCATCCATCCATCCCTCCATCCATCCATCCCTCCATCCATCCATCCATCCATCCATCCCTCCATCCATCCATCCATCCATCCATCCATCCATCCATCCCTCCATCCATCCATCCATCCATCCATCCCTCCATCCCCCCCAGTGCTCTGAGTCATTGGACACTTCAATCTCCCCTTTCCCTGCTCCTCCCTGGTCCTCACCCACCCTGACAGAGCCGACCCACCCACGCTGGGGTCGGGGGCAGATGAAAGCAGAGAGAGGGAAGGCAGAGCCCCTGGCAGCCCATCTGGTGTTCGCACAGCTCGGGGCTGTCACCCCTCATTCATCCTGACAGGTACAGGCAGCACCCCCAGCCCGATCCCTTGAAGTCCTGATGTGGACAATCCTGTTATGGAAAAACAAGAGCCCCTGCTGGTGTGCCTGTGGGGAAAGCAAAACGCTCTGCGGAGCTGGGAGGAGTGGGAAGCACGTGGGAAGGGGGGAATCGCTCCCTGGGATGCTCAAAGGGGGTTCCTTGGGGTCAACCTCCCCTTCCCTGGATCCCTCCAGGTGGAAAAACAGCCAAACATCCCCAATCCACCAATAAACCAGCCAAGAGAGGACTGGTGGGGTATTTACAACCCCTAAGGCCCATGCCACAGCCACGTGCCTCAGTTTCCCCTTGGAAAGAGGAGCATTTTGTCCCCTGGTGTTGTCACCGTGATGGGACCATGAGGATAAGGACACATCCAAGCAGCCTGAAATGATGGAGAATCCGTGGATGCTCCATCCCACGTCTGGCTGGAAGCAGGAGCAGTGGGAAAAGGCAGCTCTGGCCCTGCAGAGCCCCGGGACTGCTCCTTCCCCCGCCACCAAAAAAAAATCCCGATTACTTTCAGGTGTCGGCCAGTTAATAAAATCAATCTTCCCTCTAGGAAAAAGGGGGTGTGCAGGGGGGGAATTTTTTTTTTTTTTTTCTCCAAAGGCTAAACACAAACCAGAAGGCAGCAGACTCCAGAGCTGGCTCCGCTGTCCTTTCGGGACACACTTGGAGACGCTCGGCTTTATTTCTTTCCTCTTGTTCCACCCCAAGAAAAAAAAAAAAAACTTCCTTAATTTTTTAGGAACTGCTAAGAATTTCTCCCTGGAATCCCAAGGTGATGTCACCCCACCAGCCTGGCCCCGGGGAGTTCCTCACTTTGCTGTTTGTAACAGATTTTCCGGGGAAAACTCTTCCTTTCCGCGCAATAAATTTTCCCCACTTACATTTTTTAAGGGAAGAAAATGTTTTCCGGTGCTTTTTGCTGCCTCTCTGTCAGGAATGATTACTCCCAGATTTATTGGGATTTGCCGAGGAGGCAGCGATACCTGGGATCTTCGAGCCTTGCCGGGATAATGATGCAGGCAGAGCTTGTCAGCCTCAGAGCTGATTTATGGAGCGAGATTTCACCCGTCCCGGTGCGTATCATTTACTGGGATCTGGAAGTGGCTCATTAGGGAATGGGAGGAATAAATCCATCAATCCCCCGGGGAGGGGAAGGGGCTTTGTTCGGCTCTGCTTGCAGATCTTGGGGGGAATTGGGGTTTTTCTTGCTGGGAGCGGGATTGGGATCGGGGCCCTCACCGGAGCGATTCCTGCACAGCTCGGGATCGGCTCCGGGGGGGAAAATGAACCCTCGGGATGGGGGGATCACCCTGGGATATCCCCAGGCACGGTGAGGGTCCTGCTCCCTCCCCAGGGGTGGGAATCGGGGGGTGCTGAACCCCCCGGCTGCACAGATCCCAAAGGAGCAGGGGGAGCCGGAGCCGGGCGTGTTTGATCCTACAAAACCAAATTCTGGAAGGGCTCAGACTCATCCCCGATCCCTCCCGAGATCCCAAAGGAGCAGGGGGAGCCGGAGCCGGGCGTGTTTGATCCTACAAAACCAAATTCTGGAAGGGCTCAGACTCATCCCCGATCCCTCCCGAGATCCCAAAGGAGCAGGGGGAGCCGGAGCCGGGCGTGTTTGATCCTACAAAACCAAATTCTGGAAGGGCTCAGACTCATCCCCGATCCCTCCCGGGATCACTGGGGTTGTTTCAGTCCTTTCCCACTGCAAAGCCAGGAGCTGAATTTCCCCCAACCCTCCCAAATCATCACCTCCCCTTTGCTTTTTTCTCTCCCCCCCGCCCTCCATTTCCACCATTTTCCAGCCATTTTCCAGCTAAAAGTCAAACTCTGCCCAGGGTAATCCCATGGAAACCCGGAATAATGGAGTGCAGAGCAAGAGGCTCAGCCCAGCCCTGCTCTAATGATGGGAATAAATTCATTTATTGCCCTCAGGGAATAAATTCTCCCCCACACTCCCCGGGAATTTAATTCCCCCAAGCCAGGCTGTTGCACATCCTATGGGAAGCATAAATCCACCCAAATTACTCTGATTTACACCCATTTCTCCAGCTGCCGTGTTAATCCAGGGGCTGGATCCTGCTCCTGGCCCTGCACACCTTAAATCCAAAGTGATCCCGCTTATTTAACGCCAATATTCGAGACTTACAACTCTTGTGGCAGGTTAAAATTAAAAAAACTCAGAAGGATTCAAATCCTGCCGCTTGCCAGCAGAGCAAAAATTGCAATAAATTCCCTTCAATCATAGATGGAATAAATTCCCTCTAATCCCTCGCTGTTTTCCTGATTTTCCAAGCTCTGGCGGGTTTTTAGGAGCCAAAAGAACCATTTTGCCCCCAGTTCCGCGGCTTTTACTGGGATTAAGGGCACAAATTTCCAGCCCGGCATCTCTCCCGAATCCCACCCACTGCCGGCTCGGCTCGCTGCCGCTTCCAACCTTCACTTCCACCCTTTTTTTTTAAAAATAAAATATACATTTTTGGAGCAGCTGGAAGGAAAACAAGCCCGAACCCGCCTTCCCAAAGCAGCCTGGAAATTCCTCACAGGGATGAAGCAGAAATCTTTCCTTATTAAAGGAAAATTGCAGCACAGCATCGGGATGGCGACGGGAGCCGGGATCCACGGAGCCCCCTCTGCCTCCCGCTGGAAAATTGAGTTTTTGGGCCCAAAATACCCGGGGGGTGGAATTCTCTGCCTGCAAGGAGGGAGCCAGATCCCGTTTTAAAACAGCCCAAAGGATTTAAACTGATTTAATCCCGCAGCTCCTCGAAAGGCCACTGCATTAGTTTGTAAAAACTTGGGATTTTATCCAGCAGCGAAAAATAAAAAATAAAAAATAATAAAAAAAAAAAGTGGTTTTGATGCTGTTTCGAACCGAGCTAAAATAATGATCATTTTTATTGCATTTTCTTTTACTTCCTCCTAATCTTTCTCCTTGAAATGCGAAGGAAAAGTGCTCGAAATTCAAAGGAGAACTCCTTGAAACGCAGCAGAAAACGAAAGCGCCGAGCCCGGCGCTCCCGCGGGGCAATCCCGGCCCCGCCGTTTGTTTTCCCGGGATTCGGTTCCTCTCTCGTTGTTGCCGTCGTTAATTCACGGCACGGTTTGGCACCAAACGCTGCCCCCGCTTCCAGCAAACAGGAGCGCCGAGGTTTCAACCACGCGAAAAAACAGCGAAGGAAAATCGCAAAAAAATGGAATTTTTGAGAAATTCGCTGTTTTCCGGGAGAAATCCCCTCCGTGGCAGCGCGGAGAGTTCCCCTCTGTTATCCCTCCCTGCCGCAGCCTCGCGCTTTGTACGTATAAATTGCACATTTTAACGTATTTGTATAAATTTAGGGATTTATGCAATTATTTGCATGTGATTTCCACACGCTCGTCCTCACCTTCCTGATTTCCAGACACGAAATTCCACGGTTTCAGTGTCCCTGTGCAGCTAATGTGAACTGACATGGAAACACACGGGTTTGGGGCAAAATTGGGATTATTTTCGCATGGGATTCGATTCGTAGGAAATACATCAGAATAACTATGAATATGTATAATTATATTAAAATATGTGGATATTTATGTAACTATTAAATAATATTTCGATATTGTTATATAAAAACATGCACGTGTTAATATGGAATTGCAGAATTATGGAATCATGGAATGGTTTAAGGCTCATCTCCTTCCAACCACTGCCCCTTCCACTGTCCCAGGTTGCTCCAAGCCCTGTCCAGCCTGGCCTTAAATATTTTCCAGGACAGATTTATGTTAAAAATATAGAATATAAAAATATTATATAACTAATATTATATAAGTAATATTATATACTTAATACAGCATAACTCACTATTTATAATAATATATA
>VZTZ01010382.1:0-20328 GCA_013400955.1 Drymodes brunneopygia | reverse complement strand
ATTAAACCTTCACCTTAAAGAAGGCATTACCGAGATAAGATAGTGAGGAAAGAAACTTGTTTGTTTTTTTCTCTGTTCTGAAAAAAAGAATTTGAATTTTCACAACAAAGCACAATACAAAACTTGGATTGGACTTTGTTCAGCCCTTACTGAACACTGCAATCTGTGCCCAGATGTTCAGCCATGGTCTAGTCTGGGTCCATGGGGCTGGGCAAAGCACCACAACTGGNCAGCGTTTTTGTACCATTGCATATATTTTAATTTTCCTATTAAATTGTAGTTCTGACTTTGAGCGTCTCACTAATTTGCTTTCAAACCACAACAGGCTGGTGTGCTCTTCTGGGCTGACCAAATGTGTTTTGTCAGTCATGACCTTTTTTGTATAAATAATCAAATATTCAATAGAGTCTGACACCTAAGTGGGTCGGATTGAAAATGAATATGATGAACACTGAAGTAACATTCTCACAACATTTAAACACAGGGAAATACCACCACCCCCCTTCTACCCCCACCCCACAAAATACTCACTAGTACATCAATACACCCTGTGGACAGACACATAGAGCATTCTCCTGGAAAGTTGGTGGAAAATGATATTTACTTGGTTTCTCATGTCCTGAGAAAACCTGAGAATCCTCTGCACTATAAGCTCCTGAGAATGGCATGTTTACTGCAGTAAGAAAATTTTGAAAAAAACCTGGGAGATTGTCCCTTCAGTAGAACTCAAAGGGAAAATAAGAACACATTAGGAGAAAACCAAATTCTTTTGATAACAAGTTCTTTCTTACTACTTCCCAATTTCAGTTCAGCCACCATGCTGAAAACTCAATTGCATTTAACCTGTTCTTGAACTCCCCATGAAATTATGGCCAGTTTCTGGCAGCCACATCAAGTGATCTTAAAAGAGCAAGAGATATAGGTCCTTCCTGGGTAATGTTCTATTCCATGAGCAGCCAATATGGGAGGAACAACAAATTTGTAACTGGAAAAACAATTTCATGACACCATGGCCTTACAGCCAATATATCAAAGTACAAAAGCTCATGTTGCAAGTGTAACTGAGTGGTGTGGTTAGGCATCAGCTGTAAGAATACAAATTAAAATATCCACAGAATTATTTAAGCTCATCAACTAAGTCTCGGTCTCTCTGTATACTTAGAAACAGAAGTGAGAAAAACCCAAAAGCCAAGAGCTTATTGCAGTAAATGCAAAAAGCTTTCTAAGTTATTGACTGCCTGCCTTTCAAACAAGTCTATGATATGGTCAATAAGGTTGACTTTTAAAGAAGGGTTTGAACAGGACAATGTGCTCTCCCTCTGCATATGAATCTTATTTTTGTCTATTATTTCTTATGATTTCTTTGCATTTCCTTTTGGCTTTTCTAGCACCATTCTTATAGATTGTACTTCAGCATCAAAGCCATTCAAAAAAAGCCCTGAGCTGACAGTGTTGATTTAATTTGGAAGTGGCAAAGAAAGAACATTATTAAAAGTCACAGCCACAGGGAGAAAATGTTTCACTCTTGGTTCTAAAGAACTTTGGCTTTACACTCTAATCCCAAGGTTTTCAGCAGGAGGACTACAAACATTAGTGCAACTAAACTGAGTATTATGACACACAAGAATTCAGGTTCAAAAGGAACCACGTGGTACATTCACCACAACTGTAATAGATATTTAATCCTGAAAGGTCAACACAACATCCATCCATACAAACTAGAACATTTCCAATGCATTATGACATTAAAAATCTTTTTAAATAATGTAATTTATTTAAAAAATGTAATGACAGTGTCTAAGAAATAAGACACACATGCCACACAAGCAAGTAGGCCAATGACCTATATTTCTCAAGTCACTATTTAAGTATTTTATACTTAATTCAGAATTCTAAATAAGGCTAAGAACTATTTTAAACAATTATGTTTCAATTACATAAGACAATGGTGGTAAAATTAAAACTTAGATCTGGTCCAATAACTATCACTAGGTCTGCTAGTGTGGAGGAGGTGATAAATATCCACTTTCAGCTTTGAATGTCTTGCCTTTTCTCTGTGTTAAATCCTCTTATACATTACAAACAATCCCAGTTTTCATTTTCTCTGTTCTGCCTACAGCCACCCCACCTCTGTGTTTCCCATCTGTCTACTCCATTCTTGCTGTTCTTCAGCTAAATAAATCCTTGAAAATCTGTCTTGGCTCTGTTTGCCAGTTTAACTTGGCTAGCTCTAACCCTAGGCTAGAAAGCTGCAGGTAACCCAGCTGCTTGGTTTCCACCAGGCTGTCAAGCAGTCTTGCTCTGGCTTTCTTAACTTAATCTGTCTCCAGATTCAGATTACAGGCCTTAGGGATACCTCTTTGGAGCATTTTTATTTCTAACCATCTAAGTATTCAATATCATAAAATAAAAAAAAACCAGTACATACTTCAAGTATCAGTATTTAGGAAGAATCTCCCTTACTCTCCCATCTTGCTCTGCTCAATATTTTATTCTTTTAATGGTTCACTGTCTCAACTCTGAGACCTAAGGGCATTCTCCCTGCTCAGCATCTCTATCCATGCTTTCAGAAATTCAAATAAACAACTATGATAGAATGTATTTTCAACACCAAACTTCAGTTCAACACTGAAAGGAAAATTTAACTCTAGTTATAACAATCTGTATAATTTCTCAGTAACAAAATGAGCAGTAAATAGAAGTAGCTGTCACAGTGGCTGATGTTTCATTTTCTGCACCGTATCTTGGATGAAGGTACAACTAGACAAGATATTTTATATCTCCAAACATTTATGTACCTTAAGGATATAAGGACTCAGTTTCTATTCTTTCAACTGACAAATTCTGTTCTAAAGAGCAAATTATCAAATTCCTTTCAGCAGAGGCCAAACTGATCTAGTCCAAGTAATCTATGAACACAGAGATACTCCAGCCACTTTGTTTACCTAACACATAGCAAACCTGGCAAAAATGGGACCAGAGTCAAAGGCTGATAAAAGCATTTCCAAGGAAGAGGTTGCAACACTCAGCACTAAAGCACGTGTTGCCTGAAATGTAAACACAA
The DNA here is from genome assembly GCA_013400955.1 of Drymodes brunneopygia. NCBI lineage: Eukaryota > Metazoa > Chordata > Aves > Passeriformes > Petroicidae > Drymodes > Drymodes brunneopygia. The sequence continues at coordinate 17,264 of VZTZ01010382.1, read as the reverse complement.
ATCCAGAGCTAACCACCATTGTCTGCTTCACTGTACACATTACATCAAAAAAGGAAGGTAATCAAGTATATTCTGTTATCCCAATATACAGCCCATCTTGGACAGATTAGGGCACAGCTAAATTGCCATGACCACATTAACTCAGACTTACTAAACAGAAACTTTTAACAACTTCTTGCTGCAACTAAAACCATTATTGCTTCACAGTCATCAGGAATATGCAAAGATTACAGTTTATCCTCATCACAATTTCTTTTAAACACAGTGCCAGAAACAGTTGTTCCCCAATGTTAGGTTTTGTGCCTTTGATGATTCCTGACTAAATAACTAATTGCACTTGACCCTACTGAATTGCATAATCTTTCTGATCAGACTGTTTCGAATGTGACATCAAATACAGCCAGGTAGTCCTCTCCCTAGTCACTTTGTTGCCTACTGAAATTACCAACCATACTGTACTTTCATAATATAAACTATAAATGTATATGAGAAAACCTGGTCTCAGATCTGTGCAAAACCCCATGAACAGTGAGCCACATGTGAAGGTTCTTGCAATACCAATATGCAGCTTTTCAGTGTCTGCACAAAGTAATTTTATTTAGATCATGAGTGCTTCTCCTTATGGTAAGTGACAAACTCTGCTCAAGTCAGGACATCTGCTATTTCTTCCTTACTCAGAGCACACTGTGGCAGAAAAACACTAAATACATGCAAGACCATACACTCTCTTAAAATCCATGTTGACCAATATATATGAATATGGGGTGGGGGAACTGAAGGAGGGCCAAGTTTTACAGAATGGCAATTAAAAAAAAGAGAAAAAAACCAACAAAAATCCACCTATTGAATAGTTAGCCTACAGAAAAATGTAAGCATAGATCACATCTCTAACCTTTAATCATGAACATGGGTATCAAACACCTGTGTATTCCAAAACTTACTGCACAGACCTAGAACATGACGACTGCTCTTCACAAAAAGACTTAGAAAAAAATATTGGACCAACATTTGAAAAACATGACTGCCAAAAGAAGAAGGTCTAGCCTTGCTTAAAAACATTTGTGATTTGAACATGTCTTTAAGAGATGAGAGGCCTAGATTAGTTTCCTCCACACCCTGAGAAGACTGAAGCCTGCAATTCTTACATCCAGAGTATCCCAACCACAAATCTATGGAACGGCCTAGGGGAATCAATTTTTGTATCCCTCCTTGAAGCTCTGTATGTGGGGAGAATGGTTGAGGTCACTTGGCTTGCTCAGCCTAGAAAATAGGAGACTGAGGGAAGACCTCATTGTGGTCTACAGCTTCCTCAGGAGGGGAAGCAGAGGGTCACATGTTGATCTCTTCACTCTCATGACCACTGATAGGACCTGAGGGAACAGCATGAAACTCTGTAAGGGAAGGTTTAGGCTGGGTATCAGAAAAAGGTCCTTTATTCAGAGGGTGTTCAAAACCTTCGAACAGGCACCCCAGGAACCTGGTCACAGCACCAAGCCTGGCAGAGCTCACAACGCATTTGGAAATGCTTTCAGACACATGGTGCCATCTTTGGGGCTACCAAAATGCAGGGCCAGGAGTTGGCCTCGATGATCCTTGTGGGTCACTTCCAACTCAGGATATTCTATTACCTTATAATGACAAGCAGAATACTCAGCTGTGCATTTCCTTTGCAGCTTGTTTTTTAATGTAAATATTTGTACATATGTATCCAAATAACATCTCATCCAGTAACATTCAATAAATGTACATTTTCTGGGCAGATGTGTGATGTGCTAGAACAGTAGTAGAGTCACCGAGTTTTACCTCCTATGCTTTGAAAGTTTTAACATTATTTAAAAAAACCACCACAATTTGAAAGAGTCCATGCAACTCTCTCATTTAGTCCAAAAAATAATTGCGCTTTTCTGAGAGTCATAGAACATTTCTTCTGGCCACTAGTTGTACTTCCAGCAAGATGCACACACTCAAAGGGAGCAACTGATACGCCTAAAAACCTAAGTGAATATATCACCCAAAGGTATTCACACACACTCAATTGGCAGACATTGAAATATGGCATAAAAGATTACATTGTATGTAATTTAAATGTCCTGAAAAGTTCATCCTTCTAAGAAACATCTTAATCTCACTAAGGAAAGACTGTTACTAACTATTCTATTAGTTCATACTGTGCAGCTGTGCTGTGAGAGAAGACCTAGGGGTTTTTTAAACAATGAAACCACCTGTTCAATTTACTATACTATATAAATATAAATAGCTGAGAGCATGTGGTTCCTCAAGACAAAAAGTATAAGTGCTATAATTCTCTGATTACATTATGAAGATTGGAATCACCCAGCTCCTTATGGCTACAGGCAACAGCTAATCAGTTAATCAAAGATAAGCTTAAACAAATAACTGGATGTCAAAAATCATTAAACTTACCTGACAGGCAGATGTATGTTAAATATTCACCCTGACCCCCAGTAGCTAGGAAAGGAATCTTTTTTTTTGTTCTTCTTTTCACTTGAACAGCTCCCAGCATCCTTTCATCATGTGGGGCAAAAATCTCTTTGCTGATTGCAGATTTGGCATTCATCATAGACCACAGGTATAGCAGACTGCTGCTCTCTAAAAATAGAATCATAAATATAAAACATTAGAAATTCTTAAGTTATATCAAAGTCCACTTAACTTACATGGGCACTGAAAGTACTGACCTTCAAAGAAAGTTTTAAATGCCTCAGAGAATTTAGAAAATAATGTCATACTCTTAAAGGCAAAATTTTCGAAGTATTTAAGTGTCTTCACTGAAGTTGCTCTCCACACTTCTTAAATTTGCTTATACTAGCTTAGCCTATTTTGGGCAGAAGCCATTCACACTAGCACTTCAGCATGTAGCAAAATCTTCTCAGAAAACCACCCTGTTTAACTTCATGCAGCATAAAAGCTTCATTAATTCCCCCTCTGATAACTGAGGGAAACTCAGATCTGTGTCCCACATACACAGGGAAAGCACTGCAAGGGCACAGGCAAGGAGCACCATGGTTGTGCTGGCACACAAGAAGTCACGTTCACAGAAGACAGAGAAAGCTTCAGACTTGGTGAGAGTGTTCCTTCAGGAACACTGCTCCTGGTGACAGTACTTGATTGCACTGCCCTTGCACCTCTTGCAGCTTTAGCACCTCATCCCCTCAACTCTGCAATTACTGACAGCAACTGCTCAGGAAACAGTGTCAGAGGCACCATCTGGGTCAAGGCAGACAAAACCACACCTCTACTTTTGTGCTATGTAATTCTGACCCAGGTCAGTTCCTCAACGTGTTTCGTAACTAAACAGCACAGTTGACTTTGGAGAGATATTTGTCTCAGGAGAGACATTTGTAGAGGAAAAAATTATTGTAGAGAACAGGGAGGGAGGAGGGAAGCTGCTTAGTCCTGCGTGTCCCAAAAAACAAACTTCACCACAGCTAACAGAAGAGCCTAACTAAAGGAGGGAGAACTCAGAGGGGACATTAACAGGCTCTTTGTGCAAGCTGTAACTCCAGTTAGTTCTGCACTGATGTCTTGTAATACATACACAGGCCCCCATCCATGGAAACTCCTGAATGACACCTTTAATTGTTCCAGTATAATGACACTCCAATACACATACACTGATTTACACATTTCTGTATTACTAAGACTTTCGAGCTGACAGATCTTGTTGACATCCTTAGCTTTCTTAGTATGAAAAAGATTATACTCAGGCCTGAACTACCGACAGTCCTGCCCGTGAGATCATTTGATATTCACCACAATTTAAAATAAATATAAATAAATTACAGTCAAATTAGGTTATGAAACTAAGAGAGTCATGGATCCATTATTTTTTGTGTGCATATTACCAGCAAAGTAATTGTCTTAACACTTCTGGTCTCAATGTTTTGTCACTATTTATGATATTCCCTTATCTTAAAAAGATGGGAAAATTTTTTAAAAAAGTGCATGTGAGACAGCACAACTTAGTCCAAACTGAATTCACCACCTGCTAATTTTGAGATGCAAACAGAATCCTATGCCAAAATAATCTGTAACAGTACACCTCGTTAACCAACACAGAGGTGTTTGAATTCTGACACGTTTTAGCATCAGGTCATTTTACATGAACCTTCACAAAAGTGAATTGCATTTAAAAATTGTCTCCATCAAAAGAAAAATCCAGACCAATTTCAAAGAAACAAAGAATGCATAGCTCCTGACAAGGTGTGATGCGTAACTCCTGACTTCTTAGTTACCTATTCTTTAACAATGAATATATCAACATGAAAACAGAATCAAAAGAATAAACCTACCTGGTAGTTACTTGGAAAAAAGTTGTGAAAGACAATGTGTTCTTTTCACATTCATCACATACTTCTCTCTTCTTTTGTGTTATAGAAATATTTGCAGAGTACATAATACCAGCATTTAAACTGTTGGGACATTGCAACTAGCTTTTCAGTCTAATTTTTTTTTTTTAATTCAAGGCCACTGTTAATGACTACGGATCTAAACACACAGACCTCCTCCTGACTGAGATAGAGACTGAAAATCTTTGTAAAACCCAGAACTGTATGTGCCTAAAAAATTTTTAATGAATAGCTTTTTGGGAAAACACACAGAAATGCTATCAGGTTAAAATACACTCAAGTGACATTCAACTGAAGAAGTTCTTTCCAGATTGCAATGATCTGAAGCAGTTATTTATGCAACTGAGTTGCTCAATAGATGTTTTCAGATATTTTCTTAATGTTCATGGACTGTAAAATAAAATACTACTTCAAAGGTTGCTCAGGAATGTAAAGGCTTCCTGGATTAAGATAAGATGCAAGTTTTTCTTACCTACAGTATCATAAAACGTTAGTAATTTATTACTGCATGCTGCTATTGGCTTTGTCATTAAGCTGCTTTTATATACACCTACCAGAAGCTGTACACAGACACGGTAGATATCTGGACTGTGACTGGAACCTCCGACTAAAGCATGGACTGCTGGCTTCAGAGATTGCGATCCTTCTATTCCCAGTACTTGGGTTGACAACAGCTTCAGATACCATATTTAAACAATTAATCTAACACAGTGTATACTTGACACAACTGCCAAATCTGATGTGAAAACTGACACTAACACAAACCACAGAAGCCTATTTATTTGAAGAAGAAAATAACTAACTGTGCCTGTGTACAAACAGACTTCTGAGATTGAGATGTCAATATAGTTTAGATTAAGTTGTTTTGCACAGGTCAAAAAATCAGCAGCTGAATTCAAATAAGCAACCTTCTCCCTATGTAATAGTAGATGCATGCAAAAGACCTTCGCTTAAAGTAATGCCTCCCAATGCTCCTTGTTTTCACAAGTGGAGGTAATAAAATCTCTGGCAGGTTTACTAAAAAGAAAGAAAAAAAGACTTCAAGGAACATTAATCAGTCATTTTTTCCCCATTCTCTAACAAATCTGTCTTCTCAAAAAAAAACCACAAACCACTGCCTGTACATGCACAGCTTCATGTTGTAAATGCATATTTTTTTGCACAATAATGTTTTCTCTTGGTGCACATTCCAGGACAAATTCAAACCGTCAGCAGTTTCCACTCATGGCCCATATGAACCCTTGCATTGGGACACAAACTTTTTCCTCCCATTTGTACTCAAATACAAAGTAAAATGCCTTAAAGAAACTTTATTGGAGGATCTCCGAGCACTCTGAGACAGTGCTTTACTGCTTGCAACAATAATCCCTCTGAGGGTAAGGAGGATTTAAAAGTTTCAGTAAACCTTAGAGTCCAGAAAGAGAGACCACATTTGCTACATCACTCACTTTGTTCCACATATTTACTTCTACTCAAATTATTATAATGATGCTTTTGGCTAAACAAAGACCCCATTTTCCTTCTGCAATTTTTCACTACATCTATTATAGCATTATGGAAAGGATGTCAGCATTTAGAGTGTGCCCCCAGCACACAAAAGAAACACAGACAGGGAAGATTCCTGTGTGGATTTGAAAAAGTGCCTGCAATGCGCTGCTCATTTGCATCTTCTCGCATCTTTCTCTACCAGTTATTCTCCATTATATTTCCATCACTAAGAACTCCCTCTATGAACAGCTGACTATTCCTCTAGAAGTATGTGAGGGGACAGCAATGAAAGGCAATTTCTTAAAAAGAAGATTAAATAAAACCAAGATAATTAAGCTGAATCCTAAATGGATCCCACATGTTCAATAACAGAAAAAACTGGACTGTTTTCTGGCCAGCCAGAATCTCAGATTGTTTTCAGGCACATAGCCAGTAAATGGCTAATTTATCTTTACACCCACATGTTTCATAGGACTCTATGCAAATGAGTGGGAAAAAGGGGACCTACAGTATCTTTGTTGAGGGTATAGGTATGCAGAAAGAACTGGGAAAACTAATCTTCAGCATGCAGAATTCAAGTAAGAGTAAATTAGAAAGGAGAAATGAAATACAAAGCAAGAGATGGAAGAGGACGTAACAGTTTCCAAAAAAAGAAAAAAATGTTCAGTATGCTAAACCTTGGTGTTTGCAAGGATCTTTAGTTTAATCAGAAATAGGGATGGGCTCACAGGACAGCCTAACCACTGAAATGCTGCCTGCAGTGTGAAATCATCTGAGCAACCAACTATTCTTGGAATAGTAACTCTAGCAAACACTCAAATCTGCTTTTAATAAAGCCACTATCCTGAAAGATGACATCTACTTTAGGAAATCATTGCAAGACACTGTTGCCAAAGAACAGCTTTTGCTATTGTGATAGTTGCCTGGTATTTACTTGCTGGAAGTGTTTGAACTACTTTGAATATCACAGGTTATCAACATCTTGTATTTGCTGTCATCTCAAACAAATAGCTAGTATAAGTCTGGAAAAAGCAAAAACTCATTTAAAACCTAGGGCAACTAATTCATAAATCTTTAAAGAATAAATATTAGAACATACAAGTTCTAAAAGTTGGTTTGCAATACATTTATTAAGCGTAACTTTATCTTAGAGGAATAACATCAAGGTTAATTAGCTCTGCAAACAAGGATCAAATCAGTAGATCAACCTTATTCTAAAACAGTCAAGGTAAAATCTTTCAAATGCTTGAACATAAAAAAAAAATATCAGATGAGCTTCTGTCATCCTTCTATTTTCAAATCTTACTTTGCTTGACAGATATTTATTTAAATTAGGACAGTACCAGCAGCCACTGCAGCAGCCAAAAAAATTCTATTACTTCCTACTAACATGGGTTTACGACTGTGAGAAGTATTTACTGGAAAAGAACTCAATCATTCTCCAGAGTTATTTGTAGGCTGTCACATTTCCAATTTATTTTTCAATAATATATATATAATAAATAATAATTTATTTTCCAAATAACCTCTCAGCTATGACTGGCTCATTTGAATAATGTATTCATTCTAAAATATGAAAATTATGATATTGTAACTGTATTTGTAGCAGTTCAAGCTGGAAACAAGAAATGTGTTTTCACTTACATATGTAATTACAAAATAAACTGCCCAATCAAGCTGAATGGGACATAAGCAGACTTCAGAGACCAGCATCTCCTAAAGGCAAAACTTGAATCTTTCATGCTGTGAAGTAACTTTTTTCTGTCTTTTAAGTAAAGCTTTACATTGAAGCCCACCTAATCCAAGACCAACATGTAGCAGAATTTACTGTAAATTTGAAATACAAGACTTCTTAACTTTGTTTTTAATCAAGCCATTGTTTGATTATGGGAATTTAGCAGCATTGTTTACTGAAACCTTGGAGAAGCCTTGCTTGAATCACTGAATCTCTCGAAAGCTCCAAGAATAAGCAAAAGAAACAGGAAAGACTATACTGGCTACCATACTGTGTGGCCTGAGAACATGTGGTGGTTTTTGTCAAGGAAAAAAAATAGGAGAGGAGAAGTGCACAGTAATAAGATCTTACAGTGAAACAGAAGCAGTAAATACCTTAATGCTTAACACATTTCTTCACCTGAGGCAGGCAGCCTGAGGCTCTGACTAATTTTTATAACCTTTCATTACAAGGGAAGGTGATTTGAATTCTGTGCAAGTTGCATGGACCTACAGATTTAAAGAGATAAAGAGCTCAGAGTGGAATATGTTTTCCCTCTGAGGCACTAAAAAAAAGGGATGCAAAAAAAGGAAAGTATCTTTATTTCCTCTGTAACACAATTCTTAAAAAAAAAAAAAAGAAATACACCTAGAAGTTTTGTACGCCTTCCTCCATCACCCCACAAAAAACCCAAACATCTACTTACAAAGACAGATAATCAGGGCCATCACAGAAACCCCAAAAATGGGCAAATGAGAATCAATCCAACTTTCATGTGGAAGACAGAGCAGCTGCTTTCATTTCCGCACTCTGCTCTGCTGAGTGAAATACATACATAGAGCACCATGGTAAGTAATACCTGTACTTCCTGAAGCCAGATGCAGCAAAAGCAGAAGATGCAGAATCACTTGGTTCTTCTGAGACCGCGCCCCTAAACTGTCTCCAAACAGTACAGAAAATTAAGTACGTGGTGACATAAGAAGGCACCAGAGACATACTGAGGGATTGGTTACTACATATTCCAGGTCACAAAGCTTTTTCTTGTTCTGAAAAGAAAGCAGCAATTCCAGGTCTAGAAGCTAATGTCCTAGTTAATAGTATCATGCATCCCAGCTCACAAAAAGGATGTAAAACTGAAGTGAACCTAGAATACTGCGATCTGGGAAAATCCAACTCAAATATGAGACATAGCATTTCTGCGATTCTGAGTGTGAATGGCTGCAGACCCTTAGTAGATTACTTTAAATAGGTGCACAAGAAAACAAATATATATACAAGAACTGCAGCAAATTAATTTCTTCTTATTTTTTTCACATCATTCTGGATTAAGACTACATTCGTAAGAAATTAATAAAATAAAAATGCAAGAATCAGTGGACACTGATTCTTTCAGCATTTTCTTAACTGCCAAAAGCAGCAGTGTTTCCTAAATGTGCCCTCCCCTGGAGCTGGTATGAAAAGCTGGAGCTGTGTCTGGGAGTTGCACCAGGGAGGCACAGGCATCTCTATGGAGGTGGTACAGCCCTCTCCAGGAGTTAAGAGCAACACCTGGAGACCCACTCGGGTTCTCCTTCTAAGAGCCCCACAATCTGAAAGTCATTATTATTTTGAGAATGTAAGAATTTGAAAATAAAGATGGACAACACCCCATTAAGCAGCACAACCCAATCTACAAAACTGTTTACCAAAAGTCAATCAATCTTCTTGGAAAGACTGTGCTGGAATAATCCTTTTGAAACAGGAACATTTTGAATCTTACAGAGATTCACCAAGAAATTTAGGAACTGCTAGATGTTACAACAAAACCACAGAGAAACCAGATGNACTGAAGTGAACCTAGAATACTGCAATCTGGGAAAACCCAACTCAAATATGAGACATAACATTTCTGTGATGCTGAGTATGAATGGCTGCAGACCCCCTTAGCAGATTACTTTAAATAGGTGTGCAAGAAAACAAATATATATTCAAGAACTGCAGCAAATTAAAATTAATTTCTTCTTGTTTTTTCATATCATCCTGGATTAAGACTATATTTGTAAGAAATTAATAAAATAATTATGCAAGAATCAGTGGACACTGAAAGTCTTGTTTCACCAAGAAATTTAGGAACTTCTAGATGTTATAACAAAACCACAGAGAGAGCAGATTTGCATTTGTAGAAATTTGCCCTCAGGACACTGGGACATTCAAGGCAGTAAGAGCTACTACTTTTGCATAACAACATTGCAAATCATACTCTTAAGAGGTTAGCTTAATTCTTATCTGAAGACCAGTTATTACACTCAACCTTGGACTTTCATTTGCAGGAGGGACTGTCACAGTTTCTTCTGCCATTCCTCACAGCTTTCTTCCTCCAAACACCTCACCTATCTAGACTTTTTCCACTTTTTTGAAATGCAATCCTCAAGTCTGGACTCACAGCTTCACTAATGGCACCAGAGTCAACTGAAAGAACTACTAGGCTGGTCTCTGAAACAGGCTCCCCAAGTCAGTGGTCACACCTCACCAAGACTGAGAGTTCAAGGAGCATCTGGAAAACACCCTCATTCATATGGTTTAGTTTTAGGTAGCCCTGTGAGGAGCAGGGAGTTGAACTTAGTGACCCTTATGGGCCCTGTCCAGCTCAAGCCCTTCTACAGACTCCTATAAGGAGTGGATACTCCTTATACAGCTCCTGCCATACATAGTCAGCAAAAGATAAGAGCTTCAGTTCAACATCTACCATGTTCTTCATTTATTTTGTGGCAAAGAAAAAAAAAAAAAGACATTTGACATGTGAATACCTAATTATTCCACCTTAATGGGATTTTTGAACTTACTGCTTTAAGGCTGTTTCTCCTAATGTACGATAGATTTACAGTCCAATTCTGTCTTTTAACACTTGCAGTTCTCTAGACTGACACCCACCAAAAGTCAGAAGGTACATTCTCTGTGCCATCACTTTGGACAGTTAAAATTGTTTGAGACCTATCACAGCCTCCTTTCACTTCTCCAGTAAGAACTAGAAAGATACCAACTCCTTAAAATACACTTCTAAATCATTTCTGTGTTCTTACATTTTATGCTACTTTCATGTGAACCTAATATCCTTAGTTAACCCATGACTAATATCACGAGACAGCATCAGAGGCACCATTAAAGCAATTTCAACCTATTCACATGGCCTAATACTTGATCACAAACCTACATCATCTGGTTTGAAGTTGCATTTGAGCTATTGCTGCTTGTTCCATCGTTCGTCCATATTTTGGCAAAGAAAAATCACTAAAAAATGAAATTAAAGGATATCGGTGAGAAGGAGCAGCCATGTTCCTCAAGGAAAGGGGAACTAGTTGAAAAGACTGCAGTTTAGAACATGCACAGTTTCTTTCAGTAGTTTGTGTTGTTTCACATTTAACTTATGACCACTTCCAGCACTTGTACAGGCAGAAATCAGTGATTTCTTTTTGTGCTTCTCTTCCTTATGACAGCATAAAGGCTTCTGTGGTAGTGCAGTGAACTAGCTAAGAACTAATTCAGTTTTAAGCTATCTTTAAAAAATAGTGATTAATTTTGGTTTTACTCAGATCAAGCTCCCTGATAAGTGCACTCCACAGTTGTGTGTCAGCACATGGGAATGAAGTGCAGGTGATAAGATTAGGGCTCTCATGAGCCCCCAGCAGTGTTAGTTTACAAGGATCATGAAATTGCACTTTAGAGAACCCAAAATGTCATGCAATTTCATCAAATATTGAAATCACTGACTCAAGACATGGCATGGAGTCAATCTAGAAAAAAATTTTCAAAATCAAAACTTGCAACAAAGAACCAAACTTAGTAAAAAGTGCTAAAACAGGAGTTCATAGGGGACTTCTTGAAAAGAACAAGTAGGGCTCAAGATGGTATAAAATTTCTTGGTATACTGACTCCATTATTTGTTGGGTTAAACAGAGGGGTAGCAAAAAGGCAGGTTAAGAGTCAGGCTCTGTTCCATTGCTATCACATCTGCTGCCCACAGGAATACACAAAACATATGATGCAATGCTATTACTGCAGTATAGCTCACATAACTACAACACACTAACTCACAGCACCTACTCTGTCAAAACATCTCACAGGAACCAGATTCTGACTTACTCAGTACTGAAAATTGAAAAAACACATTAAATGGTTTTCGTAATTTAGTGTACAGGTTGCCAGAGAGACAGGCTACTCCTACAGTATCAGCTGAAGGTATTTTGAAGAAAGAAAAAATAAAAACCAACAAAACTGAGCTGCCACAAAGTACTCTTGCCATTTGCTTTCTCCAACTAGAATAATTCAATACGCTCTGAAATCAGGTTTTACAGATCTTCCCAGTTCCATTTCNTCTTAAGAGGTTAGCTTAATTCTTATCTGAAGACCAGTTATTACACTCAACCTTGGACTTTCATTTGCAAGAGGGACTGTCACAATTTCTTCTGCCATTCCTCACAGCTTTCTTCCTCCAAACACCTCACCTCTCTAGACTTTTTCCCATTAGCCTACATCTTTTTTGAAATGCAATCCTCAAGTCTGGACTCACAGCTTCACTAATGGCACCAGAGTCAACTGAAAGAACTACTTGGCTGGTCTCTGCAACAGGCTCCCCAAGTCAGTGGTCACACCTCACCAAGCCTGAGAGTTCAAGGAGCATCTGGACAACGACCTTATCGTATGGTTTAGTTTTAGGTAGCCCTGTGAGGAGCAGGGAGTTGAACTTAGTGACCCTTATGGGCCCTGCCCAGCTCAAGCCCTTCTACAGACTCCTATAAGAAGTGGATACTCCTTATACAGCTCCTGCCATACATAATCAGCAAAAGACAAGAGNAATAACTAATTACTCCACCTTAACAGGGGATTTTTGAACTTACTGCTTTAAGGCTGTTTCTCCTAATGTATGATAGATTTACAGTCCAAGTCTGTCTTTTAACATTTGCAGTTCTCTAGACTGACACCCACCAAAAGTCAGAAGGTACATTCTCTGTGCCATCACTTTGGACAGTTAAAATTGTTTGAGACCTATCACAGCCTCCTTTCACTTCTCCAGTAAGAACTAGAAAGATACCAACTCCTTAAAATACACTTCTAAATCATTTCTGTGTTCCTACATCTTATGCTACTTTCATGTGAACCTAATTTCCTTAGTTACTCCATGACTAATATCACGAGACAGCATCAGAAGCACCATTAAAGCAATTTCAACTTATTCACATGGCCTAATACTTGATCACAAACCCACATCATCTGAAGTTGCATTTGAGCTATTGCTGCTTGTTCCATCGTTCGTCCATATTTTGGCAAAGAAAACTCACTAAAAAACGAAATTAAAGGATATCAGTGAGAAGGAGCAGCCATGTTCCTCAAGGAAAGGGGAACTAGTTGAAAAGACTGCGGTTTAGAACATGCACAGTTTCTTTCAGTAGTTTGTGTTGTTTCACATTTAACTTATGACCACTTCCAGCACTTGTACAGGCAGAAATCAGTGATTTCTTTTTGTGCTTCTCTTCCTTATGACAGCATAAAGGCTTCTGTGGTAGTGCAGTGAACTAGCTAAGAACTAATTCAGTTTTAAGCTATCTTTAAAAAATAGTGATTAATTTTGGTTTTACTCAGATCAAGCTCCCTGATAAGTGCACTCCACAGTTGTGTGTCAGCACATGGGAATGAAGTGCAGGTGATAAGATTAGGGCTCTCATGAGCCCCCAGCAGTGTTAGTTTACAAGGATCATGAAATTGCACTTTAGAGAACCCAAAATATCATGCAATTTCATCAAATATTGAAATCACTGACTCAAGACATGGCATGGAGTCAATCTAGAAAAAAATTTTCAAAATCAAAACTTGCAACAAAGAACCAAACTTAGTAAAAAGTGCTAAAACAGGAGTTCATAGGGGACTTCTTGAAAAGAACAAGTAGGGCTCAAGATGGTATAAAATTTCTTGGTATACTGACTCCATTATTTGTTGGGTTAAACAGAGGGGTAGCAAAAAGGCAGGTTAAGAGTCAGGCTCTGTTCCATTGCTATCACATCTGCTGCCCACAGGAATACACAAAACATATGATGCAATGCTATTACTGCAGTATAGCTCACATAACTACAACACACTAACTCACAGCACCTACTCTGTCAAAACATCTCACAGGAACCAGATTCTGACTTACTCAGTACTGAAAATTGAAAAAACACATTAAATGGTTTTCGTAATTTAGTGTACAGGTTGCCAGAGAGACAGGCTACTCCTACAGTATCAGCTGAAGGTATTTTGAAGAAAGAAAAAATAAAAACCAACAAAACTGAGCTGCCACAAAGTACTCTTGCCATTTGCTTTCTCCAACTAGAATAATTCAATACGCTCTGAAATCAGGTTTTACAGATCTTCCCAGTTCCATTTCCATTCCTCCTCACATAACTGATAGTGGTACAAAGTGCAAATTTCTGCACCGTACAGTCATCCATTAAATGAAATATCCCAAAGGAGAAGGAGGGAACAAAGTCAGGTCTCTCAGGCTAAATATTTTCAATCTTCTGAACTGCAACCTGCAACACCCACATCAGAAAAAAGTTCCTTTATATTACTTTAATGCTGGGGAAAAGTACAAAAGCATAGTAATACATTGGGAGAAGACAAAAAATAACATGAAGGTATTAAAGCATTTTATTTCATCCATCTAAGGTGAATTAACATTCCCTGCTAAGTATAAATGGTGGTTTTCTTCAATCACTCCCAATGCCTAAGAAGAATAACTTACTAGCGAAATTCGTAATGCTTTTAAGAATGAAATATATGTGGTTCTGGGGATATTAAAATCTCTGTAAGAGCAGACACACCTCTATGAACTACTACATGAATGCTGTTCTTGAGGGAAAACAATCACTATGTAAAAGTAGTAAACCATCTGTTGGCAGTGTCCTGATACTTTGCAGCAGTTAAATAAATAGTTTTCTTTTTGGCAAATAACACAAGCTGTACACATTTCTGACATGCTGCATATTTCTTTCCAAGAATCCTCCAGCAGTGACAAGCATTACTCACTTCAAAATGGGTGAGTTCAACAAAGCTTGCAAAATTGCACTGTTCTGCAAGCTTAAGAAATTACAAACAAAAATAAAATGGTCTGATCCAGTGTTTTGTTCAAGGGATGTTACCATCTCAGAAATGATTAAAAATGTCAGCCACAGCTTCTAGCCCCCACTATGTTTGATTGCTTAGCTCTGCTCTCCTGACAAAATCAGTTAAAAAAACCCCAACGGCAAATGGCCTTGTATGTTTGAAATTTATGGGGTTTTGTGGGGGTTTTTTGTGTGTGTTTTGGTTTTTGGGGGGTTTCTGTTTTTGGTTGGTTGATTGGGTTTTTTTAATGACAGACCTGTTCAGTCTCACAAGAAGCTGAGAAAACCTAGAAACAAAACTACTGGCTTTTCTCCTCTCCTCTAAAGTAAGTCCTCCTTATTTACTTCCATAGTAGTTTGCAATCAGTGATCAGTGGCAGAACCATTCTATTTTAATAGCTAGAAAGTTTCCATCGGACATGGAGATGGTAATGCAGAAATTTTGTCAAGTGATAGCCTGTTGGGAGCAAGACAATCTTCTTTCAAAATAAAAATTAAAAAAATAAATTAAATACCACTATCCCCTCTGCACTGCTTTCAGTGAACAAGTAGTTACTTCTTGAGGATGGGCAAGATTTAATCAGGTTTATGGATCTAAACAAACCATTAAGTTTTAGATTAGCATCTCATAGATCAGTGTGGTATTAATGAATCTAAGGGATACCTGCAAAACACACACTGACATTTTGCAGTTCTACATTAAATTCTGAGAACAACAGTATAACAGCACAGTGAAGGATGAAAGAATTATGGTAACCTAGATAGCACAAGCAAACAAAAAGCATCCTTCTCTATTTCTATTATATGTTCTTACATTTTGCCAAGAAAGAGAGAGACTGCAACACCTTTATTTGAAGTGAAAACATTATGAGAATCACATATGTTTTGCATGCCTGAAACCAAGAAAATACAATGAGGGCAGGAGAAGGTGGACCAAGGAGTAACACTGACAATTACATAAGAAACATCCTGTCCAGGGAGCAGGGACAGGACAATAGAACACAGACCCCCTATATCATTCACCTCATATACTTAGGAGTGATTCCATGTTTATTGCACACAGAACTTAGATTTATAGCCACCAGGAATCTACCCATTTCACATGTCAAAGTAAGAGGGCTGTTTAAAAAAAACCCAGACCAAACAACAAACAAAAAACCATGACAAAACATATAATGTGCACCTTCCTTTAGGCAAATCCAAGAAGACACCAGCTCAATCAATGTTTCAGATACCCTTCCAACGTTAATGTCAACCACAACTTTACAATGAATAATTTATGCTGTCTCTAAACAGTGGGCATAGCCATGGACCCTGAAACAACATTATCTCTCAATATATCTTCACAGGCTTACGAAAAGGTAATTTTAGCACCAAATGCACACTTGATGGATTAACATACACTTTAAAATTTAGTGGCATTTTCAATTTTCCTCTATCAAGTTTGTAAGTATAGTAACTGACAACATCCACAGCAACAAATCCTCTGCAACAACTCTGTGCCAAAATCACTTCATACATCCCACATCATACTTTACATGGCCACACCCCTAGATAAAATGGCATCTGACCAAAAGAACAAGCACATATCCCATACAGATTTATGATTTTTATTCCATGAATGCATTCTGCACCAACAATAGGAAGAAATACATTGCATCTTCTAACACACCTGAATACAAGGCAAGGGAAAACAACTGACAGCCACACAGCCCTGGTTGTGGTGTGCAGCCTAGACAACAAATTCATGTAGATACAGATGTGTTTATCTCGAATGTATCATTCTTTTTCTAGCATAAACAGACTTATGAAAATCCTCCACCTGTGCAAAACCTAACCACCGCTACACAACAGTAGCAACTCATACAACTGCTCAAGGACAGAAATTTCCAGTTACAGATAGGAATACTGTTTCACAGTGAACTAAATGTAGTCCTGTCCTCGACCAAAAGAAGCTTTTCAGTAGTGGCTCATGCCAGGCAAACTGTGAGATGCTACCAAATGAAGGGGTCAACATCCTTCATCTCCCAGTATTTTGCTGATTCATTCGAACACTCATCCTATACTAAAATTTGCAGCTGCACATCAGTATCAACACAGTGAGACTGTGGGAGGAATATACACTACTCTTGGCAGTAACCTACAGTTCACTGTGTTAATTCATTCTTCAAACCCTACCCTCATCTCTGCACATTCCTTTAGAACCAAACTCTAAAATGACATTCTTAAACTTTATTATTTTTGAATCTTAAACTCATCTCAGAGACAATGATATGTCCTGTTACAATGAACTTATAGACTCCTCTGCACAGCTTTATCTTTCTTTCTTTACTCAAAAGGACCCATAACCTCTACTAATCCTAACACCATACTTTACTAAAAACTCTTTAACTACTTTGCCTTTGTAGTCCAACAGTCAACATAAGTAGTTAAAAGTAATTCCATAATTCAGTAATTAACTGCTGACATACAGCACCCAGAAAATTCTGTAAGTACATCTTATGTTAAATCAAGTGGTCTTTTTGCTATAGGTTTTTCCTCCACTCAGAAGCACTGAAGGTGGTCCTCACAGGCTGA
>VZTZ01010381.1:0-16783 GCA_013400955.1 Drymodes brunneopygia | reverse complement strand
AGTTACAGGTTTTACCTACTCAAGTCCCCATGGTTTTTCACAACTTAGATGCAAGGGAGGAGAGATGAGGGCCACAGCCTTTCAGGAAGCATGTCACCTCCCTCCACGTGCACCTTAATCTGTGTGAGAAAGCCCCTTGAAACCAGCCCCACACAGGGCCTGCTGCGCTTGCCCTGAGAGCCTCTCTGCTTGGTCTGCAAAGCTGTTTGAGCACAAGGGTTCAAGTTGCATCAAGTGACACACACATTGATTGGGACACAGCCCAGCCATCCTAAGTCAAGCCTCCCGTACCTGGGGCTTACCACCTCTCACACCACCATCCCATCCCCAGCCACAGGGGTCTACCTAATAGAGCAGCAGCAGCAGACTGGGCAGCTTCAGTCGTAAAGCCAGCAGTGGGAAGTCCAGCAGGTAGGGAATTGGCTTTGCAAGATGGCTGCACATTTCCTGCACTTCCAAGGACCACCCCTGTGCCAAGCAGGGCACCAGGAGGCTGGAGCTACTTTCATGGCTTTTACAGGGCCTACAAAATCCTCTCTCCAAGGAGGTGTATGTAAGGAAGCTGCACTGGTGGATTAGTTGTAGCTGAGCCTTGAGGAGGAGTGACAGGTGGGTTGATGTTGGAACAGGACAGAGTCAGCCTCAGAATGCTCTAGCCCACCATTCCTGCTTCCCAGGGCTCTTCCTGGGGCAGCTGGCTGTAGGTGTGCTGCAAGGTTGTTTGATAGCACAGCCGGTTCGTGGCAATCATTGTCTCTTCTGAGGGAAGGGTCCTGTGTGTTTTCCAGCCATTCCCATCCATGCTACGGTCAGCATCCTTTAGTGCTGAGCCTGGATCATAAGCTTCCTGGGATGGACTCTGTGTGAATTTGTATATAAAGCAAAGGGACAGCACATACATGCTTTATATAAACAGATATTGGAGTGGGGAACTCTGCCACAGTTAACATTTCCGCAGGTCATCCCGAGTCCTTGTTATGATTGCAAATGGTTTTTCAAGTACAGCTCTTCCCATCAAGGAATGTGCGTTTGAAATATCAGTAACATATCGTGCACAGGCACATTGCTATGTCAACAGAGCACACACACACACACACATATACATGCTCAGTACCCCAGTATTACATGTTTACATTTACCTCGTGCTCTCTCCTGTTCAACAGCCTTCCAAAAGCCAGAACACTTTTCATGTATCCTGTTCGGAGAGCAACCCGGACTTGCTAATTAATGTCGCATCAGCTTGTTGTGACAAATCAAGAGGATTGATTGGCTTTCTATGGTCCTGGGAAAGCAGCTTATGATTTCTTTCAGACTAAATAGTCCAGTTTCTTGGACTGCTCTCGCCACCGTACAACTACCTGGCACAGAAAGCTGACAGCCCTGGTGAGGGAAAGGGCCACAGAGGAACACGAGACTAGCAGGCGGTAATTCTTGCACTTGTTTAGAGCTGGACTAAAAATAGAGGTTCTTGAACCCATTTCACTGTAAAAAGCCTGCATAATTCAAACAACTTTTACCAGTAAATTGCAGCTACAAAGGAAAAACCCCACAGCCTTAAAAGGTCTCTGGAAGCCCATCCAAAACAATGTTCTGTCCAAGTGCCCTTTACGAGAGGGTGGTGGAGGACGGGGTGGGAACTCAGATGCTAAAGACAGCTCTGGCCTGTCAGGAAAAGAGCAAACTTTGCCCCCTGTCTCTGGTGTGTGCCTGCCACCAGGACAGCACATCCAAGTGCTCTGGACTCAGAGCAAGAGGCAGCCCTTTGCTTACACATTTCTGTATTACCCCCAGAACATGCGCACACTGTGTACTGCCTCTGCCCTGGGAACTGACTTCAAGGGAACTGCGGGAAATGAGGAGGAATCTTTGCTTATCAGACTGCAATGCAAGCCTTCTAAGATAAGTTCTACCCCTGTATTTATATAAATATCCAAAGACAAAACCAAACATTAAATTCATTTGCGAAAAAAAAACCCTAAACAAATACAACCCCCAGATACACAGACCTTGCTCCTCTCATTGCTCAGGTAAGATCTCCACTTTGTTTCTGCAACACTGTGAGTGTAAGGAGTTGACATTCTCCACCAGTCTCCTGCCTTCAAGTGTAATTTCTGGTTTCCTCTCCTTTTATTCCTTAAGCCCCTGCTTGCTTCCTCCTTCCTTCTCACAGTCTGCCCTCAGCATTTCCTCAACACAAAATGGAGGCTGTGACCTTCTGCAGATGGTGTAGTCAAAGATGACTAAAGGGATGTCAGAGCTCATCCCTTCTCATTTGGCCTGTAAAGAGTTTCCCCCAAGTATNGCTGTCTCACACTCCTGGCATCAGCCCTCCCTGAGAGGGGGATGCTTTCATCTGTATTTGCACAGGGGAATTTACTGAATGATTAAATCAGCAGCAGCTCCCCCAAGGCTACAGCTGGCACAACAAGCAAGGCACCAAGGCAGGAAGCAGCCAAGAAAATGGGGCAGTGAGCCAGGAGCAGCTGCCTCCTCCTTGGGATTTCAGGTACCATCCCCACCCTGAGCAGAGTGGTCTCTGACATGTCCTGGGCTGTCGTGGTGCAGGGCCTGGAGTCACGCGAGCAAAAATGCTTCTGGGGTTTCCCATTCAGCCTGCAGCATCATCAGAGAGATGGGTGCACTTACAGATGGCAGACCCAATTTTTCCATTAAAGATCCACCTAGAAATAATGGAGGAAGCTCAGGCAGGGGAAACAAGCATGGTGACATTCAGCAAAACTCCTCCACTTTCACGATAAATTAATTAGTCTGGAGGCAACGAGCAGAAGCATCCCCAGCTTGCTGCAGCAGAGTGAGTCATACCCTACTCTTTCCCCTGTTTTTAAAGACTTCCCTGCTGAACAGCCAAAAGCTTCTGTGGAAACAGAGTGAAACAGAATTGACACGAGCTAGTAGGTAAGGGCTGCCATTTGGGTTTTGCTGGACCCCTCACACAATCAAGTTAAAGGAGTAGTATTTAATTGGAAGATTGTAACTGCCATACTGGTGTTGAGAGGATGACACAGAACTGGAAAATCAGGTTTATTGCATCTTCCAGGCAACAAATGACAGGTCATAGGACCCTGACAATGCATGGATGGAGGTCAACAGTAGCCACAAGGATTGTCTAGTCAGCCTTCAAACTGGACATAATTAGAAATATGATCTGCCTGCTCTCCTCCAGCCAAGTCTTCTTTCTTCTCACAAACAGTGAAATAAAATAGGGAGAAAAAGACTGACTAATACTCCTTGAAGGCTTGTTTGCGTCTACACATTAACTTGTCTGATGAGTTCTGTTACCAGACTTTACCCTTCTAAATAATATAGAAACAAGAACTTAGCAACATTGTGAAAATTCCCATATCATTCTGAAATGTTTATTGTGACTGTCAAAATAAGTAAACACGGATTTTGCACATTGTAANTTGAAGGCTTGTTTGCGTCTACACATTAACTTGTCTGATGGGTTCTGTTGCTACCAGACTTTACCCTTTTAAATAATAAAAAAACAAGAACTTAGCAACACTGTGAAAATTCCCATATCATTCTGAAATGTTTATTGTGACTGTCAAAATAAGTAAACACGGATTTTGCACATTGTAAAACATATAACTGGGTCTCAGGTCAGGAGAGAGAAAAATGGATCGATACCATTGTATTCTTGATTAAATGCAACAATTCCCCCCATCATAGGAAAGAATTTCCCATTATTATGCTGATGCAGGGTCAGGATCATGCATTCAAAACTGTCTCGGGTATCACACACTCAACAGGCTTTCTGCATAGTACTGTTCATGAACCCCTTCTGATCTGCATTTCAGATGCCTGGTTTTGAACACAAGAGATATAAATAGATCAGGGCCAGATCAAGTGGTCAGCAAAGTCACTATGACAAATACCGGAGGACAGCAATGCACCACGAATGTAGCAATATTTTCCCAAATTTCTCTTATGGCAACCTCTATCAGACCCCAAGATCTCTTATGTTACCCTCCACCCCTCTGTCAGGGCTTTCTCCTTTGCCTGCCACCCATAGCCCAGGGAAGTCAGGCACTAGGCCACCATACATATTAATCCTAAGATATATCAAAATTGATTTTGAATTGATGAAAGATGACAGCCCCAGAATCCAGGATAGAGCAGTAGGGCAAGCTGCCCAGGTACTGTCTGGTATCAAAATTTCTCCAGGGAGAGGGGGCATTTAATCTTTTAAATAATTAATCATTTAGTCTTCAGCCTGCTCCATGTTTCCTTCCCCGGGAATGCCAATTAATGTTCAATATGGTATTTTCTAAAATATAACTTTGAACAGTGTATGAACTTGGCAAAGGTGGTGAACTCATCAGAGACCTCGGAGTGGCCATGAGATGACTGTCAGAAAGGATTTTTGAACACAGTTAGCTAGGGTCATGTTCCAAGCAGTGGCTCAGAAATTAGTGACTCTCTAACCTTTTTGCCAGCCTTGCTTCTTTGCCTCCTAATGATTGTCAAATCGAATCTGAAGCAACCCCACAGATGACAGGAACAAGAGCTCTGATTCCTGGGAACAAGTGTTGATGACAGAGGAATAGCTGGTTTAGTAAAGCACTGGTTCCTGGGCTCTGCTCCATCAGATGAATGTTTCCTTATTATGTCCCCAAAATCCCCTGGGCAGGGGAACATGCAGTAGAAGCACACTCAGTTATTTTTCAGAGACTTGCCCCTCCAGGCTGTCAAAGATCTGAAGGAGATGGCAACCAGCCCACACTTATTCTGATAAATGCTATTTGCAACTAAAAATGGATTAAAATGGCCTCTGAAAGCTTGTCTGAAGGGGAACAAGCGGTCTTCTTCAGAGATGCCATTAGCAGGAAGATGTGGAGAAGGCTATTCTGAGGCCTGCTTATTATTGGCTTTCACCCCACTTTGTCATTTGCCCTGGCCAAATATAAGGAATAAGGAAATTATATTTAGCATTTGGGGCACTGTCGATGGGAGCAGCAAACAGGCCATGGCCAAAATTCAAACTCCTGTCTCCTCTGCTTCTTCATCCATTCCCCTTCCCATGATATGGACCCAGGAAATCTGAGCTTTGGCCACTGTGTCCACCAGACAGCATGGATTCTCCATTTGCCACAAAATGGTGATATATCAGGCACTGGCCATCTTTTTTGCCTGCCTGATCCTGCTCTTAGTCTTGTGAATATCCAAATATTCCCTTCACAGCTATCTGGAAGTGAGAGAAATGCAGAAGTTTGAAGGGTTAACAGCAGGAAAGTGCCAATTTCCCATTACATTTTTAATCACTAAATAGCCACATACAATTAAATGGTCAAACTGGGAGGAAGAGATGAGCTGATGCTGTGAGAAGACAAGTACACAGTGAAAAAAAACTGTAGCCTTTGGTCTTAGAAGACAAGCTGGTAGGTCAGGATTTCCAAAAGCTCGTCTCACTTCTCTAAGACAGTAGCTGACAGCAGTGGTGGGAGCTTTGCCATGCACTACACTGGGAGCAGAGTGAGTCTCTTGGCCCAATATCCACCACAAATTCAGGAGCTTTTGCTGTTTCCAGAGTTAGCTGTCACAGCTCAGCTCTCCAAACGAATCCTTCTCAGAAGGGACAGCCCCACCAAATCCCAGACATGAAGATGGGGATCCTGTCTCCATCTGATTAGCTGATTGGTCTATATGCCCAGATCCTCAGCATCATGAGGCCCCCCTGGCCAGCAGACCAGATGCCCATATCAGTCTCAACAAACTCCTTGTTACTTCCTCCCAGCCTCCTGGGGGTCGGTGTACCTCATCAGACACCACAGGTCACAGACAGAGCAACATATCTTGGCTTCACAGTGAGGTGGGGTACAGTCTGTCTCTTAGAATAATCCTAGAGTTTTGTATCCCTACTGCAGCTGGGACCTACGACACCAGGTTTGCTCTTGATCATTCACGTCCTGCTCCCGTGGCACCTCAAAGTTGTTGCAGGTTTTATCCTCTATGCTATAGACCTGAGGTTAATTTGCAATGAATACACTGTGTGCAGGGAGTGCTCTGTGGTCTGTGGTGGGAGGGATGCAGGAGTCAGGCAGGAAATTCTCATTGTGCCCTTCCAGACATCAGAATACCCCACTCAATGGCAATTCTTCTTTAAGGTACACTATGACTCAACAGCTTTGCTGTTTTTCCCTGTTTTCTACAGTCTCCAAACTCTTCCTAGGCTACAGGAGTCTGTAGTAAACCTACATTACCAGCCTTTTCTTCTCCTAGTTGATATTCTGGTAATCATCAAGCCATGAACAAAAAATTCAGTTATAATTGATACTGATATTCAACCCAAGGTAGCAAGGTTACTACTGCTTAATAGCAATAGCCTCCTGCCTCCGTGTAAATATATTTCTGCATTGAAAGACTTGTGCTTTACATATTTATTAGTTAATTGCAAATAAGGAATTAGAAAATTAATCTTGTGTGTGTAATGAATCATAAATTATTGTATTCACCCTTAAAAGCATCATGGATAACTGTAAGGAACTTGTAAGAACTTAGCTGTCTGTTTCACATGTCTTCATAATCCTTGTCTTGCCCTTCCACATATTTGCTGTAGAGTCTTCCTTTTGGTATAGATTTGCAGATCGTGGATCTTTGCACTGGAGTTCACAATACTCTGCTCCACTGACTGATCTATCAGGATCTTTCCAGTCTTCCTGCTTAGAAATCCACATTAACCCCTGTATAAAGATTAAGAAACCCAAAATGCCATTAGTTTTCTGTTGCCTTTTAGTTAACAGGAATAAATTTACAAAGAGCCATGGTTCATAAAAGGAATAAACAGAACGAGTTGTTTCAAAACCTCTTTGTCTCCCTCTGATATAAAACTGCTAGAAAGTCATGATTATTTTTTAATAGCTGATGCATTTCCCCTCTCTTTTCCCAGCCTACAAAGAATATGGGAATCCCATTTTAATGCTCTTTCTTTCCATAACAGGAAGTTTGGAAAGTGTTATAGAAGCAAAAGCAGAGATATTTGCCAGACCAAAGGCTTCCAGAAGCCAAGATAGTAAGAAAAAAATCCTAAACTAGCACAAGATTTACAGTCAAATTGCCAGAGCTGGGACTCAGAGCTGAGTTACAGTGACATGAGTAACCAGCCACGCACACAGGACGAGCCAGGACTATTGCAAGGCAAATGAAATTAGGCTTAGCCTGTGATGAAAGACAGTAAGATGATCTGCTCATCCTGGGCTGCAGCACGTACACTCAGACAGCTGCCCCAGCTCAGCAGCTGCACTGGGACCTGCACTGGCATGGCAAAGCCTGGGAGCGCGGGAGCCCTTTGGAACCCAGAGCCCTTCAAAGCAAACTGTCCCTTAGGGATGTCGTTGTCACAGGGGACCAGAGCATACAACAGAAGCAGGAGAGATGACCACAGGACACTCTTCTGCACCTTCCCAAAGCAGGCTGAGTGTGCACTCCTCAAACAGGCACCCTGGGAGCCAGAGGAAAGGGGCTGTAGCAGCAGGCAGGGCATGCAGCCAGGGTCAGGAGCTGTCACTGCAAGAGGGGTAGTCACTGCCCCCAGGGTTTGGTCCCTTTGCCCCCTCACTTGTCACCTCCACCCCTTTCCCATATCTGCAGCCAAGCAGGCTTCAGGTTTCCCTTTATGAAAATCTTGCCTGTCCAGCCTCAGGTCAGCCACCTCCTGCCCCCTGTAGCCCGGTTAAATAGCAGCAGTGACACATCAGCTCTACTGCAAACACCTCCAAAGGTGTCTGGCTTTAGGAAGATGGAAAGCCAACACAGAGTCCCCAAAAATCACCCTGGTCTGCAGGCCAGAAGCAGCACTTCATTCATTACTGCCATGATGGCTCCAGGAAATGTTTGAAGCACAACAGGAGCCATCACACTGCAGCACCAATTGCATCATGTACTGGTATGAGATAAATGGGATGCTCCTGCTCTGTATTCCTTGATCCTATGAGCTATAAGAGAAAGCAAAGCTCAGCCCTAGAGATGACAGAACTGTATGTACCTGGTACAGCAGAAGAGACTTATAGTGGTGGGACAAATGTCCTGCAGTATCCAATTCTTCTTGATACCCCTCCCATACCCACAGCTGACTTTGGAACAGTTGAGTTGCTGGGCTTTCATTTTACAGAGTGGTTGATTCTAAATGCTAAAAATTGTCCTGGAGCTTCCTCACCTGAAATGTTAAAGGGATGTTTTAGTACAAGTGCCCACCTCAAATTTTGCTCACAGCAGGACACGGTACTGGGGAATATCCCACAGCAAAGTTTTCCACCCTGTCCCCCCACTTTGGTCCCAGGGCTGACAGGCCTCATTGACCTCACAGGGCTTTTTGTGGCAAGAAGACAGGACTAGAAATCAGTGGCAAGAAATGCACTGCAAGGGATATCTTTTGAGCTAGGCTAAAAATAGAGCTCTGACCCTGCTTGTTTATATATAGCAAGATCTATATGTGCTCTTACTGGCAGTAAGTCAGTGTAGGGGCAAAGACATCCCTGCAATATACACCCCCTCCCCCCAACCCCCCAGTTCTGCTGAAAGAGCAAAACTCTTGGGTGCAGCTCTTAGGTGGTCCCAAAACAGTGTCTCCCAAGGGCAGAGGGGTGTCGCCCCAGTTTTACAGGGCCCCATAAGTTGTGACACTGTAACTGTAGTTTCCCATGCTTTTTCTGTAAACATGGTCCTTGTTTTTCTTAACCGGCCGGGATTGTTTTGCACTTGTGGAATTGTTTTTCATTCCTTTCCCTAGGGTAGAGAAAGATGATTGACCATACTGCAAAGGACTGCAGGGCTGCAGTTTCTGCAGAGGGGCAGCAAGTGTGGCTGCCCCATGGGCAGAGGTGGTAGTTCCTGGTGTGAAACAGCCCTGAAAATAACTTCTCCAGGGCATCAGATGAGTCAAATCCACAACGAGGGGGAACATTACCAGCTCAGCAGCTGGTGGTTCTGCAGCACCCTCCTGTACAGGACTTGTGTGGCCTCCTCACAGGCACCTTGGGAGAAGCTGCAGAATGGGAAAGAAGGCTTGGTGCTGTAATGTGGAAGGTGCAGACCTTGCAACAGGGGTGCAAACTTCAAGTGCAGAACTTCTGGCTTGTGGCTAACATCTGGGCTGCAGAAAGAACAAAACCTTTCCTTTCCCCCCAACTCACCCAAACGCTCACACTTCAGTCTGGCACTTCATCCAGACCCAGATGCATCGGGCTTTTATCATGATTGCTCAAGACACATTCATTACTATCTTTAAATCCCAGTCTTTATCTTTGCACAAATTTCTCAGTTTCTGCTCAGGAAAAAGCCCCACATTTCTGGTCCTCCTGTGTATAGAAAGGTGTTTGAGTCTATTGAACTGTAGCTGAAAACAAGGAAAAGAAACCAAAATTAATACTTTGTTTGGTCTCAAAACTTTTTCTGCACATTATTCCTATTTTTCACAGCCTGAAGCCATGGCTGAGCAGGCAGGGGCAAATGGGGCTGATTGCCTGAGTCCTCTATGCAGGTGTCTGATCCTGTTACATCAGGACATCGCTCTGCTGAGCCTGTATGTAAAGCGTAATCCTCTCTCTTGCCTTAGGCCTCTTGAGTCCTCCTTGTGCCCATGGTACTAAACATACCAGAAGAATTGCTTTTAAAACCCAACTGGATTATAAATATCAAAGAGCAATTCAAAGCCCTGTACCCTTCAATACCACATTGCCCATAAGATGTGGACCTTATAGACCTCCATTGCCCAAGACCAGCCCTGTTTTTGTAAGCACTTCCTGAGATGCCTGTGAGCTCCAGAATCAGGAGCTGGTTTTGAAATCATCTTCCTTCTCTGTGATTCTTTGAGAAGCCATGAAAGGTTTAACTAGTTGTGCATTGTTCTGCCTCACCACCAGCAGCTTCCCACATGCTGCTGCTACGCTAAGATGTGGTTGTAGCAATCAGGGCTCTCAAACAGCCCACAGAGAGCTCACAAGTTGCCTGGCTCCTTGGTGTCTTCTCACCCACAAGCAGGTTCAGTCAAGAATTAGGTTCCCAGGGTTCACTGTACAAGACTGGGGATTGTTAAGGGAGCAGCAGAGGAAGCTGGAAGTCAGCTGGATAGCAGGAAGGGCCAAGGAGAAGGGCTGTGGTGGCAGCCTCTGGGCTAAGAGCAGCATGGTTCTCTCCTCAGAACCACAGAGCTTGAGACCCTACCTGGGGAGACAAAACCAGACAGAGGGCTGCAGACAGGGGTTCCACAGTCACCTCTGCCTACACTTCCCTCCAGGGTGTGGTGGAATCAGGGTGAATCCCACAGCCAAATCAGGCAAGGTAAGGATGGGGCACAAGTCTTTATTTCTGTCCCACCAAAGGTTAGTGCTCTATCTGCTGGACTGCAGGACAAAGTAACACAAAAATGCCAATGTTTGTTGACATTTATCTGAGGTCTATTCTAGGAGACCTGGTCTGAATACAGTTGTGGAGTCAGGCCAGTCTGATACTTCAGACAGTGTGTTGGGCAGAAAACCTGAAACATGATTATCATGATTAGCTGAGCATCTATAGGTTTAGGGTGGAATGATTGCGACACTTAAATGTTAGGTACAGAATCCCAAAGGCACAGTGGAGAGGGGCAGCATTTAGTCCTTCGGGACTAGCAAGTGCTGACTTTGGATGGATGTTCAGCCTTAGCTTTGCCCTCTGAGATCTGGCAGGACAACAGATTCAATACCTGGTATTGACATGACCAACTCCAATGCCTGCACTAAGCAGATAACTGAATGGAAAACACATTAATAAAACAAAAAGGGAAATGTATTAAAGAAGAAATACATAAACAATTTTAATATAGATCTATAAAAATGAATTAAATTAATAAATAACAGCTCCTGGAGTCATCTGGTTCTGTAATCTTGTTTGCTGAGGCTGTACCTTAAGAAACTGAGCACACTGGAGGGTCTCACACTTGCAGCATGACTCCAGCACAGCCCTGCCAGCCAGTCCAGGGAAGACGCACTCTTTCTTTGACAACTGTAGCCCCATGAAGTCTGTAGCAGCTCCAAGACCACAATAAAAGCTTCTGCCACTGCACAGTTGCACACACAGCTGCTGCACCCTCAGGTACCACATGGTCATGTGTAGGGGAGCTTGCCTGGGTAATACAGAATACACCCCTAACGAACTGTACAATTACCTTTGTGGGTTATACAGCCAAGGCCCACCAATACAGACAGATGGCTTTCCTACCTGAAGGTTGGACTGCTTCATGGATAGCTCCATTCTGTCTGGGCTCAGATGTCCTGTCACACTAACCCAGAGAAAAACTCTTCTGCTGCGAGCCAGTGCCCCATGCAGAGTGCAACGTGCTTCAATCCACATTGTTTCCTTTCAAAATATCAACACCCTCTGGGAGTTATTTCCTACCCAGGAGATAAATGTTGGATCAGACTTGTGGTAGAATGACATCCAGCCCCAAACTGCTCCCCCAGATTCACGCCCTGCAGACAGGATGCTGATGTGCTTAAAGTGCACACATTGCTGTGCTCAGGCTCTTGGGAAAAGAAGCTGGAAAGTAAGAAGAGGGAGCTGTGCTTCCCACTCATGCAGAGACTTCGGAAGAATCACAAATAAAATGCTAACCATGTTCCTCACCTCATCACAAAATCTTCTTGCTGACCCCTTGTTAGAAGCAGAAATCACAAGCAAGGCCCCAATGAGAAGCAGCAGCCTCAGGTCTGCCATGCAATGCCCTGGCTGTATTTCAAAAGCCAGTATTTGATTTTATTGCTAAAGATACAAAGATACATAGTTCCTACAGCATGAGGAGCATTTTGTTCTTTCCACTGATCAATAACCCATGACTGAGCTGAAACCCCTCTTCTAAAAGCCTTTCTGGATCCCTGCGTGCTGGAACCTGATATATAAGGAGCTGGGCATTTTGTCTCCAGGGAACATTGCACAGAGGGAGAGCTGCTGGCTGTTAAACAACAAATCCAGTTCACTGGAACACACAGAAAGGATTAACAGGCACCATTTATCTCTTGGATTTTATTTGCTGTCTTCCTGTCCCAGCTAGCTGCAAAACAAACCTGACCTCAGCTCAGATATAGCCCTGCAGAAAGCACGGAGGGCACAAAGTGAGCTCAAAGCAGGCTCAGTGGTGGGATCAAGGGCAAAACAGATCACAGAGGACACTGTTTGATGTGTTTTACCATGCTGCCTATCTGCACAGCAAGCCTCCCAGAGCCCAACTTGCCCTTCCTAGCTCTTCCATAGCCTGAGGCTATCAGACACCATCTTCTTTCACAGTGTCACCAGTGGTTTTCCTGGGATACAGAGCAGGACTTGTTTCCACAGCTTCTCACAGGCTCAGCATTGCTGTGCGTTAAGTTTCAGCAAAGATGCCCACAGTGTCCAAGCCTTTATAGCATTCACCCCTGTTTTCTTCTAATCTTACACTATTTTTCCTGCCACATTTAGCCTTCCTGAAGACAGAATGGAACAGACAGTTCTGACACCTTCATATTGCCTCCAGCAAGAAACCTTCCCAAAATGCTGAAGTTTTTCGAAACAAATAGTGCTTACCTCACCTGGCCATTCCAACCTTAAATATTTGAGCACCAACAATCAGAACTCCAAATTACCATAAGGTAATGCTGTTCTGATTTCGTTTTGTGGGAGAGGAATGGAGTGGTACATGAGTGACTATGATAAGGATAATATATTTGAGGTTTCTGTTCTTTATTTTCCATCTCAAAAGTCTTAAATGCAACTGCTCATGCCTCCAATTTTCCTCCAAGTAAATGTGCTCCTATTAACAGCCCCCTGCACACTCAGTCTTGTCCTTGTCTTGCTGGTTGTTCCTCTGCTCCAGCATGTACATGAAGTATGAGAAACCTGGGGTGAACCCTTGGCTCAGAGGCTCTGGAAGTGGCTCTGCAAGACAAGAGGAGCCCGAAGCTCCTGCCTCAGCCTCAATGGGCTGACAGATATATACTGTGCTAGAGCTGAGCCAGCAGGAACCCAGCCCACTCTGTGCCTCAGCAAAACCCACTTGAATCCATCAGTTTATTCTATGGTCACTTCAAACTCCTGGGGCAAGAGAAGACCCCAGAAATTTCTCCCCCAGTCCAGAAAGATATGAAATCAAAGACTTAGATTAAGTCCTTGTGAGATTGCTGCTATAACAAAATAAGCATGATCCAAGAGCAAGCAGTCATAATTTGAGGGTTATTTGTGCTCTTTTTATGGTTTTCGGTTTCCAGGATCAAGGGATAAGTCCCTTCTCAGCAAGTCAAGGGCTGATTTTGACTTGTCAGAAATGCCTCAGTGCCACCGCCATTAATGGCAACCCCTTTCCCCTCTGGCTCTCTCTTCTCCGCTAGCCAGCTAATATCCAATGCTAATTACAGAATTACAGAATCAGCTAGGTTGCAAAACACCTTTGAGATCATCAAATGCAACCTGTGACCTAACACTACCTTGTCAGCTAGATCATAGCACCAAGTGCCACATCCAATCTTTGCTTGAGCACCTCCAGGTACAATGACTGCACCACACCCCTGGGCAGCCCATTCCAATGCCCAACTACTCCTTCTGGGAAAAACTTCTTCCTAATGTCCTTGTTCCTAACTAGAGGATACATATAAAGTATTCAGATGCTGGGAAACCAGAGGCTGTCCCACCTGTAAAATCCCAGTGGCCACTTCAGTTGGAGGTCTATACACCGGCCATCCCTGAGAGCCATGCCCACTCCTGCACTACGGACAGTGCCAGAGGCTGCAGGTTCCTCCACACGGATAGGATTTCAGTGCCATGTGTAGTGCTGGCACTCGGGTGTGTTACTCACGTTGGAGCTTGCACCTGGCTCTCTGTGTGCTGCATAGGGCACCTCTGATCTTATGGACTGACATCCGGAAGCACATGGAAATTTGTGCACAGGGCATGCACCAAGAGCACGCGTTCCTGGGCAGCACACGGAGCTGTGCTTGTGGGTCGGGTAAATATTGACACAACAGCTTTCTCTGCAGCTCAGCCTGGCCACAGCAGCCCCAGACTGCTAGGAGTCTTTGTCTTCAGCTGGCATCTCTGGCTTTGGCAGGGGCCAGATGAATCGGCTCCAGCAGCACAGGCACCCCGCAGCAAAACTGGGCTGGAGGCCGCTTCTCTCATGGAGCTGCTTGTGCAGCTCATCTTCTGCTGCACACAAAAGACTGTTGTGTTCTTTCTTTGGAAGACAAACCCTATGCCATGAGGACACATTTTGCATTCAACATACACACATAGAACCAGGGTAAACAAAGCTGTGAGTTTGTGTTTGTGCACTCAAGCAGGAGTGCATGGGAAGTGCTGGGTTTATGTTCCAGCATCTGTAAGTGGTGGATAAAACAAGAGAGCCTTGTGGTAGGTTGTAACCCTTGTTTTACAAGGAGTGGGCTTGTGTGGGTGTTCAGGTATGTTTGCAGGTGGCTGGAAGATCTCCAAGGAGCAGTGAGAGCAGCTGTGGCTGACATGGTATTGATCATGCTAGAAAAGCAACACAAAGGGGTCAGAGCTCTGCCTGAGCTTTCATCAGGTTGAAGCATCCCGAAAGGCAGGCAGGGTTAAGGTGTGAGCAGAGATGTCTGCATGGGAAGACTGTAAGCAGACCTGTGGCCCCATGGCTCATGAGGGAGCAGCAGGAACCCCCAGGACAGAAGAGTGTCTGTGCCTGTGCTGCAGGCTTCTCCCTTGTTCGCACACAGCCTCCCGCAATACATCAGGTCCTCCTGCCTTTTGCTACAGTCCTAAAGGGAGATCTAAAGCTTTCCTAGTATAGCAGTATTAAATAAAAAGTCTCAAAAATGTTTTTTTAAAGTCTGAAGGTTCTGACAGAGGCACTTGCACAGTTTTACAGGAGTAATTGTAAAGGTTACCTCAGTCCACTGTCTCTGCTGATGTGCGGCAGCAGCGTTTCCTTCCAGCTCTCTCCCTTCACATCAGGCTCTCTTTGCTAGACCTGAAGTCAGTGGTAGCTCTAAGAGTTAGAGGCAAGAGCAAGTCCCCCCTGAAAATTGCTGTCTCTCGGGTAAAAGAAACAAAAGCAGAACATTTTGAAAATTTGACTTTAACTGTCACTTGGGCATCTCCAGCCGCCCTTTTTCTCAGGTGACCCCCCCAAATGGTCCACCCACTTCCCCCTGTGCCAGCAACCTTCTTGGCAGCACTGCTTCAGGAGGCTTGCACAGCCCCAGGGTGGGGAATGGGATGCCCTCATCCACTGCAGCCAAGAGGAGGGCAGCGTGAGGCCACAGAGCTGTGCCTCCCAGGAGACACTGCTGCAGTACAGGCACAATTAGATTTTTCCAGCTTTAATCAAAAGCAGGCATTTAAGATGGGTAAAGAAATATCAACCAAAAAAAATGAGAGCAGAAAAAATGTACAAGCAATTTCCTGGCCAAAGGGGAAAAAAATAAACACCACAACATTTTGACGGGAAATGTTTACTTATTAATATTTTTATCTAATTCTGTGTGCTGTGGCAGTCAGACATAGGATGAGAGATTTCCATAATGCATCAAGCATGACACAGAGGTTTTTTCAGGCGCACACAAGGTGAAGCACGTGGAAGGCCTGATTCTGGCTGAGGCTGCATCATGGGAACTGTGGAAGGAGGCTGGCACCCTCTCTCCAGGGCACAGGCATCCCTGACCCAGTCTGCCTATGTGATGCTCCCATCTCATTAAATGGAAGCTGTTGGCCAAAGCATCTGTTGGCCAGGACACTACTGTGAGAGCTGCTTTCAGATCAGTGCCACCAACAAGCAGAGGGAGGTGGTAAAAATAACCCCTACTCTGAGAACCGTGATGTACTTACAAGCTGCTGAGAAGGAGGCTGAGCCTGATGTGCTGTCCCTCTTCAGCAGGCATCAGGCCGAGAGAGAGATAGCAAAATGGAAAAAGTGAATCTGTTGGGGGACGGAGACAAGCAGTCTCTGGGCTGTAAATCAGAGCTGTAAGCACAGGGGAGAGCAGGCAGGCAGTGCAAACACTCAGCAGAGTTACAGCTTTCGTGCAGTTTTTTAATTTTGGGATGATGGCATAAAAGGGCAGAACACTCTGCAAAGGATGGGGCATATGGCTGTGAGAAGAGGTGCTCAGCTCTCCAGTCTCAGTACTGCTTCCTCAGGGCGGGTTATATTCAGCTAGGAACATTAACAAACCAGAGCTTTACAAAACAAAATGTACTTGGGAAAAGCTGCGCTAAGAATTGTGTCAACCATATTTGCATTTTGAGGAGCACACAGCTGAAAAGAGGTAGCTTTCTCTGGGCTGGACAGCATGTACTCCTTTAACAACCCCAAACCGGTGTTTCACAGGGACACAATGGCAGAAGGTGTGAGAAAATAGTCCCCAAAGGTCCTGAGTCTTGTCTGCCTTTCCACACAGCCCCACCAGTGTGCAGGGAATGGACCAGGGCAACCTGAGAGGAGCTCACAGCTCCCAGTCTGCAGGGAGCCCAATGAAGCCCAGAGGAGCCAGCTTGCTGCAGTCTGACCTTTTCTTACAGACCTCGGGCCCAGCATCATCGTAAGAGGTTCACAGAGGACATGGCAGCACGTTGAAGGCTTCAGGTCACAGAAGCCTAAGCTGGATTTGATGATCCTGGTGTGTCCCTTCCAAATCTGTATATTCTATTATTCTATGATTCTATAAGCCTTAAGGAAGGGCAGGATCCAGAAGACTCCCAAGAGCCTGTGGATGGGCAAGGGAGCTCTGACACTTCCGTGCTTTAACAGCATCTGGTGTGCTTAAAATCTGAACAGTATTTAAAAAAA
>VZTZ01010378.1:137504-186684 GCA_013400955.1 Drymodes brunneopygia | reverse complement strand
CTGTTCTGGGCTTTTGGTCCCTGCGATCCCTCAGTGCAGTCACCAATAAACCTCACTGAATGCTCATACCTTGAGCCCCTCTCTTTCCTTCCTTCAGCGTCCTGCTGGCTCCAATCTACCCTTTACCCTAAGCCTAATACCCAGCTATCCACCGGCGGGGGCATACCTGAACCCCCCCCGGTGCCACCACCCCTCGAAGCGGTCAGGGGCACTGGGGTCACGCCGGCTTTGGACTGCCTTACATCTGGGTAGGCATTCCAAGTTGAGCACGAGCAGCAACAGTGCTGTACAACTTTGATGAGGATAATTAGGTCCCAACTCCTACAGAGCTGACACTGCCACATGCAACTGCAGCACCACTAAAAGTTTGTAAAGCACAGCAAACATAAGGGGGTCCCTCCACTATACCAAGCTACTGAAAGTCCTCAACCTATTCTTCAATTCTGCTGTCCCTCCTTCAGTCACACACATTTTCTGCTCTGAAAATCTTTCTTTTGTTTACCTGCACTTTCTTCTACTGCAGTCACCCCTGGTTAAACTAATTTCTGCTACTATTACCTATTATTTTCTACAGTTAACTATCTTCTGTCCTATCAGTCAATGGCTATCTCTTGTAACTCTTGGAAAAAGAGAAGTGGCTTCATGCCCCAACAATACGATACTACTTATGTATCTTAACCTCTAAAAGAAGACTGCAGGTGTCTTGGGCAGTGGTTCAACTTGATAACAGCACCAGCAGTTTTGTAACTTGTGACTGCAGTCTAGTGTGAGAGGAATGTTTCATTAAACCAAAAAGGGTGATGCCAAGTTTCTTGAAAATAAGGAAGAATAATCATAATCCAAGTAAAAATACTTTAAGTAGGACTTTAATCTACTAAAAAAAGGGGGTTCAGACAGGACCACATCACTAAACCCTCCAGCTTAAAAGGGATGA
This sequence comes from Drymodes brunneopygia, assembly GCA_013400955.1. NCBI lineage: Eukaryota > Metazoa > Chordata > Aves > Passeriformes > Petroicidae > Drymodes > Drymodes brunneopygia. Next base: position 185,750 of record VZTZ01010378.1, on the reverse strand, counting down.
GCTGAGCTCTGCAGATTTTTTGAACCAAAACTTCCAGGTTTGCCATGGGGGAGAACCTGAAAAGACCACACCATCCACCACTGAAGTATTACTCCTACATGCATTCCTTACAGGTTTATCCTTGGAGGTGTGGGGACAATGTGGGTGATACAAGAAGCACAGACCCAGATGTGTCAATGGATCATCATGAGTTGGGAAGTGCATGGCCACTCCATCATTTGCTCCCTTCAGCCTAGTGGTGGGAGCACGAGGGCACTTGGTCAGTAACTGCTCCGTGTGCAGAACAGACTTTGTAGAATAGAAAAGGTTTCTGTGTGAGGACTCCTGAGACCGGAAGTATGGCCTTTTGCATGGTGATTATCCTTCCTAAGGTAGAAGACCCATAGCCACTCATAGGAGAGAGAGGTGATACCTCCTGAGAGTTGGATATAGTGCAGAAAATAAGATGGAAACTCTTCTCTCTCTGGGCAGAGAGAGACAAAAAGACTTTCTTATCGAAATGGTTCTCTTCCACAGGCATAATTAACTAGTTCTGCCCTTGCTTTAACTCTCACCAAGAAGCTGCCCTCTCTCCCGAGCCATGGACACTACATTCACACCCTTTTCAAGTCCCCTTTCCATTCTGTCTCACAGCACCTACGTGCAGCACCTCTGCCAACAAGCAAAGCCTCTCCCCTTTGCTCATGAACTGGGACTGCTGCTCCCGCAGTTCCTCAGCTCACTTTGCACTCCCACCTCCTTTCCTTGGGCAGTGACTTGCAGAGATCTGAGCTAGCAACCAGCTACTTAGGTCTTCTACTGATACACAGAAACTTTAAACACAGGAACTGTGGGACTGTGCCAGTGGATTCTGCTGAGGCTTCAGGACCTCTGCACTAAGAGGTAGGGCTCAAGGAGGGGAGGAACTGGCATCAGGTAAGGGATTACTTGTGAGAACTCATTAAGTCTGCAGGATCTGCTGCACCACATCATCCAAGACTGCTATAGAGCTGGCTGAAGTTACAACAAAGCAAGTCAGCCCCAGTTCAGCCCAAGGGAAAACCATGCAGCAAGTTCTCTTAGAGCAAGTTTCTGGGACGTGAAGGACAAAGGTCTATTTCAGCAGGACGTTGGTGTACTGAGGTGCCTTTCAGCCTGAATATCATCTGGAAAATTTACAGAGATTTATGCCACTGACAGTGTTTCCTATATAGGAAAATGAAAAGGCACTGAAGCAAGTGTCCAGAGAATGGAAGCATAACTTAACATTATAGAAAAGATCTAAACAGACAAGACATATGGAGTGCACTGATGACTATAATTGATAAAAAAAATTCCAACTATAAGCTCATTTTCTGCAATCTTATTAGCAATGTGCATAAACCAAATCAGAGCAAGAAAGAGCACATCTGCATGTATAATGTTGGCAGGTAATATGTTTGTATTACCAAGTAAGGTAAAAGCTTAAAATTAAAAAAGTTATAGCTTTTTATTCTTATAAGTATCAGACACTGTTCCTCATAAGCACAAAAAAACTCTTTTGAGCTGAAATTTTCTTTAATGGAAGTTTTAAGCACTGAAAATTCTATACAGGTGAGATCAGATGACAGTAGAAAAGAAATACTGAGCACTTGTATAAAGCTCCTGGAGACTGTGATATGACAGAATGCCACTCCTAATGTGTGTACAGGCAGCCGGAGTGCAGTGACAGCAGTCTCCAGAAGCACACTTTGCACCACTGACTCTGGATGCCTGAAACAAAATGTGGAACAAAAATAATGAAGGGAGGAGAAATGGGCAAGAGGGAGAAATCCAGTAAACGTCAAACCACTATTTATGATATCCAAGGCAATAACATCCTGCATTTTAGTAGGCTTCCCGCCACCACTTCCACACAACACTTGAAGAGGGATTACATAAAGATAAAACTGAAAATGAAATTTTCAGCTTCTTTATTTCACCAACAGTGCTATTTCATCTTTTAGGTTCCCTGTGATACCATGACCTAAAACAAGGCAAAAACTGTTCTGCTTGTCAGGGAGATACCTCCTTGAATCAACACACAAAGCTCTCTGCTTCAGCAGCACGTAAGCTTTATTTAGCAGCCCCACTCAAGAGCTTCTTATACTAACAACAACTCTTTAGAAAAGATAAAAAGTTAAAACTTCATGTCAAAATAAGCTTGCTTCTACATTTCTTTTCCCATTTGACAATCTCTCATGCCATATATTTTTCTATGTATGACAAACATATTTTCCCCCTTGAATTTTTGGGGGTTTTCACTGGGGTTTGGGAGGTTTGATTTTTTTTTTTTATTTTGGGTTTTTCTTTGATATATTATCATGCCTTTCATCCTCTCTTTCTGAAAGCACTGCTTTTTTTAACAAAATACCTTATGTTAAAAATACTACCTTTTTCTCCTTGGCAATGACACCTTTTTTCCCTTTTCCTCAGTTGTTAAATTCAGAATTGTTTTGTTTGCCTTGACTAAATTTGCCACATTTCAGGAGACATCAAGGTATGGGGTTTTCTTAGTGTTTTCTGAAGGGTTGGGAACAGAGTGCCACTGTAACAATGGTTATTATAAGAAGTCCTGACTACTTAATTATTATGATTTTAGAAGTATTAGTATTAGCATTGCCATTAGCATTATTATTATTAAAAAAGCAGAACAGAAGAGCTTAGTTTTGGCCAAGCATTAAAAATATGAATGCTCACATGAATTCTGTGTTCCCCTAATAATTTATGGGAAGATAGAAAGTGAGATTATATCACTCAGTGTACTAGATGAAAACACAGTTGAGGCAGAATAACAGAAAACCGCAGTACTGCTGATACTTTTACATGTGAGAAAGAACATGCAAATTGTTTATGATTAAGTTAATAAAACATTTGAAGCAGGGAAAGTTTGAGGTGAAAAATGAAATTTTACTTAATGGCAATAATAATTTAGTTGTAGAGCTACTTCACCTTTGGACTCTAGGGATGAATGAGATGACCTCATAGGTCTCCTCTAGCTTAATTTCTTAATGATTCCATGAAACAAATCAAATGAAACACTGTGAAATGACAGATTATACTAATCTTTAAAGGAACAATATAAACTCTATCCAATACTGTATGGAATTATGTTAATGCAGAAAAAGACACACCAACTAAATACACTCTGAAAGCTTGTAATATTAAACCTTTGCCAAGAGCAGACTCGCTAACTAAAAGGAGCTATTGGGATTTCTGATAATATGTCTGGCTATAGCATATCTGTAGGAAGGGTTAAAGGAAAAATAATGACCTTCTTTTGAGAGCAAGCTATCATACTGCATCATCTTACTTGGATATTGCAAATGAGTGTTGATGTTGGGTTCCCTAAAGCAATTCAACAGAAATAATCAAGCCTAATGCTGTGGAAATGCAAGACAAAAAAAGTTTGAAAAAAGACTGTGACCATCTGCAGCAGCTTGGGGGAAGCATTTCAACTATGAGAAAAAAGAAGTAAGAATAGGCTTTATTTTAAATCAAGCATTTTCCACCATTTTAAAAAGCTTCTTCCATTCAAAATCATTAGCCACAGCTAACAAGCCATCCAACTGATCACCTCTCCCAGCCTTTATGCCTTAAATCATGATTTTTGAGACAATGAAGTAAAAGAAAAGGCTTTAATCTACAGTAAAACATTAGTTACTGTTATTCCAATAAACTGAAATGCATAAACACTTACTATATGCATCTGTTTGGCTCAATATATAATGCAGAATGAGGAATTTGGGACATGTGCTTAATAATAAATTCATACTTAAACTATGTAATCAAATGTATGATTGAGTGCCATTTCTGAGCAGAGAATAAAAAGAATATGAGCAGTCTTCTACTGTCAGATGTTGTTTACAAAAAGAGTTTCAAACAACAATGAATTATTTAAAGAGATAAAATTTGGGTGCACCTGTTGACATTGAACAGGACTGTGTAATTCTGATACTTGAATGAACTCAGGGGAATCTGAGACAAAAGTCATTCACCAAGAGAGACAAAATTGCACAGACAGTCAATAAAAACTACTGAGTGATCAGGCTTTCTGCTGTTTTCTAGCATAGAAAACATCTTGAAATGCACCTTGGGGAGTTTGTTCTCCCACAGATATTTTACAAACAGGTAGTCAAACTGCTAAAAAGAAAATGAGTTTGTGTAATTCATTTCTACCTAAATGTTGAGATAAAAAGGATGAAAATTATAAGGCACAGTCATCAAAACACATTTTAAATTATGTAATCTTCCCAGATAATTACCTAGGTGTTATTTCTTAATAAAAAATTCATTATTTTCTTACTCAATTATAAATTGGGTACGGATAATTGTACACTCTGCTATAGTAACTATAGATTGCTACATACTCATTTGATCCTTCTTCTGATGAATTTATATGTGAAGTGCTTATATATATGGCACTTAGAGTATAAATAGAAAAGCATGCTACGTGAGAATGCATCAAAGATGACAAAAAGGATGAAAATGCATTTAATCTGTTAGACACTTGAGCTAAATTCTAGCAAAGCATGTTTTTCAAACTTTTTCTCTGCAAGAAACTGCTGAGATCCTATGCTGAGATGCTACATATGTGGCTATGATCTCCCATATGCATAATGTCAACTTTGACTGTAGCTATTTATATACTGTCTGGAATCCTTGGTATTAAAGTAGAAATCTGGAGAAAGCCCTTAAAAGACTCTTAGTCTATTCTAACCCAGTGTGCAAAGCGTTTCTTTTTCTCAGCTGCATTCTGATAATGAGTAAGTGAACAAAAAAAATAATGTCTAGTGTGCAAAACAGCAAGGCTGCCTCTCAGACAACTAGGTCTGAACAGCTTGCTGGCCCCTGTGCAGGTAAATGCAATAATTATTGTCCCGGCCTTCCCACTGTTACTTAGTAATTCAGTAATAGACCATCTGTAGCTCACTGCTGGTGAATCACCTTGCATCTTAATACATTGTTTGAATTATCTTCATACTACTTAGTAGACGTGATGCAAACATTATAAGCAAAATATTTAAGAAAGCTGGCTGGGTATTTGAGTAGCTGCTCCTTATGCTCCTAAATGAGGATTTATAAAATAATCCAAGCCAATCCATTTAGCAGACGTAAGGTTCACCAGAGAATGCTTCTACATAGCCATATGTACTACTTGCTGTGAATAAAACTGATGGCAAGGAGAGGATATTGCACTTCCCCTACACCACCAAGAACTTCAGAGATGTCCTTGCAAGGGAAATATAAAACAGCAAACAGACAGCAGGTTAAGTTCTCAAAGCAGCCCTTGCCGTGGTATCTTATCAGATGCCAGTCTCAAACCATGCAGTTGAAAGCACCAGAACAGTGTACTATTTCTCTAGGTACCATCTCTGGGGCAAAAGGTGAAAGGAAAGCAGAGGGAAAAAAGGCCCCACAATAACAAATAAAAGAGAGAATCCAAAAGTTCCTTTACACACTTAAGCCATTAGAAACATGATTTTTAACCATCTTTTTTCAAATCTTGGTAACATTCTTGAGAAAATGTAAATGTGCTACAAAAAGCCGAAATTTTCAGACCTACAGCTTGTTTTCAAATTCTGCTTGGGATTTTGATCTGTATTCTTATTCCAACCAAGTTTTATAGCCGTATTTTCCACTCAACTCAACTTTGCATTTGTGTAAAATGATAATCTTGTCTTCTTTCTTTCATTTCAGAGAATTGTTTAAGCTGAGGGAACAGCCAATAGTTGCTATTCATACAGTAAAGATTAACTATGAAAAAGCAACAGATCAGAATCTCTCTAGTTAAAAAAAAAAACAAAAAAACCAACAAAAACCAAACAAAACCCCAAATACATACACACACACGCATATCTATGTGTATGTATATATATTTATATACACACACACATTCCTCAGCAAATGCTGAGAATAAAACCCAGACTTAAACCTTAGATGTGCCGGTTAACAAGAGACTAATAAGGCTAAGTTTGGAGTATTTAATTTCCTCCCTGTTTTTAAATCTCCAAAGACAAGCTTTCAGGAAAATCCTTATCTTAAACCTGTTTTGACATTGGGTTTTTTGGGGGGGAGAGGGCTTGTTTTGTTGGGTTTTTTTTTTGCTTGTTTGGTTTTGGTTTGTTTTTGCTTTAGGTTATTTGGAGAGGTTGGTTGTTCTTTTTCAACAGCCCTCATAAATACATTAAAAGCAGCAGAATAATAAGGGAATAAATCCTCTACCCCATGACAATACATATTGTTATATCAAGGAAACACTAAAGTCCAATGTACCCATAGTATTTTGGAGAAGCAACATCTGTGGAATATAACCTGAGAAGACAGTAAAAGAAAGGACTAATTTGCTAGAGGCTGAAAATATTCAATGCGTATCCTACCCTACCTTGCCAAACTCGGGGAATAACTTTGTATTCACACAGGGCAGAAACATCCTCTTTCCTTAACTTTTGCTGCATAATTGTGACGCTTTCCAGGGTCACAATTCCTGTGTAATGTAGCAAATCTAAAAAAATCTGGATGCTGTGAATTACCCTGAACACTCAGTCTTGCATTCCATGTATCTCTTGTGCTTTCTATTCTGTTTCATATGCTGAAGAGATCAGCAGGAGAAAGCACTTTTGTCTGCCTCGGTTGTTTTTCCCCACTTCCAAGAACAAAAGGCCTCTTGATATTCATTGGAAACCTCGAACAAGTAACCTAAAACTTTCCAAGATTCACTGGCTAGGGAACAGATGCAAGTGTAAAACCCCAGGGAACACACGTGGAGAAGGCAATAGAGAGTCTGTGCCTTCTCCTCCAGTAAATACTAGCTTTTTGTAATTCTCAGAGGTGATAACAGCAAACAGCAAATGACCAAAGGGGAGGGGAAGGCTGCATGGGGGTAAGAACACTGCAGAGAAACTCCTGAAACAGAAGCAGTTACCAAAAGGACACCAGGCTCTGGAGAAGTCCATGTGATACCAGGAAATAACGTGGCTTCAAACTTTCTTATAGAGGCCGTACTAAACACTTACTGTGAGAGTGAAGCTTCCAAGAGTAGAAAGTGTGCTCAGCAGCTGCCCAGATTTAAAACAGTCCTCCGCTGGTAGAAGTCAATGGAAGACAAAAGCCCTTCAGATTCACCTTCAGCTCCAGCAGCTTTCCCACTCAGGCACTGTATGCCATATCCCTCTGGAGAGCAGGTCAGCAGAAGGACATGGGTGACAGTGACTCCCAGAGACAGGGCTCAGACCCATCAGAAAGTGAAAAAGGTGAATCTCCCAGAAGTAGCAGTCACCTGGTATTCCACCAAGGCCAGATTTCCCTCTTGTGTGACGCAGCTCAGTGTGACTCTCAGCACCAGGACTGAACCTCCCTGCCCCAGTTAGAAACTGCCATAGAATCAGATGACAAACTAGTACCTTCTCTGTTCCAGGCTTCTGTGGCACCCACTTTCCCTGGAGTCACACTTAGGCAGAGTTCAGATCAGGCACTTGAAGGCACAGAACAGCAAAACTGGCAGCAAGAGCAGCTGTGGGCATACTTGAGTTAGCTTACCCATCGGTTCTAATCGTCATACTTTTTAAATGGCACTTTTAAAATTGGTATTGAGCCACATTACTTGAGACTTAAAAATCAAAGTTTTTTTTTTTCCACCAGATTAAATGAACTTTGCCTCAGTATCGAAATAAAGCAATTTTCTTATGCAATCTGGCCACAGAATTAAGATACAGGCTCTTGAATTTACTGCTTCTTCTCATTATGAAATGAGGAATTAAAATATCCTCCTTATCCCCACTGACTTATTGGATTGAGTTATGAAAGGAAAAGAATTTCCCATCAATTTGCAAAGTTTTTAAAAGTTTGAGTTTTTTTCAAACAAAAAGACCCTCCAGCAGGATTTACCACTCAACAATGTGCAGGGTGCAACCTGACACATTTTGCTTTTAATTTGGCAGAGTGAATACACAAACCAGCTACTTCTGGCTTTTGCTAACTCTTTTCTTAACCACAGGACTCAACTGGTAGCTGTTTCTCAAAGCCCTGCTGACACCAAAAATTACGGTTATTTTAATGCAGAATTTCTGAAAGATTTAAGAAATTTTACCACATCTAAGCTACTTTATGATTACATATGAGGCTTAAACCAAGGTTTCTTTTTTTTTTAAGTCTTTTTATCAAGCCCTTCTCTTCTAAAGCTGAAATTTAAGCCATCTATAAAGTCACCCACCAAATCTTTTTATTTGCATATATAGAGAACTAAGATTTTCAAGATTGCATAATATAAGTAGATTTTAATAAATCTGTGGTTCTGAGATATTTTGCCTCCCACTTTGATTTGACATTTTGCTTAGAGATTATCTGAAAAGGTATCATTTTCTCTATTGTGAAGCCTTTTTATTACCTCATTCTATCAGTCTACTTTATCATTTGCAATTGTATTCAGCCCTCTCCTGAATGTGTTAACAATCTTCAATGACACATGTTCCTTGTATCTCTATTAAAACCAACTCACCCTATTTCTCACCTTGCTGCTATGTCAGGTTTTTTCAATAATTTTCATACATAAAAGGCTTTGGTAACTTCTCACAACATCTCTATTTATGGTTCTCATTGTTGTTCATAGGTCAAAGGTTGACTTCAATGTTTATAATCTGTATTTCATCTGAAGCACTTACTTGCAAGGGGCAACTATATATTAAATACTCTCTAAGTATTTAGGAATATAATTAGTAGCTAAGACAATTGCTTCAGGCAAATGATGTAAGCCTAACACAAGAACAGGCGTCACAACGCCTTGAACAACTGTGTCAACTGACGCTCAGAAAATTTAAGGGTGATATTTAACAAGGAAGTTTGATGGAGCGAGATTTTGGAAGATATGCTGAGGCTGAGCTATGCAAAATGTGTAAGACAAGTATGTACAAAATGAGGTATCTAAGTCAAGGTCAAAGAGTTTTAAGTCACCTGATCAGAAGTTGAAAAATGGAAGAAAATTATGACCAGTAGACCTAGGTTGGACAATATAGTCTATCAAACATCTCCAAGACCTAATATGCTCGATGCTCATAAAAAGACCAAGAGAACCAAAGGTTATGAAAAAACAAAACAAAAAAAAACAAGAATGCAACAGCAAGCTGCCTAATGAAGATTCAAGACAAGGAAAACCTACAGCAAAATAAAAGATTTTTTAAATTTTTCAACAAATACAGCATATTCTACCTATGTGAGGCCTGGGGGAGAAAAAATGAGAAATAGACCACCTAAAAACATAGTGCTTTGAATTTCTGAGGACAAAATGCTATGATCTCTCTGAGAGAAAAATGTTGATGTGTATCAGATTATTAAGTGTCAAAATTAAAGCACATCTCTCAAAATAAAAGAGGCAAAAAAACAATAGTCCCTAAAAAACTCACTGTTTCTTCACACTAAGCATTTTAATTTAAATGGAACAGACAAAGCAGACTTTTCATGGCTGTTTTTTCCATATTTTTCCAGGCTTCAGCACTGGAGTTATGTAAATTCTGTACCTATTACAAAATAAGCTTAAGGCAGATGCAAATTTTGTATTTTTCTTTATCATTATTTGTAATTTTTCTGACTCCCAATTCTATGGATAATTGCTGGCACTTAGGTTTCTCTTCTCCTTTACATTCCGTTACAAACAAAATCCATCTACACGGGCTGCAAAATAGGACTGCAGTAATCTATTTCTGTTGGAGGACTTCAGGTATGTTCAACACACCTTTACAGACCTTTTACAGAAAGTAAGCATTGCTTACTTTCAAGAAGTGTTTCACTGGACTGCTACTGGGCAATAACTGAGAAAATACAGAGAGAGCCCTACACAATCAAGGGTTCTGATCATGGGTTGTTAGAGCAATTTTTGTTTGTTTGTTTGCTGGGTGGCCTTTTTTAAGACACAGAATGGTCAAGAGCAATCCCTTCTTGTGGCATCCCAACAGAGTGTCCCCCTCTCAAGGAACTTCCTCTGAACTGTTTGAAGCTTGCCAGCTGCCTTACAGCATGGTCAGATAAAAGGGAAGTTTTTCTGTGGGAAGCAACTATGCAGTGAGAACGGGATCTTCCTTTTTAACTGGTTCTGGAACAAAAACTAATAGCATTAAAAAATTCTAAGCTATTTGGGGTATTTCTATAGAAGCAACAACAAATAGATCATGAAGAAATCTCATTGAAATCAGTCATGAGCAAGATGCTTTTGCATAGCATTTGTACCTTGAAAAAATTGTCTTTTCCAATGACTTTGACCTACAGTTGTCATGACAAGTTTAAACACTGTAGCAAAAGAGGGGTTGGGGGAGGGAGAGATTTCTTTTTCAGAAATGCACACTCTCCTGTATAATCCTGTAAATGAAGAGAGTACTTTAGACTATCCAGATGTCTGTACCACACATAAGGAATCCTTTAAAGTCAATCAAAGCCTGATGGGAATCCTGCAGGTTGTGCATATTGTTTGTTTTTTCCGGATCCATCTTTCGTCATTACTTTAGCATCACCAAGTGAGAATAAAAAAAGTTGGTATATTAGGCATAAACTTTGACAATGAGAATTAAGATTTAGCTTACATTGGTTCATCAGTGGAAAAGACACAGAAAATACAGGTATGTACATCATGTCTTTTTAGTTATTCAAGTAGAAAGAAGACCACATTTCCTTCCTAAAACAAGTTTCAAAGTTTATTTTATTTATTATGCTGTGCCTTAGGATATTGGCCTTTTTAATTCACAGCTGATTTGACAAGGACAGGGTTCAAGTGATAATTAGTGAAATAAAAATCTTTTATTGATTTTTATGGCTGGTAAGTAACCAACCTAATCTTGTTACATTCTCCCCTAACTTTGAGCTCTTTCATGATTAACTACTCTGAACATGTATTTGAATTGCGTAGTGGCAGAAGTAAACATGACTCATATTCCAGCATGTAAATTAGCATAACAATTCAGTCAGTCCAGTACATATACTGAAACAGCTTTGGGGACAAAACCTTTCTTTCTTTCCACTGCCTTTTACTATGTTTTATTTAAGAGAAGATTCAGACCATACACAAACTCTTAAGATGCTCACATACGCCAAACGCAGAAAGAAAAATTTTACCAGATTATTGAAATATTTTGTAATGTGCGTGGTTTACACAGTGAAGTTTGGCCTCTTGCTACTTCAGATGCACAGCTGTAGTTTGTAACAATCTTGAGTAGAAGGGGATGAAAGATAAGCCACTGACAGCCAATAACCTCTGTTGCATGGGATTCAAACTGATATATTAGAGGAGGTGGAAAACAGATCTTCGTTCCCAAGGAGCATCCCACATGGAAAGATATAGCTTCAGTTTTTCCGAGGGACAGTTGCACAGAGATGGGACTCTACCACATGATGCAAGAGCATCTGCCGTACCAAACAGTGCTAACAAAAGGCAAAGTCACTGTAGCCCATGTGGTATACCTGTGCCTGCCTCACACCTGTCATGCCATGCTCTTGGACCTTAAACCTCCAGTTATTATTTAGAAAATTATGTTATCTTATAATTAAATGTGTCATAATCATCAAAAGTCATCAAAATAAAGAGGCAAGAATTTTCTGAAATTATTGATGTGTTTTCTGAATCTGCTTAAGAAGCCAAAAAGTTGAAGTGTCTGGCATTCTTCCTTTAATTCGAAAGCCTCTCAGGAAAACAGTATTCACCATGATTACATCATTACAGGCGAGCAGTGATAGTAACTAAAACCCACAATAAATAAAACCAGAAAAATTAAGAGAGACATTCCTATGCAAATTTTCCAAGTTGAAAGAGTTGCATCTTTTCAAACCTACGACACTGAGAAACCATTTCTAAAATAAGTGAACAAAGCAACAGAAATTAGTTTTTCAATCAAGCTTCAAAACTAATTGTATAACAGCTTACCAGCAGAAATTCTGCATTTTTAGAAAAATATTAAGGCTACTAATTTATCTAGGGACAACAGACCAAAATAATTTCTGATTAATCTAAGATGTACATGTAGTTTAAAAATCATTCTTAGGTAGCAAAACAAAACACAGTTCAGCTACAATAAACTTTATATAGCTAGATACTGTGACGCCAAAATTTGATATAATATCAACTCCAGTGTGGTCGGAAGTACAGCATTACTACTGTTAGTTCATAAAATGAAATCTAAATAATATTGAGTGGGTATTCAATGAGGCTTCTGAACAAATTCATTAACAAAGCAAGAAGATTATGTGTCTAACCAAAATACAAAGAGGATAATATAGACACATGATTTCGTTTCCTGATTCAGTTAAACACGTGCCTTTTATAAACAAGAAACCCTAAACAACCCTCATGTTTTCATTACTGCCAAGATGAATACAAAACTACCAGAAACCAGATAATATGAAACTATTTTAAATCTTTAACACAAAGAGAAGACAACTTTTAAAGGTATCCTCTACAGAAACATCCAGTATCATCATCACTGGGCATACTATTATATCTGCACGTATATTATATCCACAGTTTACCTCAAATAACCTTCATTTGAAACCCTATATATGAAGGAGATTTATCACATTCAAGCAAAGGAAGAGAATAAGCATTCTGTCTCTCAGCATCCTCAGGAACTGATGACTCAGCTTTTAAAGACAATGTACTTTAGGTGCAACAGAGAAGCAAAGGCCACTTAAACTTTCCAGCTGAAAACGCTGGTCTCCCTTTTGGCCACAAAACAAAATACTCCTTAGTGAAAGGAGTTAAGTGATGAGGTAAATTAAACCATATTAAAATAAAAAATCAAAAATCATGACCACTGAGAAAAAGACACAATACACCAGATTAACATTTCCTCTTCATTACCACTTATCTTGTTTCCTCACACTATGAAATCTGTCAGTCAGTGCTATAGAGGTAGGATTTACTCTTTAATCCCATTTTACTCCAAACAATTACTCAATGCCACTCTGGGGCACGTATTTCATATCCTCTCTTCTCTCACAGAGGGTTGAAACATCCTTGCTGAGATCCAAGACCAAGCTTCTATCCCCAGTAAGGCTGCAGAAGCATTTACTCAGCATCCTCCAGAATGACTGTACTCCGTCTTTTACAGATGGGTAAAGAGAGTGTTCTTTGCCAGATTTAAATTAATGGATCAATACATGAAATTAAAACCTTCCACACAAAATTTTGTGTTACATCTTCTTAATAACAGATTTAATTCCACTGTGAATACTTTAAAAAATGTTAGTTGGTTCTATATAGTTTAATTTTGGGCTAATTTGTAATGTATTGATACAGAGATACTTTGATAACAGGAATCTGTATGTAATTACTGTCAAAATAACAAATTGCATGGGTATGCTTTTTTTCCTAAATTAGATGCTTTTATTTGATTTTTACCATCCTTTAGTAAGTTAACTATAAAATCAATATATGAAACTATAGTCTCTTTCAGTAACAGCTGATTTCCTCTATCAGAAGGTTCAGTGACAGGGCAGGGATTCAGAAACTGGAAGAAAAGCCAGGAAATATCCCTACAAGAGGTATTTTTTTGTCTGGTGAATCCGAAAGGAGCAGAGGTCAGTGCGGGATTTGAGGAGTACATTTTATCAGGATGTGCCTTTAGATACACAAAGACCACAAGATATGAAAAAAAATCAATATTATCTTCATCCAGAATTTTCAGAGCTTGATGTCTGAATTTAGGCTTGTAGATCTTTCTTCATTCACCAAGTACATAGTTGCTCTTAAAATGTGGAGCACTTGCTGCATCCAGTAACATCAATAACTTTAGAGTGTACACTAACCAAAACCAATACACCCCTTTCTTGATGCAAATATTAAAATGTCTATACAGAGGCTCAGGACTTTAGAAACTAAGTTTTGAAATTCCCTCATTTCCTTCCGTATTTGCAAAACTGTATGTTTTCAGTTACATTAATATTTAATTTTGCTTTTATTCATGTAGTTACATTACTTTGAATATCCAGGCTACTTCTGACTATTATGGATAACAGTTGTGTTTCCTCATTATCAAAGCATATAAAGAAAACTTAGAAAATAAAAGCAGATAACCCCCCATGCAAGCTTCACCTGTGTGTAGACTAGACAGCAAGTTTTAGCAGAAACAGGTAATGCCAAATATAAAATATGAATCTGGGTGTGCTGAGAGAGAAATGACCAAATTACAAGCCAACACTATACTTCATGTATTGGGAATTTAAAAGGGAATCTTGCAAGGCCAGACCTGCACTCTGCATTCTCACAATGTAACAACTACGAATAGCCATGAATAAACTCTAAAAACATTTGAACAGCATATCTGGCATATTTTTATTTCAAAAATAGGAATTATTTCCTTTGGCATTTTAATGGTGCAGAGTTGGACAGCACAAAAATTATGTATTCTTGTTTCTCCATGATACAACAGAGTTCAGATAAATCAATTATCAACTGGATTTAAGGTATTCTACAGCTGACATGTACAGATACTCACACTTCAAGAATATTGGCATATGCAGTGCAACTCTAAAATTACTGCAAGTAAATCCAAAGGCAATAGCAAGGATCTACCTACACACTTCCTTGCTTTTATGCCCACTCCTGCAATTAATATTTGGAAAAATAGGCTGTGACATCCACTTGTCTGCTCAGCAGTGTAGCTGCTCAAGGCTCTCAGCAGGGACACTCAGGATTCTGGAACCATTTGGTGCCATGCTGTCACTCTTCAGGTCATCCATTTCCTCAAATTAACACCTGTGTGACATTCGAGAGGCACACCCCAACAATTGCTGCAGTTTTGTGGTCACATGTCCCAAACTGTGCTGGAAGGAAACACCTAGCTCTGATAACCTGCAGATTAAAACTGCAATCAGTCTCCCAAACCTGTATTTAAAAGCATAAAAGCAGGATACCTTTTAAGAAGTATGAATGTCGATGACTTACCAAAATGTTTTCAGTTACATAACAAGCAACTTCTAAGTCTGACATAAGCTTTGCTATGCAAAAATAGAATTATTTCTCTGTTCAAATATATTCTGCCCTGAAGATTTCAGTGAAATTGAAGTGTGCCTTTGGAAAGCAGCTGTGATAAAGCACTTAAGGTTGTGTGGGCATCGGTGATAGGGCTGCTAAAGTTACAGGAGTGCCCTAAGTGTACATTTCCATATCACAGTATGGCTGACCTAATTTTAGAAAAGACATAAATAGCTGAAACTCCATGTATCTAAATAAGGTTTGTATCTTGCCATATGCAATGGGCTTGATCTGATTCACTGAATAACTCTTCTAAATTACTACATTACTATATAACTCCCCTTAAACTATGAATTCTGGAATATTCAGCAACACTTATTGTCATCTCTATCTCATAAGAAATAAACAACATATTGGCTCTGTAGTGAGTGGGTAGTAACAAGACACTATTGTAAGAAAACATTTGACCATCATGTGGATTATAACTGTAATCATATTGAATAACACAAGATAGTAATTGAACATTGCTCAGATTATTATAATAAATATTTGGAACAGAATAAGTGGTGATTCAGATAAATGTGTTACTACAGTGGTAGGCAGAGACACACTAGATAAGTAACCACACAAAAAATCTACAGATGCACATAGCTGATATTTTTCAGTGGTTCTTCTTCCTTTTTAGTATAGTCTATATTTAAGATTCAGTGATCATACAATATATGAAACACTTGAGGCTTAGTTACAAATAATTTAAAAAATCGTATTTTCCATACACGTTTTCTACTGCACCTCTCCTTCTGAAATATCTTTATTTTATGTAAAATTTCCAAATAAATGTCAATACCTAAAGCATTAACTGGAGAAATCATATTGAAAAAATTAATTTGACCTCAAGTCCTCAACTTTCCTGCCCATTAATCAAAACACACATATAGGAATTTTGAAAACAGAGTTCTGAGAAAGGCATCTTTTTCCACAAGATAGTTATCAGTAGTGAGTTCCAAAAGGAATAGAACTATGATTCTGAATATTTTTATTACTGGTAAAAGCACTAGTCAAATGCAACCTTTTTGTACTGCATCTAAAAATAAACTGGGCCAAATTACAGTCACTCCAGTGATGCTGAGCATAAATGATAACAGAAAGCAAACGTTTCACATTGCCCATATCACATCATTCCTACAGAAGCATTTAATAATGTTTTTTCACCAAGTAACTGTTATGTACAAACTGAGGAGAGAAAGCCCACATAGAAGTCTCCTGTGTACATCTTAAAGTGCAAGCTGTAACTGCTTCTATTTATATGCAGTTTCCCAGTTTTCACACACATGCAGTGAGCATCCACATAACTAAAACTAAATATATACGGAATAAAACTCCTTCCTTCGTCAGGAGATGGAAGCAGAGACAAGCTGTAAAGGAGGAGTTTGAAAACATTGCCTGAGCATTCAGTGATGGTATTAGAAAAGGCCAAAGGTGAACTAGAGACAAGATTTGCAAAAGAAGTTGAATACAACAAAGAGGCCATTAAATTACTGGTAAAAGTGAAACAAGGAAAATAGGGGACTGTGGTTGAATAGGGTGGGTGATTTAATGACAGCAGACATAGACACACATTGAGATAACCAGTGCTTCCTCTGCCTTATTCTGAAGGTGAAACAACAAGGTCTCCCAGTTCTCTATTTCCATAAGAAAAGTTTGGAAAGGAGAGCTATTAACAGGCATGAAAGAGGATCGAGTCAATGATTACCTGAGAGATCTTGACCCACAGGTCAGACACGATGGGCTTCACCCAAGCACACTGAGAGCTGTCTGATGTTCAGATCGAGAAGGATAGCTGCACAGTAGATCACAAGATATTTGGAAGGATACAGGGTGGATACAATGCTTATCTTTGTGTTCATCAGAGGGTGGGGGAAAGGAATGTCTCAGACGTATCTGTGTTTGAAGCCTTTTCATTTCTGCTTCAAGGCACTTGGATCTGACGTCCCTATCTTCCAAAGCCATAGGTTCCTTGTTAGCGTACTGGAAAGGAGAGCTACTTCACTTGTCCTTCCACATTTGATGAAGCACAGCCCTGCTGCACTGTGGATGTGATCCATCCTGAGATCCAACTCTGCTCCTCTGAGCAGAGCACAAGATGCCTACTGAGGGGCACTCTGGGTGGAGACTGGGATGAAACATGGAAAACATAGAAGGCATGACTGGTACCTGAGACAGGTGTCCCCACCACTGGGACAAGTGGTGTACAACCACAGAGCTAAATAAGCCTTTTTGTTTTATAGATATCTGATAACACACTCATCCATCTGAGAACCCCTTGTGCCTCTGGTCTTTAGTAGAATCACGATTACATTTAAGGAGGATTTATAAGTCTTCTAAAAATTGCATGCTTACTAAAATTCAAAATGGTTGTGTCAGTCATCCAAATTTGGGAGGGGGATGGTGAAGGAAGGGAAGGAGGGAGGCAGAAAGAGGGAAAGGAGGAAGAGACTTTAAAAAAACCAATTTTCTTTGGGTTTGTTTTTATTTTACTTGTTTATTGGATTTGGAGGTCTGTCTTATTTTATTTTACTTGAAGGCTTAATCAAAGGCTCTCATCATGTCCTAGTAACTAGAAACATATTTTAGACACTAATATGATACAGGTACTATAAGGAATGAGCATTCAGCAAAGAAATATGGCCTACAAATCAGTGGGATGTAACTACCTGGAGATTTGCATTTAAGCTCTACTCCCTGTTTTCCTCTCCGACTAAGACTTCAGTGTCTCCCTTTGCCTTTCTTTACTCTGTTGCCATATGACAATCATAATCCTCTGCAGATTTACTGAAGTGAAGGAAATGGTCAGAGAAATGAACAAACCCTAAATTTTGGATGTGAGCGAACAGCTGAAGACATGTTAAATAGGAGAGCACAATTTAATATATACACTGAGCTAAATGACAAACTACTTTTTGTTGTCCACTGATACACTATTTGATATATACACATAGGACTAAAGAAGCACAAAAGAGAAAAATGGCAATGTTTGAGTATTATCAGCTTCTAAAATGACTTTAAAATATTGTGGGTGAAGGAGAAGGTAAAAGTGATGGCCTATATGTTGAAACAGATGAGTGATTAGGGAGTGGAGCAGCACAGTTAATCAGCTTAAACTTAAGAGTTAGATGCTTAAAATTACTTTTCCCCACAGATGCCTTAAGCTGTTAAGGCTGAAATGAAAACTGTGATTTCATTCACCAGTTTCATTAAGTAGTTAAGCTGAAAAAATCCAGCCTCAGCCACTCCCACAGCAGTGCAAAAAAGTGGGGAGAAGCCCTTTGCAATTGTGTATTATCCTTGTAAGGCATGGTGAGAGCAGTGCCACAACTGCTACCTGCAATCCTCACATCTGCCCTGTGTGCTCATGGCCTCCTGAAAGAAATACTTGCACTACTCTTTGATTAATTACAAGATACATGGTCAGAGCATACTTGAATTCGTCAGTGCTATCTATTGTCCTTGCAAACCAAATTCAATTACCCGAATACTCAGAAATCTGGCATTCAAGATACATGTCTGATAGCCAGCACTGTTCCCCTCCTCCAAAGATTGCTTCCAAACTTAGACAGTTTTACTAGAAAGCTGCACTGAAATAATGACAGAAATGCCCAGCTTACTCTATATAAAGAAAATAATCTGCTTATGCTTACACTGTTTTCAGCCTACGCAATCCCCCCCATCATACACATGATGCCATCCACCACCACAGCATTTGTACTTATCTAGCATTTCACTTAAGGACCTCATTTAACTTGCACCTCACTGCTAAGGACCCCTAAGGAAAAGGACACCTATGTCTGAATTGTAAAGAAATAATTTGAGAGAAAACTTCCATGTAAGTTTGCTTGTTATGTTTTTGTTTTATTCTGACCAGCAGAAATAGAGGTATACCCATCCATATGGCATTCTCCTAGCAAGTACAACAAAGCTAAAATGTGTTGAAATATATTGTTTAAAGTGAGCAAAAGAGTAAGCAAATGCACCCAGGTCTTCTAGATTTAACTCAAAATGAGAGAATCTATAGGTTGTTTTTTAAATCCTCGAAAGAGATAAGTGCTAAGATGACTTCATTTCATTCAGAAGACCTTCTGATATGAAGGATACTATATAATTGTGATGCGACAATTTCACATAGCAAACTGTCAACAGTCTAGAAGGAAGAACTTTGTAAATATTAAATGAATATAATTTTACTAATAATCGTAGCTTTTGCCTTTCTACCACTCCTTCCTAGAAAACTGAATCTGGATGAGTAAATTAAACTTGTATCCATCACAAGTCTAACTTCTTCGACAAAAAATTACTTTTTAATGAAATAGTTCAAATTTTATGAAACTACCACTCACAGTTCAATTTTGTACTGGTATTTTAGGTTCAACTCCTTTCCACACAAAATATTTCAGCAACGTTCTCTTTACATACAAATCAATGTGATAGGTATAGAGTTAATATCTCATCAAGTACAGTGTTTTACAGGGAAAGGCCCAGAGTTATTGCACCAATTTTCTTTATGAGAGGATTAGTGTTCAAAGGTTTACACAGTCTACGAAACAAGGAAGGTTTAAACAAAAGTTTTATCTTTTTAGTACTGTAATTGAAAAAAAAATCTCATCCTTATTAGAAATAAAGAAGCTTGGTGTTCCTTTTTTTTTCCTTTTCAAAAATAAAAAAAATCATAAAAAATATTTTTAAAAAATTAAAAATGTATGACTTGAAGTTGAAACAGCCCCTGAAAAGCACTTGAAGTTACAAGCATTTAAAAATCAATGGGTTAGGTGATGAAAACTGCATTTCAGCATGACATTTCCTTATTAGCACTGTCTTCCAGACTTCTAAAAACTATTTAAGCAGTGTCTAAGCTTTGTAGCTGCAAGCTACAGAAATGCAAATCTTCTTCTGATTCTCAGCAATGCATCACAAACAACTAGACACACAGGTGAGATTTACAGCTGTATTCTTTATGGAGATATGGACATGTTTAGATTTTAAAACTGCAAAGATAGGAAGCACCTTAGTAAGTAATCTCAGGTTCCATGGCAGGTTTAACTGTGTCCATTGGCTCACAGCCCTAAGAGAAGCAGCTCTTAGCAGAGACCCAGGAGAATCAAGAACAAGGTGTTTACTTTCTTTAGGTCCCCTCTTCAAAGATTAGCTCTGCTCAAGTATGGCCAACACTGAAACAGAGCCAACAAGGGGACTTATACCCCAGCTGAGTCTTAATTAACAGGTTAGGTACTTGAATGATGAACCCAAAGCTCATGTCCACAGAGATTTACCAGAACAGTCTCGTTGCATGTACAGGGAGCCATTTAAGTTGAAAAGCCATATGTGAGCAAATAAGCTTTTCTGGTTCACAGACCACTGTAGAGCTTTACAGACAAATGTAGGAGTTACATCAGAATTAGCCAACACATTCCTGCTGTCTTGTGTAACACATAACATTTTGCATGTGGGCTACCCTGCTCCTGGGCAGGATGTGTGTGTGTGCTGAAGATTTCGTGGTGTCTATTTCTACAAGTGTTCCAGAGTACAACTGCATTTCCAAGGGTACCGTGACACATGGTATTCCCATTGCGTGACAGGTAACAGGAAGCTGACTGTAGTACAGAAAACTGCATGCTCCAAAATATTTACTAAAGAAGGTTATAAAGGAGAAAAAGCAGAGAATGTATCTAGGTTTAAATATATAAGTCTTTACTGACAGAGTAAAGAGCTGGAGGTTTTTTACGGGCTACAGTAACAGGGAACAACCAGAGGTGACAGCAGATACTGATCTCTTTTTTGTATTTACTATTTTCTTGAGTTAATACAGTAATTTGAAAAAGTTTCTAGTGAATAAGAACATGTGAAAAATGTGAAACCTGCCCATATATTAAGTGGACTACAAAGTGAAGATCTAACTTATATATTTTATTTGAAATATTAGATTATATGGATCTTCAGGCAGGAATGAATTAAGTCAAAAACTGTTGTGAAATCTCAGTGTTTACTCCACAGGGATCACACGGGATCAATGCACTAATTAAGAATGAGGTGACAGTGAGAATTTCACATCCTCTTAGTCTCAGCTACCTGCAGAGCTGGCTGTGGCTGGGTAAATAAAAATTGCAAACTGAATCATTCGTCAAAATAAAATATCAGCTTGCTTGTATAATTTGTGTTGTATTTCAAGAAAATTACTCTTTAATAATCTCTTCTAACTATGACATGATCACAGACTTCAGCTGGAAGTAGTTTTCACTTTACTCCTTATCCTGTCATCAGAAATACCATATGGCAAAACCATAGTATTCCACTGTTCACTGTTATACACCCAGTATTTTTATTAGACATGATTTTCTCGCTAAAAGGAATTTGAGACACTCCTATGCAAATTGATGCATTTACCCCACACCAAAATAATTTACTATGACACTTTTCACAATAGGAAACACTACATTTTGGATGCCCATTTTCACTAATTTGTTTCTCCTCACTCACCCAGAAATTCCGCATTCTGTTATTTTTGTAATCACTCCTTTAAACAAGGAAAGTCTTTACACCTCAGTATAAGTCTTACTGACTGTGACAACACGACAGATCAAGTCCTGGGCTATTCTACTGCATCATCAAGGCTCCTTGACATGTACATACATTTTCATATGTATAAGTTCAGATGAAATTGGATATCCACTCAGCTTTCAATGTAACTTAGTGCAGGACAGGGTCTCTCAAAGTTATTTGTGTATGACTCTTTAAGGGACTAGTTTAGTAGTTATGGAGAACTGCACCACAGGGTGCATTGCTGGTGACAGCTCTTTTATTCACTTACTAGCACAGAGCTGGAATATGTTCAAAAACAACTGGAGTATCCAGTACCACTTGAACACTCCCCTATGTCAGTGAGATTCTTACAACTTCCTGCTGCTACTGCCAAGCACCACCCTTACATGTGCTTGGGTCACTGGGGTAAAATACCACCCAATGCAACATGAATTGCTTTTAAGCTGAATCAATCTGACTTTGACTTCAACATTTAAATACTTTCATTTTGGTGACACTCAAAAAGTGCCCCGCTCTTAATTGTGACTCTGAAAGTTGGACAGGTTGAGGTCTATCATTCCCCATAAAACATTAGGAAAATGGCATTGGTCAAAACTACCTGTACCCATTTTCAGCTTGTTCAATTATTTTCTAGTCTATGCTGAACAGGTGTCACGTATTTTGATTTTCCACCCATGTAAAATTCTGCCATTTGTGACACTTTACTCAGGTTTTGAGATTTCTGCACAAGTACAATGATGATATCCAGAAAAGTAGATTAAAACCTGTACCTGTGCTGGCCTGTCAGCAATTCTAGTAATGCTGTTATTTAAATGTAACTTTGACAGCAAATTAAACATTAGTTTAATTTGAATTTACAGTATAGATCAAATTTTCTGGTAGGAGCCGTGAGTGTTTGCTACTGAGTGATGGTTTAATTTATTTCTAACAGGGGCTTAAAAGACTTCACCCATAATTGTAACTAAAAAAAATAAAGTAGAACAGAGTGAATGAAAAAAACGAACTCTTTTGTAGACAGGAATTTTGGTCACTATAAAAATGGCAAGTTAAAATCTTTTAGAGACTCATAGGCCATGAAGAGCCAAGACAAGAATTATCTTTTGAACTATTTAAACCATTAGGGGAGAGGAAGGGATTGATCAGAAATATGTGAGGGACTGCCTTTATATTTCATTTTACACGCCTCCCTGGAAATAGTAAAAAAAAAAAAAATAAATTCCTCAACTTAGGAGTTTGAGGCCCTGTTGCTACATACTGCTACTACTACTACAAAAAAAGACTGGATTCCCCAAAATACACATGCATGAATTATTGACTTCTAGTGATTGCTAGATCAAAACAGCTCGTTTCAATATGTCCCACCACTGGATATCAGGTCATTTATTTACACACACAAACATGAATTTGGTAAACCAATATCAAGATTAAAACCAAAATCAAAACAACAATACACAGATTGACAACTTGACCCAAAGCACAAGAATAGTGCTAAAATTAACAGACTCAATAATAAAGGAATGGAAGCAATAAGGCCTCATTCTTATGCTTCCCAGAAGCCAAAACCATATTTCATGTCCACACCATCGCTCACTGCTTTTGGGTCCAAGTTTCTGCATCACAGATTCTGCACTTCAAGAGCTTACACGAATATGATGTCACTTGGACTACCTGGCATCTGAAGTGCTATTTACTGTGTTTTTAAAGCCATGGTGGTATTGCCAGTGTTCTGCTCCTGCAAATATTTAGATCAGAGATAAAAATATGGGGAGAGGGGATGTGAGGAGTATTCTTTCACTCACTGCACTGAAGACCATGTTTATAAAAAGCACCAAAAAGTAATGGAGAGACTTGAAAACAAAATACCAGTGGATTTCAGTGGCTCTTTTATCTTTTTTGCCCTCAATATTCTGAGAAACTTTCACAAGCAACCACAGTAATTTTGCCTTATATTAATTTTCGACTGAAATTATTGCAATTCAACAAATATGCAGTATCCATAAAAATACTTCAATTGATCTAAGGGTTTGGGTAGACTTATTTGAAACCAAACTAGCAATTACTTCTTATTATGAGCTTAATTATTTTATTGTATAACTATGAAAAAATAAGTATTACTTCTAACAAAGACTTAGTAATGCTTTTTCATTCACTCATCACACTTTAAACTGAAATAAAGGTTAATTTTTTCCTTTGTGTTTAACGTAGAGAAATGAAACTTTTCTGTGTGTTTACATTTGTACAATCTATTAGTATTGTGACTCTTCAATGAACCCAAGAGTGGTTTACTTACAGCTCAACAACACTCAACTTTGACTTCAAAGAAATAATTTCAATAAACACACACATTAAAAGCTTGACTATATTGTACCTGTTTATTTGGTATGCCAATCATCATAAATGAAGGCAGTTATTCTAGGCATTCCTAGAATTGAGAAACAGTAGCTAAGTTCAGACAACTTTACCGGCTATTTTTCAGCTTAAGATCCTGTAAGGAAGAGTTATTTCCCCTGCAATTCAGAATTCTCTCTGAAAAACTCTCAAGAATAATAAGAAATCCTACTGTTATTGTTCCTTAAGGCACGCAGCAAATTTTTCTCATACTTTTCCCTACCTACTACAAAAGGTAGGTAAAAAAGGAAGCCTTCAGTCATTTTGTGTCACATTCCCTGAAAATTCTGTCTTTGCTCTCTCTGGTAGTCAGCAAGAAAATCTAATTTTTCATCAAAAAAAATGCCTATATTTATATCAAAGCATGAATAAGCGAGTTTCTTTGTTCAAAATCTGAAAGATTAAACAAAGGCAAACCAAAATAAAATAAAAGGACTTTTCTTGGCCTATGTAGGAATAGCCACATGCTTGGTACTAAAAACCCTGTCTGAGGAAGCTGATGCTCTCCACCACAATACAGAAAAAAAATCTTTACAGTCCTGTTTCTGCAGGTACCACCACAGCAGCACAAGGCAAGAGCCCATTCTGCTTCCCTTTTCCTACAATGAATAAGCTTGTACGAGTCAGAAGCAGAAGTTTCTCTCATTACAAGCTATAATAACTTACCAGTGTCATTGAAATTACGGTTACTTTTTAAATTAAGTTTAGAGAAATACTTTGAAGTTCAAATGTTCACATTCTCTCCACAGCATTTTGCTTAATGTAATAGGAGAGAGACATAAAAGTATTTCTTGTAAAAAAAGATTAAATTGGGTCTTTCCACATGTGCATCATGATGGAAAATATACTTGTTTCAGTATATGCAAAAAACTACTACGTGTGAGCAATGAACCAAACCATGCAGATTCCTTAGGCATATCTTAAAACTTACTAGTACTAAGAAGTTCAAGCCAAAACATTTCAGTGCTCCTCTTCCTGCAGCCAGCCAGCAGCATATTGATCTCTCCAGATATATAAGGGTAGTTCCTTACAGACTGGCCAAAGAAGAGATGATGCTGTAGGTTATGTTGGAAAAACAGGAGGTGCAACCCTCAATGCAACATCAAGTAACCAGTACATGGCACTGTCCTGCTTCTTCTCAGTGTGAAACCATTTACTGTCACACAGTGTGTCAGCAAGACTGGATTGTAATGCATTTAGTGAGCAGAGTTGAGCACTGTAGCATTTATTCCCACAGGTCTTGAAGCACCAACCATGTCTTACTCAAAGATTTGCAAATAAAATTCCAAATGAAAAAAAAAAGGGAACAATAATATTTTTCCCCTCTTGAGACAAAAGCACATCATCTGTGTAAACTTCAATTTTTATTTATATACTCGTATGAATAAATTTTCCCCACTCTCCAAGCAAGGGAATACAACAACTTTTTTCCTACAGTGGAGTAATTTCTTATTCTAACAAAACAAACTAACAAAGATTTATTTTAGCAACTGAAAGCTTTCACCCTTTTAAAATCTGACAGGTAAAAGAAAATACTTTTTAAAAACTGTTTACAGATTTACTTGGAGGGTACACAGGCACCTCAGGCAAGAACATAAAAAACTGCAATCAAATCAGGAAGTATAATTTGAACTTTCATGTTTTATTAAGAGCAAAGATAAAATATTTAGATATTATTGCAAAATTCCTTTATTATTATTATTATATTTATTTATTTCACTGAAACTGACACTAAGCAGATAAAGTATAAATACATACAAAACCAAAATAACCCATAACAAAATACTGAAAATGTCTGGATGGCAGATTTCTTCCTTCAATCCTCCTTTTCAGTTTCAAAACCTGCCATTAATAGAAGTGAAAGGAGGGAAGAATAAACAGTTGCCCAACTAGTTGTTTGTTTCTTAAAGTACTAAAGAAATAAAATATTAAGTTATTATTAATTTATTTACCTCAGAAATTAAAACCAAAAAGCAAGTAAGAAACTGTTACAGATTCTTTCTTTACAAGTAAATTCATGAATAATCTGTCAGATTTGATCCTTAATAGCATTCTGGGCAGTCTGATGCAGAAATGCAAAATAGATGCTAAAAAGCTACTTCTAAAGCTATCTTTTAAAGTCTCCACACTGTCTTTCTGACCGATAAAAGCTGATTATAAAACTTTAAAACTTTTTTTGAATGAAGGCACGGTATGATGTACGATTCTGAACAGCACACTCCCTCAGCAGCTTTTCATTACCTTCAAGTGTGGCTGGCTTTACACTAATAGCATCTTCTATCCTTCGGTATCTACACAGACTATATAGTCCTTCCTGCCTATATAAGCTGAAAGTAACTGTACTTAATGACAGATACCCACAACTTCCCTTTGTACACTTGCCATTTCACGTTTTTATCAGCTCCTTGCAAAGCCTGACCTGCACTGTGGCTTTGTGACTGGTGGAGTAACAAGGCTGGCACAAAGTCAGGAGACACAGTGCATGTGACAGCACACGCTGTCTCTGGAGCTCTGACAGGAGCTCCATAACTCCATTCTCAGGAGACAGATTGCTGCTCCCTGCTTACAGCACTGCCTTGATCTGAGCTTCTTAGGTCAACCTGCACCACTGGGAAAAATCTCAGGGCAAATCAGCTTGAAAATCTTCAAGGCACAGTTTTCATGAACCTACAGAGTAGGAACCGCAGAAAATAATATTTACAAAACAAACACATATTGCACTAAATGTGAATTACAAGCAGCAGTTCAACAGGTACAACCCCACTAGAGAGATGTTCCCTTGCTCCAGTCTTTATGCCTGCTGTAATACTGTGAAATTACCTAACTGCACAGTACAAAAATGCTCATTCTGGAAGCTTAAAATACATACTTCTATGTACACAAATAAATGGTTTCATTGTGATAGCCACGATCAATATTCAGCCACAGCTGTTACTGCCACAATTACACAAACTCAACTAAAGTACATTAGGATACACTTCTGTTACAGTAAGATAACTTTAATAAGAAGAAAACTTTCTGCATATTGGTCCAATTTTTAGAAGGCAGTGGGAGCCCACACTTCTCACTGACTTGAGAAGACAAGGAATGCTCAGCATCTGAGAATTAAAGAGATTATCTTTTCTTGGTTTGGGGTTTTTGTTTGGTTTTTTTTTTTTTAATTCCCTCAGGTTTTGTTGATTTCTTTTTTTTTGAAGATTCCTAGTGCAAAATGATTCCATTTTGAGGGAATCACTTGTATATTGGTTCTGGCAAAGTTCCTGAGATCTATAATCAAGCTCATTTCTTCCTGTTCTCATATTACTGCAACTAAGGATGATGAGGCAGTTCAGACTCATATCACTGCAGCTGTCCAACTACTTGTGCTTCATTTAGCTTGCAGTGATAACTAATAAAATTCAATGTGCTTCTAAAGAAGTAAATGAAGACAGAATGCAAATATTCCGAGCTCAGAGAAAAATCAGACAGTAGATGCATGAGTACAAAATGGATTTTGTTCACTCTTTCACAAAATTATTATACCAGCAGGAATAAAATAGCCATGCAGTTTCCACTAAATGCATCATATTTTGTGCATTTAATGAGTAAGATCATTAAAAACAGTTTCCTCTTCATGTTAAATAAACAACTGTAAATTAATTTGTATTAGTAAGTTGGTAATATTTATAATCTTCGCTGCTTGTCAAATTGGAATTGGGTTGTGGAATTGGTCCAGAACTGCTTTGCACACTGTTTAGGTAATACTAAAGTTTTAGCTGTATTTTCCATTATATTCTCTTTAAAACATTCCGCTGAAATATTTCCTTGTTGGAAAATTATGATTAGTCAGGAAGAAGATGTTACCTTGGAAGTCAAAGAGACAGTAAGCAGAGGGAAAGGAAGAAAGGAAAATATTTCAACAAGTCTGACATGTTTAATCTTGAGCATTTTTGGAAAATAACAGCACTTTTTTTTCTGAAAAAGACCAAACATCATTTTGCACAATTCTCTTTAGGGACCTTGCAATATAGAGAACAAGAATGTGCAGAGTACAGTTCTATTTTACTATATAATAGGACAGGAAAACTGACCTTGTTATCTCAGTTAACAAGTAATCCTCAAAACATTAGCCAAGCCTATACACCACACCACTGTCTCAAAGTCCTTAACTGTACACTAACTTTCTACTGATACACAGATCTTGTTACTAATACCCTCCTAAAGTAGTCCCTTATCTGGATGATTAACTAATCATTTGTTTTCAAATATTTATCTCCAGTTGAAGATATTTTGTTCTACTAATTGAAAAAAAAACCCAATTTAAAAAAAAACAACACCACCACCAAATAGGGGTTTTTGTTTGGTAACAAAATACCTTGAAAGACACAAAAGTAAATACGCTTTTTACCAAGAGAGAAATAACAAGTGCTCCTTCTCAAAACTCTAACGAGGCATTAACTTAATTTCTCGATTTAGACTTTGTTTCAGCAGCAGACTAGACTTTAAACATTCTATTGGCTTTTTACTATTTTAAAATATAAAGAAAATTTCCAAATTCTTGTACAAATACATATTTCAGATACTTGTGTCTTAAATTTGAAACCCATCTCAAGTTTGAAATCTATGAAAAACTAGGCAAAATCCTTCTGAAAGCCAAACAACATGCTACATGCTTTAAGGTAGATAACGTAAGTTGTTAGTATAAAATATTCAAAAACATTTATTTAAAATGTATTTAAGATTTGTGCAAAATTATGCAAATATATTCTGCTTCCTTTTAAAACAGGAAGGTAAGTTCCAACAGTAAAAAAAAAAAAAGGCTGATGTAAAAAGTCATAGGATTTAGATATTACATCATTTACATTTGGAAATTTATAGGCTAAAATTGCTTTTGTACTTCCATGTAAGGATTTATTTTCAAGAATTAACTTGAATCCCAGTCTTCAAAGCCATCTCTTCAGAATTAAAATCAGGATTCCACTCAAATCTCTAAGCCCTCTGACTGGCAAACAATTCATACAACTTCACCAGCTGTATTATGATGTTCAGGTGAGCACAGTTATGCTCAAGGATCTGAGGGATTATTCCTCTTTCATGATAGTATTTACACAGAAATTGCTTGAAAATGTAACTTTTAGCCATTCATATGAATAAAGCTACAATAGTCTGTCTGTTCTTCACATCCTCTGTTGGAAAAAAGCACATGAGAAAGGACTTCCCAGATATTTAAGTATACCAAGAGTATGTCAAGAGGTCAGATGAAGAACTGAGTAACTCTTTCCTGCACAAGAAGTAAGATCATTGCCATATCCAGACAAATAGATGAGCTTTATGATTTCCTTTTGTATCATACCTGTTTGTGTCATTTCATTTTTAGCATCCCAGTAGCTGGATACTTTTAGTACTTTCACAGCTCAGTAGACTGAACACAGCTTGGTCCAACAAAGGCAATTTTGGAGTTTGGAGAAAATTAAGTTTAGGGAATTGAATCCCAGAAGACAGCAACAGAACAAGACAAAGCCTTCTTGCACCTACAGAACTATGGAGAGATGGGAGGTCAAGAAGACACAGGTAGAGCACCAAGCCTCTCTAAGCCATTCAGCACATGCTGGGATCTAGAAGCAACTCATTTATTTCCTTTTGAGACTACAAGTCCTCAAAACCATAGGGAATTCTGATCACATGAAGCCACCTCAAGTCTTTCTCAGAATATTAATAAACTGAGTACTAGATAGTGTCTGTCAAGCCACTGAGAGAGAGCTACACCTGTATTATTTATGTTGTTCCATCACACAAG
The DNA here is from genome assembly GCA_013400955.1 of Drymodes brunneopygia. Taxonomy (NCBI): domain Eukaryota; kingdom Metazoa; phylum Chordata; class Aves; order Passeriformes; family Petroicidae; genus Drymodes; species Drymodes brunneopygia. The sequence continues at coordinate 156,048 of VZTZ01010378.1, read as the reverse complement.
TATGCAGATAAAAAAATCCTGTTTACCAAAACTTGCCTCCAGAGATTATGCTGATTTACTATGAAAGTGTCGAAGACGCTGAAGATTAAACTATCTGATTCAAAAATTGCACAACAGCATCCATAGGTCCTAGCAATAGGAAAGAATTTTACTGTGTTGGGAATAAAATGCTAATGGAGAAAAGTAAGCTTTTTACACACTCTGCAAGTCCCTCCTATAATAAAATACATCACACTAAAGAAAAAAATTGAGATAAAAACATGATAATTGCATAGGAATTCTTGTGCTGCAGAACTACAGCTTCATTAGGGCTAAAATCAGCCAGCAGAAATGCAAAGCCTGCTGAAAAAATTACGCAACCCCAAATGACATCTGTAATCCAAATCTAGGCAGTATCTTAGCCAGAAAGTATCTTCATTCATGTAATAATCAAGAACACTATAGCAAAATTACTTTAAACTGCCCAAATTACAGAAACTTGCTGAAGACAATAAGGCTTTACAAGCATATGAAAATGCAGAACATCAGTTTTACTGATAGTGATGCAACAGAAGGAATTGGAGAAAGCAAACTTTAACTGTGAACAGACTGCTGTAGAAAATGCTTGCACATTAGGCAATGTACATTAGCTGCAGCAGATTCTGCAGAAAACTTTATTATTATTACATTCTCCTCCTGTGCATTGCTCAAATACAATTGGATTATAGGGTATGGCCCAGAATTAAAAGACAATGCTTAAAAGTAGCACAAAAGGTAAAAAAATCCTGTTGAATAGCACCTCAGTAAACAACAAGATGCTCACAAAAGCCCTTAAAGTACAGATTTTCTTTAAAGCACCAAGCATTTCCTAGGATTGAAGGAAGGAAAGCAGGAACAGGTACTGATATATGTCTACTGTATGGATAGTCTGATAAAGTAGGCAGAAACAGGCCACAATCACACTTCTGTTGCCTGAAATCCTGATCTGGCATGCTGACACTGGAACTTCCTCTAAACAACTGCTAAAAGAACAAGAACTGTGTCTGACTTGAAACAGTCATGTATTTTCATGCCAACCACTTCAGTATTAGAAAGATAACAATCAACGTACTATATCCTAAAATCCATCATTGCAACAATTACATTGTATTTCACCCTCAGCTCTAGGGAGAGCTGAACAAACACCAGGAAATACCTTGCTGAATCTGAGGATTAACACAAAGAATAGACTCCTGCAGACCTGATCATGCATTCAAGAAGTGTTGACTGTTCTCTGTGCCATTGAGATCAAGCAGTCACAGACAGCCAGCTTATTGCAGCAACATGAAGTCACTCGGTTTCCTTTATTGGCAATATCTTGCTCTGATTTCCAGCCCAATTATTTATATGCTACACACTGCCTATGAGGTGATTAATTTTCCTGCTGAAGGCCTAACTGACTTGCTTGGAGTTATTTTCTGTGACCTGAGGTCCAAGTCACATGGGGAGATGGAAAGTCTCTATGAATTAGCTCTGAATCCTCTGAAGGGAAAGTTCAGCCCTCATGAGATAGGAATCTTTGCCATATTAAAGTGTGTAACATCGTTTTCATACCTTATTTTGCTCTTCTCCAGATATTCAACCTGACATAAGGAACTGACAGAAAAGTGCCTTATCTCCCTTAAGGGACCTATACTGCCTCTCTTCTTGTACATATACATGCAAGTTGTCTGAAATAAAGGCAAATGCCACTTTTCCAAATTAGAAAACAAAAAAATAAATTGAAAAGCTAGGACATTGTGAAAAGGTGGGATCAGTCATACAAAGTTTGACAGAAAGGATATCAAATCTAAAGGTGAGGCTACCTTTACATTTTTGTATTATAACATCCAGAAAACACTATTTATTTATTTATTTATTTATTTATTTATTTATTTCCACATGTTTATCTCTTGCAAATACTAAGATCTGGTAGAGTTGGAGAATTAATAACTTGGTGTCTAAAACCTATTTTAAAAGATAGATTCCACCTCCAGGGGTGAAAAAAACCCTGAATCTTACCAAAATCTTCCAGTGTTCCACTCTCTGGTAGCTAATTTTCCCCTTTATCCACCACTGGTTGATCTATTTCATTGCTTGCCACTTAATATAAATAATGAAAATATTGAGATTATACTTCAATAATCAGCTGTCCTCAGTTTCTACCCTATTTTTAAAGCATTAAAAGCTAAGTAATCACAATGGGGGAAACATTAAGCTCTCTCCTCCCTCACATTTTATTTTCCATGGTCTACATAAAAAAGGTTTAAATCATATTTTCAGTAAAATTGTACATTATCAAAGAATCAATACAGAATCACAGAAATTTTGGCTGGAAGTCACTTAGTCTCACCTCCCACTAAAAATATGATCATTTCCAACACCAGATCGCGATTTATGTAGTTGACTGTAAAAGATCAAACTCACAGCCTTTCTAGTCAGCTCCTCCATTACTACAGTAACCTCCTCATGAAGAAAATTTTCCTGTGTCTAGTCTGGGCTCTCCAAGCTGTAATTTACAGTACTGCCCCCTGCTAAACTGCATACCACTACTGAGAAAAGTTTGGTGCCTTCATCTTTGTCCCTCCTTTCGATGTTATTGTGGACTAACCTAAGGTCATGCCCTTAGCCTCCGCTTCACCTGGCCCAGCTCCCTGAAAATCACAGCTCCCTAATCTCTCCCGTTACATCATGTTGTCTACGCCTCCAACCAGTTCAGTATCCTGGACTGTTTCTCATTTCTCAACATCCTCTCTGTACTGGGCGTTACCAAAATGACACACCATTGTCCAAGAAGCAGCTCCAAGTAGGGATGGTAACAATTTCTTTCAGTCTGCCAGTCATGCTCCTCCTTTCTTCTAATGCAGCTGAGTACATTGCAGTGAGTTTTGTCTGCAGTGAAAACACACTGCTGGCTCCTATTCAGCTTAATATTCTTAATGATCACAGGTCCTTTTCAGTAGGGCTGTGACTCAGACAGGTGCTTCCGAGCCATGGCGTTATTCCACCTCAGATGCAGAATTTCAATCTGTTCTTTTTTAAATACATGACTTTCCTATTGGGTAAGTCCTCTGTTCATTCAAGGTCTCAGGATGATTTAAAACTGAAGCTCAATCTGGTTTTCCAAGCATCACCCTAATTTAGTATCATTCATAAATCTGCTGAGGGTGCATTCTGTTCAGTTCTGTCATCCAAGTCACTGCAGAATTGAGTAGCAGGAGTGCCAGAATCAACCCTTGAGGTATTTTCACTTCTTACTGTCTGATAGTTGGTCAATTGGATAGTTGGTAGTATTGATTACTCTTTCACTACAGCAGTCCAGCCAATTTTCAGCCCACTCAACACCCAGCCCTTGCTTCCTCAGCTTACTGCTGACAACAGTGTGGGAAAAGGAATCAGAAGCCTTAATAAAGTTACACTTTATACCATATCACATGTGCTCCCCACACTCACAAATACAACAGACTGCACTGCAGAAATCTGTTCTGACTCTTTCTAGGCACACTTGTCCTTCTTGTGTCTAGAAACAAGAGGATGTGTTCCATGATCCTCCTAGAGACTGACACTGACATAGCCTGTGTATTGCTGTACCATCCTCCCTACTTTTGTAAAGGCTGCTATAAGGTTAATCTCCTGGTTGTAAGGACTTTCCTCACTTACCATATTTCCTCTTGGATGACAGCTTCCTTGCAGTCCTGTAACTTATATGAGTTCTGATCAATCTTGGCATAGACCCCCAAGAAGTTGAATACATCCATTTTCTACTAAACAGTGCTGAACCTGTGTCTCTGCTATGGTACTGTCCCTTATCTGGGAACAGCTGAAAAAACAAAGAAATTTTCTGCTTTTTCTATGTTGCCCATCATTAGATTGCCTCCAACATTCAACCATGGACCCGCAAGTTTCCTTCTGGAAAATACTTGAAGATTCCTTTCCTTTTATTTTATGCCTTCACATTCAGCTCCAAGTAGACCTCGGCCCTCCTGATTTCAATTTGCTTCCCTCAGAAATAATGAAGGAGAAAATAAAGGCACTATATGAAACATTGCAGCAAACTTGAACTCAATTTAAAGATCATAATAAGCCTAAGGTTATGAAACAAATTCTGTATTCTTTGAAGGAATGGTGTAGGCTTTTTCTTCACTGATATAAAGCATCAACATGTTGAAACTTTCATCCAATAGGTAATGCAGTTGAAAATTTTCTTAGAAGTCTCAGGGAATATTGCAGAAAAAGGAACGAAAACAGATAAGTTTTTTCCAGCTGTAAGGTAACTACAGGTGACACTGGGGAAAAAAAAAAGCATAAAGCTGATGATAAACTTTTTAATTTACCTATCAAAGTGAATGGAATTGAAGTAATAATTCCTATACTATGCTTTTCACTAATGAAAATAAACATTTTAAAATTTGCACGGCAATTTGTTATTTAAACCAATTAATCTTGAACTCCAGGATAAAAAGGCAGTATTAGACCACAACTGCAAGGACACACTGATGCCACCATTTGATGACTCTTTCAGGTACATGCATGGAAAACAAATGCTGAAAATAAACATGCCCAACTAGCAAGGTCTATGCTGAAAATAAACATGCCCAACTAGCAAGGTCTATGTCAAGAATATGCAAATTAAATTCAGAATTATTTTCATTTGACTAGCTTAAGCATCTTTATCAATGTTAATACAATCCTTTTCAATGTTAACTTGAAAATTTTCACGTTTCTTAAGTCAGTCCGTTCAGGACTCACCCCAATCACTGATGAGAGAGTTTAAACAACCTCTATGCCTATTTCTCCATTTTCAAGTAATGAAGATTATTCATGCAGATTAGGGATCAAAAAAGTCAACTGAAAAAAAAAAATCAAACTTAAGTTCCACAACATGGAAATCCTCACAAATATCTAAAATACTGAACAGAAGAGACACAAATTAATATTCTTTTTTTTAGACTTTACTTCCCTGTATGTATACCTGTGCACTGCTAACTAAAAGCAACCACTGACTGTATTTAAAAAAAAAAAAAAGGTAAATATTGAGGTGTGTAAGTTAGACCACAGAAAAGGGTGTAGTTGGCCTCATAAAAGTTGTTAATTATACCTATAAATCTTGCATTATGGCTATAGATTAACAATCTACCTTATTAAATAAAAGGCAACAACAACAACAAAAAAATCGAGGTACCCTATATACCATTTACTACATACCTTAGCGTAGGAAGCCATAAGGTAGCTCTTTGCACCACCACAGATTAATTAAGAGGGACTAGACAAAGTTGTCAACACAAGAAAATCAGAAGCAAAACTGTAAGGGATGGGGAAAACTCAGAAGAATAAGCTTCATATGGATCTCACCACTGACAAAAATGATGAAAAGAGGAGGGAACGCACTTGTTTCTGTTCTGACTAAACTGGCAACAACCAGACAGATTTCTTTGAATCCTTTCACTCCCAATGCATAAAGGAAACACAATTAGGGATGGCCTTTGCAAACCAAAGTGCACTAAAACTAGTGACAGTGTAAATGTTCTCTCTATCTCATACGAAAACAATCTACCAAAGACTTTAAGTATTGGACAATTTCTCATGCCAAATAAGGGATGCATAGCACTCACACACCACTGTTGCAGCAAGTACTTTTTCACTTGTTTTTATTTTTAAAATTTGTAGAATAAACTGTAGTTCACTTCCTAAAATAAACGGAAAGCACTTAGTGGATTTCTCTTCAGCCTTTAAATATTCATGTACTACTAAATAAATAAGTAATTTATTTAAGTTATTAACTTAGCTCTTCTGCATTTAGACAGGCATCACTGTGGCATATGCTATCAATTAATTTATCTTTCTGTGTCTGACAGTGAATCTGGCAGGTAAAGCACAGCACCAGCAGCAATGCTAATTCAGAATCAGCAAACAGGCACTGCTTCAAACCTCAGTTTTAGTGGCTATCAGAGTTATTACAGACAACTGTTCAGGTTCCAACTGTTCAGTCCCTCCTGCGGCCTCAGCATGACAAACCTGTAAGATGCTGGTGCTGCCCTTCGGCTCTGGGGTGCATTTTGGCAAATCCTTCCAGCCTGCAGTCCGTACACCCACCTACAATGCTTCTCAATCCCAGTGTGCACCACAGGGGGACACCAGTCCTGCTTTCAGAGACTGAGGTGCTTGCCTAGTGTTGTACCTGCTTCCATGATACATTTGTTGTGTACATAGGATGAAACTACATTGGTAATTTAATCTCAACAATTTGTTCACTGTTTATATAAGCCCTTAATGACTAGTAGAGAGTGTGAAAACAAGACGCAATTTTTGGATTTTTAAAGCTGCAGCACCACATATAGTGGTCAAAGGTTTCAGAATGGTGCCCATGCACATGTTGCCAACAGAGCTGTTCCTAACTCCATTCCTGTGGTTGCAGCCATACAGAAAACACAACTTATCCCAGGTTTTTCCATGCCGGAAAACTTTTAGCCAGTAGAACAGCATCTTGGAGTTGTACCACACAGATACCTTACTTTGTGGCAAGAATGATGTACTGTTTGGTTGGCTCTTGCCACAATTTGTGGTAAACTAACAAAAAAAAACTGATCCAAAGAATCATCTATTTCCACAGTACAGGCTACTGAAAACATTGTGTAAGAGAAACAGTATCCTCTATTTTCTGTGACCTGGAACAAACAGAACAGCATGAAATGTGTTGGAACAGGTTTTCTTGTGCAAGCACTGCTTTGTGAAATAAAAAGAGAAGTTTTAAAAAATAAAATTAAAAAAGAGATCATTTAAGGAGTCAATTTCACCCTTCTAAACAAAATTAGTAATCCTGTATTAATTCAAAATTACTAAATTCTGGAATGTCACAGTTTTGAAGATATTAATTAATTAAACATGATTATGCTACTGGGTGACAGAAGAATGCAGTAGATCTTCCATTTCATCAAGCCTACTACAAAGCCGAGAATTTCCAAGTGAATCTGCTGACTTATTATGAAGAAACAGCCCTATTTATAGCATCAGATGTACTTACCCTCAAGAGGTCAGTGAACAAAAGCTTCAGATAATGACCTAGACTGACAAACAAAGATGGGTCTAACCGTGTACAGGAAAAACAAATAAAGGAGGAAAAAAATCCGCAACTATTTTCAAAAATGAAAATGTTTTCCAAGGGAACCAGCTGTAAAACCTAAAGCACTGAGGTACTTCAGAAAATAACAATACACTAAAAACATAAACAGGATTTTACCAAGGTGTATTACTCTGCTGGAATCAGATGGGGACTAAGCAAAATATTTACCACTTCCAAGGTAATATACAGTACAATTCTTAAGCCTACTTACTTACATCAAGACTCTGAAGATTATGAAATACATAGAAGCGAAGAGATAAAGTCAGAAAATCTTCCCATTCTGCACCTTTTTTTTTTAAATTTTTCACTGGAAAAATTCAGTTGAAAATTGCCTAGCTATGTGAACATGAACTACAATTTTTCCTGGACGAAGCAGCTGATAATGGTATACAAACAGCTCAGTTTAAATCTTATTTACATAGTCAGGCACATAATTGCACTGTGTTACTGTTGGGATAGATGGATAATTGTGACCATGGGATAACACTGCAACATGAATTGCAGGTTAGAGTGACGGAAAACCAAGTTAGGCAGCAAAATGTCACTCCAGATTACTCAGATCATTATGTTGGAGAGCACTAGAAATCCAAGTAAGGAAAGCTCAACACAGACAGGAACTAGTAATGAATAAGACATGGTACTGTCTGAAAACTGTGAAGAATAATGCTTTTTGAGAAGTCCAGGAAAAACAAGTGTGGCAACTAAAGGAACAGAGATGAAATTTGGGAAGTACAGCTCACATTTTGAAGCAGCTAAGGAAAAAGACTACAAGCAGCTATCTGCTGTGTTACAATCCAGACTGAAGAAACGGAGGGAATACTAACAGAAACAGAAGTCTTACTCTGTATGCTATCGAGTAGATAACCAGTGGCAGGTTTTTGCCTATAAAAGTTGGTGTCACAAGTGATTATTATCCAAAAAGGTAAATTTCTGCACAGGAGAAAACAAGATTTCCAATCATGTGTTGTAAAATAAGGGGCCAAAGAGCTGTGACAGATCAAAGACACCCCCACCTCACAAAGCCCCCTACACACTCACTCAAGACAGCCACAAAGAAGGAATGCTCTGAAGAGATAAACAGAGGCTACATGACCTGAAGGCTCAGGGGAGAATAATGGCATGACTGATCACAAACGTTGAAAAGGAAGCCAGACTCATCTCCCTGCCAAGGGAAACCCAAGGGTGCCTTTGTTTTAGACAAACTGACTGTATCAGCAAAGTATTTCTACTGTTTGCCTAAGTGCCTGTCCCTGAATGGAAGGAATGTAGACCCAGAGCAAAACAAAACTAGTTTCAGGGGTTAAGTTAGTTTTAGCTAGTTTTAGCTTCTGGTTAAAATAACGTAACTTCTGCATTTACCGGATCTGCTTATAACTCTAATCAAAGGTATCTTTTACTCATATAACTGTAATAGGTGTTTAGATAATCATTTTATGCTTTTCTGCAGAGCACAGTCATGCCCTCAGCCAGTGACTTTGCCTGCTGTGATTCCAGCTGCAGTGAGTGACTGATGAAGTCCCAATGCAACAGCAGACTCCGGGCGATTGGGCTGAGCTGGGATACACCTGGGAGACCTGCCCCACTCCCCTGTAGTTGCCATTCTTGAGCTCCAGGCATGCAGGACAACTCATGCTATTGGACTCAGAGGGTGATAGAAGAAGGAATATGGTCCCCACTGGAGAGCTTGCTGGATAGCTTTATATTAATTATATGCAACTCTTAATGAACCAAGTGAAATTAAGCAAATAATTTGTCTAGATCTTTATTATGAATCTTCAAAGTAATTTTTTTAAAAGGATAATGTGCTTTGCTGGCCTTTTATCCCTTTGCACTGAAAGATCCTCATCAGATGCAACTAGAATTCACCAGAAATTTCAGAAATAAACACATTTTCACCTCAGAGGAGGAAAAAAAGAGAAGTACATGCTCCACATGCTCCACTGTATTATTCTAAACAGGTTAATTCTTACAATAACTCTGTAACTCACACCCTCAGTTAATGTTATTTGGGTAGTAATGTACCTTAACTCTGGGGTAGACTTACTTTAAACTTAGTTTAGCATATGCTGGGTTCTAGTTTTCATGTGTGGGGATAAACAGAATTGTGACTTATTTTATCAAAACATAACATGAATAGAATTCAGCTACACCTAAAGTAGTTTTACCCAGAAATACAAAAGATTTAAACTACCCACATGAAGATAGAGTTTCATTTAGCAGCAAATGCATCAGGAGTAGAAAACAGTATCATGTGAGAAAACACACAGAAACAGATGGGAAAGCACAACAGAAGTAGTAAAGCTCTCAAAATTACATAAAAGGAACAAAAATTGCTAAAATAATTACAAAAATCAAATCTCCTTCAAAAATCTCTTTTAAAATTTAAGTTTTAAGAGCAAGCTGCACGAAAAGTACTGCCAAGACAACTTAGAGGAAACGGGTCACTGTGGAATCTGGAAAGTGCTCTTTAGTGTATTTTTTTTTTCATTTCCCAAGAAGACAAAAGAAATAAAAGCAATCACTAACTGAAGCCTTCAGAGTTTTGTCTTTTAAAATCACTAAATTTTCTCTGTAGAAGAGGTGTGGTGGTTTTGAAATCCATGGAACTCAAGCTTCAAATATTCTCTATGCAAATAAAAATTACTGTTGATGGATATTGCCTAATTCAAGCACAGAAAAATGCTGAAAACAGGTTAGATAGTTGAGTCTCAGGAACATAAAGATTGTAATTTGCTTTTAGAGAAGGGAGTGGGGCAGAGTTGTGGGAGACACACCTAAAACTTCCACCCCCCTGTACAATTATATAGGCCTATAATGTCGGACTTCCTGAAAAATTCCAAATACTACATCCAGTTGATTAAAATCAAGGCCTAAGCTATATGTTTACAACAGCCCTGCTAAAAAGCCCAATACTTGCAAACAAGTTGACACATTGACCCAACTGCCCTTCACCAAAAGAGAAAGCAACACACTCGATCTCCAATAACCCAAAGCTGCCATCTCATCTTTTAGTTTTTCCAGACCACTCGGCTCCCCAGCAGCATTCCCCACGTGGCTGCAAAGGTACGTGTTTGCCAGTACAACAGAGGGAGATGCGTCACAACAGGAAAAGGCACGACTTGACTTGCTTCTTGTAAGTATTTTAAGTTCGGATCTTTCTCTCTAATGACTTGGAGGTGAAATAAAGAATCTCTTTCACTAAGCTGGTTAAAAAAGTCAGGTTCAGGAGTGAGAACATTTTATGTTTAAAAAGCCCTAATGAATGATACCAGAGAGAAAGTAATCTCTGAGAAAGAAATTATCTCAAAAATGTATAAATGTAATATGTTAAAATGTTAGAAATGTAATATACTAAAATTTAAATTCTGTTGGCATTGAGATCAATATTATTACTTTCATATGGTATCTTTATTCCAAGTTTAAATTTTTCCACTCATGGCAAAAAAATAAGCTAAGGAAGAAGTGCTTTTGGATTACCAAAAGTATGTGCACATACTGGCTGCCTGATAAGAAAGGATACTTTGCCTTTCTTTGTGATGGCCTTTATTAATGCTTCAAATTAGCATTAGACTGAGCTGTTGCTAAGTGGCATTCTATCCAGCTTCTCTGAAATTCTTGGCTTTGAAATACTAATTTTTCAACTTTATTTCAAGTCAAAATAGTATCATATTTAACTCTAATTTTATTCTGATAATTAGCATTTTCTTCCCTCTCTTCAAAGATGGTTTTGCTGGGAGGATATATTGCCTCAATACTCTTCTATCACACTAAATCTTCACAGAAACCTTTCCACTTCCAGCTCATTTCAAACTATCCCAAAAATGTTTTGGATTATCACTGCAACCTTTTATTAGTGAAGCAATTTTTAGTTTCTCCATACTGCATCTACTATGGCTACTGTGCCTTTGGCACGACGTAAGAGCTACAGGATTCTGAACAGGAATAATTACTGCTTGTCTTGGTCTCCTTGTTAACTTCTGTTTCCTGAGAAACACAGCTCAAATACACTCATGGCTGCTCCAAAGAGCTGTGTGAAAGCAGTCCCAGACTAAATCAAAAATCTGAGAATCTTATAAAGGAGGGTGGATAGTAACTATATTAAATTATTTCATTCTTCAGCAAGAAATGTGTTGGTGCTCTTCAAAACTTCTCCACTCACCTTGCCATTTCCAGTAGCAGAGTTGTACCTCTCAAAAGCAATTCCCATCAACCTGAAGATGTATCTGGGAAGCACTAGCTGTACTCCAAAGCTTCATATTTCAATAATGTGTTGGTCCATTCAGCAGCTTAGAAGCATGGCATCCACTGTGCAGACCTGAGCTACTCTAAGCACATCACACAGCCGGGTCTAGTTCTAGTCTTACATCAATATATTAAAGAAAATAGAAGAGCAATATCTCTCTGGAATATTTTAAAACCCAACTGGAATCAAGGGACTGCTATAACTAAGGAAGTGAATATATTGACATTCTACTTAAGAGAGATTATGAAAGAAATATCTATTGACTGAATATAATTACCATGGTTTTGAAACAGGCCTGCTAGAACTTTTAAAGGCAGAAACAGAGCCTGCTCTTTGAGGGGAAGCAAGACATGAACATATCATACCTATTTAGAAAACCTGCTGAACATTTGATATTACTAGAGTAATTACTGGTACCCATAAGGCAAGAATGGGGTTTTATTTTGGTGAATATCACATATTACAACATGGCATGCATCATATTAGGGGAAATAGTGCATATGTCATTCTGTAATCAGATTTGGGGGTCCTACACTTGGATGATTCTATGAAATGTCATGACCTGCTGGTCAAACTAGATGATTTCACATCTCTTCTGGACTTGAGGCCTTAAAAAAATAGTCTGAATTGAAACATCCACCTAGATACGTGATTGTTTTTCTAAAACTTCAATCATGATTTAAAGACACGAGGAACACAACCGGGCAGAGCAAAGAAAAAAATCTTCTAACTTCCACAGCCATTTCTATCTGCAGTTTTACTTGCACATACATATATAAGATGTGCATGGCATACATAACCCTGTTTCCAAAGTGTGCTAACACGTAAAAGTTTACTTAACTCAGATATATTGCCCTTATTTAATACAGACATGAATAGCAACACTTAGTAATTTTTGCCCTGTGATTTTTAATATAGTTTCAAACCACAATTTCCTGACAAACAAGTTGCTTTCTAGTAGAAAAACATAGTAAATATTAAAAACAACATAAGCTCTTTTAGAAAAAAACCCACATCTTACAAAGCCAAAAAACGCCCGAACAACTCAACCCAAAAACCCTAACCAAAACCAAAAGCCACCAGCAACCAAAAAAGCCAGACTTCTGTGTTCTCTGGAATCAGCAATATCATTTAAAGAACATATTAATCAATACTTATTTGAACAGTGTGAGAAATATTTCAAAATAATTAGTCTAAATGTTTTTTTCTCGAAAATGAAATGAAGACAGGCAACTGGAAACAAGTATCTTTATTTGAAATAGGTATATATAAAAGAGATTCAAAAGAAATATTAAACATTGGCACAACTTGCTCTTTGCATAAGTTTTCTGAAAGGGAAAGCTGTTCTCTAAAACAGCCTTCTACTAAGATGCTAAAGCAATCTAAAGTCACAAAGAAAATAAAAGAGATGTATGATACTATTTCTGAGTCGAAAATAGCTGCCCATACTTCAAGATGGATCTTACTCTTAGGAAATTAATTTATCTCATGTTTTCCAAATGTTTCTATAAAAATAAAATCTGCCAAAACAAGCCTCTGCTAGGTCACTACAATCCTCCTCAGCTTCCAAGGGAGCAGTTTTCTGTATGCCAAGAACCAAAGTACTGTGAACCACGTATGTCTGGAGACTTCCAGGAAAAGCATCAGCTTCATTACATATTTACTCAAAAGGCTCCCCAGCAGCTATTTCCACCTTCAAAAGAGCATCATCAGTAGCTCTCTTCCCAGGATGTTTTTTAACAAGTGGGCTCAGAAGTCTCTTTTGCAGGTGGAAATTCCCAATCAGAAGCCCATCACATTCTTTGCAGAAGTAGTTGCATCTATCACATATATTCTCGCAAGTTAAGAGTCCTGATATCTCACTTCTTTGTTGAAGAGTTTTTCCCCATATTTACAGATACAAAACCAGATGACAAAGTGCAAAGAGAAGTGGCCTTATGTTTTCTAAAACCTATGAAGCATTGGGCCAAAGGTGTTTGACAGTATATCATAAGAAAGAAAAAAACTCCTTCTTCATACATTTTATACAGTATGGAAAACTGAAATTATGTGTTTATTGGTTGATTTATCTTTAAAGAATTTGATACTGTCTAAAAAACCACAAACAAACAAACAAACAAAAAGCTCCAAAACAACAGTTTTCATTTTCACAGAAGTTATTTACAGTTCCTCTTCATAAAGACTGTTCATAAACAGCTAAGCCAAAGGTCATTGCCTGGCATGTCTAGGTTTCTTAGACACATAGTGAATGATTCTGACCTTGCCTCCAGCAGGGCCATCTAACCTTAAGAAAGTTAGCAGCAAGGGATAAAAAATGGATTCATATTCCCTATCTATCCGTTCTGAATTGCATCTCTGAAGTCGGAAACCCCAAAGTGAGTCAGCATGCTTGTCCAGAGGTAAAGCACAAATGAAATGGCCTATATTTTAAGGCAAGGAGTTCTGCATCTGCATTTCTCAAAATCACCTAAATCCTCAACAGCCAAATACAGATTTCTATTTCCCTTTTGAAAGATAGCCTCAGCTTGAAAAGCATGTGGCTAAATCTTCTGATCACGTCATGACAATCCTATGTGTCACTTTACCTCTGACATATCAAGCAAAATTTTTCGACCAGATAAACTTTTTATACCAAATAAATCAGTTCCTCAAAATATGACAGCACAGGGATATGCATTTTTCAAACTAAGCACAGCAAAACTTCAAATTTTCTGAATAGATCATTTAAGTTTCACATAGGATATTTAAGTAGAGCAAATAAATACATGTATTACTACTTTTCTGTGACTTTTGTGTATCTTGCCCTTTTCAAAGATTGAAAACACCTTTTACAGTCATCAGCATCATAAATACTACAGTTTATTCTGCTGGCATCACTCAGCAACAATGTTCTATTTATTTTATGAGCAGTAACAAATGAAGTTACCCCAAGTGTTCCAAGAGAAAAAATGCAAGGATACCTTTTAAAGCTAAACATCAGCACAGATGAAGAAAATGCAATATACTTGATTTGCTGAAAAACACCTTAATTATGAATGATATGTTGAAAAAACTTTAATTTTTCTATATTAGCAGTACTTTTGAATAATCGTATCTGTTTAATTCTGGGTATATTTTTGTTACAGTAAAAGAGCATATAGAGCAAAATCACATACCAGGCAGTAAAGTACCTCTTTCCTTCTTTGAAAAAGCAGGTGGCTACCCATTTAAACAGTCAGTTAGAAACTTAACCTCATTTACTCCCATAATGGAGAATCAGTGCAATGTATTTCATCTGTCTGAAGCGCAGGATTGTGGCATTACCTAGAACTTTTCCAACAGAACAGTAAATAATGGAAGTGTGTCACAACACACTTGTGGGGAAAAGAAAAAGCCCAAAAGCAGGTTCGGGTTTTGTTGTGGTTCACTTTTATTATTATTGTTATTATTACTATTATTATTATTGCTTGTTTTTGAGCTTAGTACAATCTTCCAGCTTCAGGATAGAAGATTAACTAGAGATACCTGTCAAGACGCAAGTTTCTTTAAGAGAATACCCATTAAATTTCTGTACTTTGTACCACAATAACTCAAGAGATTATCTTTTTAGTCAGCAATACCTTAGGTTAGCTGGCTATGCTATTCTTGGTGATAAGTGAATGCAGAACTCCTTTATTACAGGCTCCTTTCTGCTGTGGTTCACAGGAATCAGAAATAACTCTGCTAATACATTACCACTCGAAATCCTTTTCATCTAGTGAATTCAGCAGCAATTCCCTCCGGTACTCAATTAATTGATTTACAGGGGTGGGAGGTTCATTTGTAAAACACATAACTGGGTATAAAACCAGAGATCATCACAACACCGAACAACAGAGAGGTTCTTTTCACTGTTCCATACTGTGATTCACGTTCAAACAGGCAGATAAATCTTCTCCCTACGTAATCTCCCTGTATATTTTTTCAGGATCAGAGAGACAAAAACTAAGGCAGGTATTTTTCTACAAAATAATGCAGTGACACAGGCTGAAACATTGGTACATGCCCAAGAAATATTATTGACATGGAAGAGAATGCAAACATCTAAACTATGGGCAATTTTCGATTCCAGTGATGTGTCATAAATCTCAAGACAAAACTCCACATTACAACATTTCTTTCTTGCACTCCTCTTTCCAGAACAGAAAATATGACTAACCTTTAACACCCAAAACAGAGAGCTGGCATACAGCAAAAAACCCAGTGAAAAGCGATGTCATCATTTTAATAAAATCTCTTTGATTCAACAGCTATTACTCCAGTGCTGGTAGATCTCATAAGCTGAATTCATGCATTAATTTAAATCAAGACACAGTGAATGTCTTTGGCAGGGAAAGATCAGTACTTTATAATGGAGGAGCCAATTCAGACACCTTCAGCAAGGAGAAAGCTGCCTAAAAGCAGCTGATTTTAATGTGTCTCTCTGGAATTTCTGTTGATGCTGTTGAACCAAATGAGGTAGTGACAGAGACCAGTTGTTTGCATTAGCTGAAATATTAACCACCTCCTAATGTACAAAAAGGAATTAAAGGCAAAATCTCTGACACTCAGTCCACAAAAATTTACATTAAAATGTCCAAACCTGTCTTATTAGCATCAAGCACACTGTCACACTGAAGACCTTTTCTGCAAAAATTTCTAATATTTTGCCTTTACTCATCTGAAACTGAGTGCCTCTATCTATACCTAGTTTTGCCCTGAAATAATCTCACATCAAGTTTTACACAAAAACCCCAAAAAACATGTATATAAATTTTAAAATCCTAGAGCTCTTACTGATGCTTTAAAAATTCTACAATAACGTATCTTCTCCACAATTCATTTGTCTATAACTCTCACATGCCATGCCTATATACTGTAACTCCGCATGCAGACTGCCAACAATAAAATGAGAGATCTCTGAAAACCACCATCCACCATCCAGTAAAGAGTGAAAGTGGAGAATAAAATGAGCAATTCAATTAAATGATATTAAATTTACTGTAGGAAAGCTTACGGAAGTATACTAAGACAAGAAGAATTGGTTAACATTCTTTGCAATATGCATTTGTGAACTAAATTATTCAGATACCAGCTATGACACGTAAGTAAAAAAAACCAGTAAATCATAATATTCTTTTCCAGCCCGCAGATGCATCACTTGCCTACCTGTTCTTTGACTGAAGCTAGAATGGCAGAGGTTGTCTCAGTTTCAGAACCATCACCATTGGATGTGTTCAACACAGGACTAAGGGAACTTGTCTTGTCAGAAGACGAGGGCTGGTCTGGAACAGGCATAGTTTCTGCAGTTCATGGAAAAATAAAACAATGGATTTGTTATCACAAACCTGATAAATATCAGACTCATATACATATAAGAAAAATAAGTATTTATTATCTATAAGTATTTATTACTACTCATTTAAGGTACAAATTATAGAATATACTTCTGTTCTGTAATATAGAATATATCACTTATTTAAAACTAAAACAATTTCTGAATTAAGTATAAAAAAATTATTAATTTATCTCTCAGTCTTACTCTGAAATAGTTACCATCAGTACATTTCGAAGGATTCAAATAGTTTATAGGTGTGATTTTTGTATAGCATTCCAGTGGCAGCACACAGCATAAAATTATAGTATCATGAAAGTAATGAATCCTGAAACGCTTTGCAAACAGAAAACCAACAGATGATACACGAGAGAAATATAAACTATCTAGTGTTGACTTGCTAACACACATGTTTATTTAACATGTATTACGTTTTAAGCCTAGGTAACTTTCATACCCTTTCTTCTAGTCTAGAAGGTGATTTTGACAACATTTTATCTGACTATTTTTAAGAAAAACAGCACACCAGTTGTTAAGCCATTTTTGAGACCTCTTACCAAAAAAAACAAAAAAAAAAAAGTAAGAATTTTAGCATTTGAAGGCATTTTAGCATTTCTCTTTAGAGGGCAAAACAGTGGAGTGACTGTGGAATGATTTATCTCTCCAAAGTCTAAGCTGTATTGCAGTATCTCTGTTTAAATGTCACTACAGGCACATCTCCAGAGGCAGACATGTTGTGCCACATTCCAGAAGTAAAAGAGCAGAGAGGAAGCTTGCATGGTTATGCACAGGCACGATAGGATAAAACCCTGTTCGTCTGGGAGCTGGCCAGATTTATTGTGTGCAAGAGAAGTGGTCCACAGGTTGCCAGCTGGATGGGCCTCCTAAAGCGCAATGGGGATATTTCAGAGCACTCACCACTCACATCAGAAGCAAAACTCCTGCCTCAGCTCTATTCTGCTAAAATATATAATAGTAGAGCTTTCTCTGGAAGAAGTGAGAAGACTGAAAACAGTAGGAAAGGGTAGTTGATAAAAGCAAATATGAAATTCAATATCCAGACCAAGCATCCTTGCGTCAGTCTGCCATGGAAATTTGAGCTCTAAAAGAAAGGAAGATGACATTCTATAAAGCTTTGTCTCTGAAGCCACAGTGCTGCCCAAGAACACACAGTTAGCCCAGCTGGGTAGCATTTTTTGAAAGCTTTCTGAAGCTCAAGACACTGGCATACATAT
The DNA here is from genome assembly GCA_013400955.1 of Drymodes brunneopygia. Taxonomy (NCBI): domain Eukaryota; kingdom Metazoa; phylum Chordata; class Aves; order Passeriformes; family Petroicidae; genus Drymodes; species Drymodes brunneopygia. The sequence continues at coordinate 138,121 of VZTZ01010378.1, read as the reverse complement.
GCAAGACAAAAACATGAAAACACAGACTATTCATTAAAAAAGCCAGTTATTTGTTAGAAGAAAAATCTCCCTAAATATCTGTCTAGATTAGTTTATATATTGAAGAATGTGATTATATGTAATTTTAATTAAAGAAGCTACATATTTTCATATGGCTTACTTTTTGTAAGCAAGTCTTACTGACAATGGTAAATACCAAATCTTTGGCTCTGGTAATGTCCTTGCTCCAGACATGAACTAGTTTTGAAGTTAAACTAGTAAAACTTGGAGCATATACCTGCCTTCTTCTATCACAAGAACAAGCAGACTGTACAATACTTCTATACAATTCCCGTACTTCAATCTAAAAGGACTTTTTGAATTACATTTTCTTGTTTTGTTAAACAAAAGAACCAGCTTCTGTTATAAGAAGTTAACTAGTTTGTGACATACAATTAAACTTGCTACTGTCTTGTAAAGTACCACAGAAAAGACACGTAGGCACACTCACATAAATCCTTATTCTGTTACCTTGCTTTCAAACAATCCAGTTATTCTATTTTCTTAGTAAATTAATAATTACATCATCATAATAGAAACAAAAGTCGTTTTCTTTCTGGTGTGGCTATTTACCAAAA